>SPJY01027149.1:105276-332670 GCA_005191435.1 Raddia distichophylla | reverse complement strand
ACCTTTAATTGGCTACCCGGCCCCTCACTCCCACTCACTCACTCACACTCACTCGGGCGCACGAGAGGAGCTGCGGGAGGCGATATCGAAGAAGATTTTGAGGTAATGAGCTTACGTAATATTTGTTAAAATTAGTAGATATTGATTAGTATAAGTGATGTATATTGAATGGAGAGTATATTGGTAAGATTTTTGTGAACTTTTACCGGCTATATTTGATTATATTTCAAAATTTGGTGAAGTTTGAATGAATGAAACGTTGAAAACTTGATAGGCTAGCCATATAGATTGTAAGTGGTGGATGTGGAAAACGATATTTGAACGGAGTGCATGTTTCTACACCGTTTGTGCTAAACCACGGACCCTAATAGGTTAGCCATAATGTTAGACATATTGTTGATTAGAAGTGTCGATTATAGACTAAATATTTGGTTATTTAGGGTTTAGTTGGAATGATAGTGTTGCCGACTCGCTGTAATATTAGAAGGAAATGCTAACAAATCACGAAGTAATTTATGGAATCGTTTAAAAATAGGTGGATTTTTTTTGTTAGTTTATTAGTTTTGGACATTCGTTGAACTGAGAGATACATGTATTATATTTTGTCAATGTAGGTGAGATGGCGGAGACATTATATTTTCAGATATATAACGGGGTCGGTGATATTATGCTTGGTCCTGGTGGAGTAGATTTATCAAACTTCCCTCATGTACAACACGGCATCAAAAGAGACCCGGAAAGCTCTTATGGTCGGATTTATGGATGGTTACTGAAGGTGTTCAATTTGCAGGCAGAGAGGTTCCGTCTAGCTATTCAAGCAATAGTTAGCCGTGCCCCGCAAGGGTTTTATAGGGAGCTAATACCGATCAAGTCAACAACGACGTGGAGGGTTTATCTCCGATATGCATTGGAGCGCGGATGGCCGCTAGTGCTGCTTGTTCAGTGCTATGAGGTACCCGATACTAAGCCTGCCGCAGAGGGACAATGGAAGGGGAAGGGCATGTGGAAGGAGGCACAGAACAAGGTTGGGGGGAAGGTAGCGGCACTGAAGTGTTAGATGAGGAGGAGGAAGCAGAGGGAGAGGATGAGGTAGCGATGGAGGCAACGGGAGCTGCTGATGAAGGTGAAACGGTCGGTTGTATAGTTGAGGCGATGGAGGGCGAGGACGCCGAGGATGAAGAAGCACCGGAGGAAGATGAAAACTCGGACGAAGAGAGCCTTGTTTCGATGGACTGGAGGTCCAGCAACTTTGTAGGTCTAAAAGTGGTTGAAGATAGCCACGTTGAGTGGGAGTATCACGAGAACGAGGTAAATGAGGGGCAAAATTTTAAGAACAAGGAGGCTTTACTGGATACGGTTAAGTGCTGGGCGGTGTCGCTGCGTAGGCAGTTCACCGTAGTGAAGTCAAGTAAAAAGGAGTATGATGTCAGGTGTGTGCGAGACTCTTGTCCTTTCCGCGTGCATGCGTACAAGGGAATGTGGAAGGATTATTGGAAGTGCTCAATAGTGCGGAAACACAATTGTATCGTGCATGTTGCGGAGCAGAAGCACCGAAACATAACTTCAACGTGGGTGGGGAGGAAACTGTCGGGTATGATTGTGGAGAACCCTCATGTTACGGCCGGCTTTATAAGGCAGCAGGTCGAAGAGAGGTTTTAGTACGAGATACCACGGCTTGGAGGGCCAAGAGAAAAGCAATCGAGGGTCGGTTCGGAACGTATGAAGCATCATACGCAAATCTACCGCTAATGTTGCAGGCCATTGCTAGGAGGAACCCAGACACGTTCATTGATATTGCAGAGCATGCTGCAGGAGAAAGACACCCAGGCAAGATGGTGTTGCAGCGTGCGTTCTTAGCGGTCGGGCCATGCATCACGGCATTCAAATACTGTCAGCCCATAATTTGCATGGACGGCACATTTCTAACTGGGAAGTACATGGGATCAGTGCCCGCGACACTCCTACGGGGGTCCCCCCACTTTGGCGTGGGATCAGGCCCCATAGCACTCCTACGGGGGGGCCCTGCTGCAGTGTCGCAGCAGCCACCCCGCCACTCCTACGGGGGTGGATCTTGGTCCGGGTGGGACCAAACAGTGATGCCGTCGGCACCCACTGCGGCGTGGGAGCAAGCAGCAGGGGTACGTCCACCCTCAGCAGGACGAGTGGGCCGCCGGAGATTCTGCACTTTGGCAAGGGGGACCGTACAGCGCCTACAGTACACCGGCCTACCACGGAGCCGACACCACACTGGCCTACCACGGTGCCGGCACTAGCACCGCACCCGTCTACTACGGTGCCGGCACTAGCACCGCATCGGCCTACTACGGTATGGGAGTTCAGGGGGGCCTCACTGATTCTTACGAAGGTACATACACAATGACCTTTACTTACAACATTCAGAGTTGCATGTGGGAGCATAATTTATGAACTTATTTATTATTTTAGATGATGATTCTCACGGCATTCAATCACATGACCAAGAAGAATTTGATGTGGGTTCCTATCTGGTGAATGACCCCATCACACCTGTCGATATGGGGAGGCCTCGGCGAGAAATTCGTCCACGCGACCCATTCACATACTCCCGAGATCAGGTGCGGCACCGCGGTGCTAGAGATCAGCAGCGGCAGGTGCGAGGCCGACAGTGATTCTGGTGTACTGGTACCATGGCATATATATACATTTTAATATATGTATAATATAGATATATCATAAAATTATAATATATATGCATGTATAATATTATATTTTAATATATATGATAAATATATGCGCTATTTTCTAAATTTGATACATGTATAAGCATGTGAATATATACATTTTAAAACTCAAAATTGTATCTAATTTGACAAAATTGCAAATTTAAAATTTTACGAAGTGTTAATAGTCGTTTGTACGGCAAACTAAAAATTCTAAAGTTAAAAGCTATGACATAAATAAAAACATTAAATACATGCATACAATACAATACAATACAATACAATACAATACAATACAATACAATACAACACAATTTTGTGATCACTGTGACTTCTAATCGGTATTAATTAGCGCAAATCATGTAATTACTGTTTGATTAATTAAAAGTTAGCACTATTTTGTCGGTGGGGATTATTTTATTATTGTTTTCGCACTATTTTGTCGGCAACCCATTATTTTATCCCATAACTAAAAACCCTGCATAAACCGCGCCAATCGAGCTTTCGAAAAACGACGGAGCCGAGCCGCAGTCGTGCTTCCAGCGCGCGACAGGAGGTTGTCGCTCTTCCAGGGCGCGACAGGGTTTTGTCGTGCTTCCAGCGCGCGACGAGACGCTATCCCGTCCCTGCTCGCCGTGCATGGCATGGTCGTGCCTTCGAAAAACGATATCTTCTTTGGTCGAGGTTTTGACAAACGACCGGGTATATTTCTGTCTAAAACTCAAATTGGGGTACATTTTTGCATAAAAGAATAAAAATTAATATAAAAAAATTAAAAATTCTAGATAGGTTAGGGGGTAGAGAAATAGGTGATAAAAGAGAACGGGTTGTAACTGCAGGATTACCTTTGCCACTTGACTGCGCACAGCAGTCCTACTCACGTGTGCTGCCCCCGTGACACACCACCTATTTAGCTAATGAGCGAAGGGTGGAAAAATTGATTAAATAATATACATTTAATTTTGAATTGGAAAAGTATGCGATATCTTTTTGATTTTACGGAAATGAGCTTGGTTTAGCCGTCCACATGGAGGAAACAGAGCTTTTGCCACCCCAGGCAGTGGAAACCGTGCTTCGGCCACGCCCAGTGGCGGAAGCCACCTTGGCTCGCCTTGTGGCAAACGCCTCGGCTTGGCGCGCCCAGGCCCGCACATCGGATTCCCTCCCTCGGATTCCCCTCTGCATTGGTGTGCATGCCTGCGCATTGGAGTGTGTGCCTGAATGAATGAACGGTGGAGCAGCTGCATGCGGGAAATGATGAAATTTTTGCTGATGGGTTGTCATTTCATGTCTGCCACTGACTAATAAATTGTTGCATGCCTATGTTTAATTACTAAATAAGTAATTACTGACTAATAAATTGCATGCTTATGATAATTTAATCCACACACGTTTGGCTATATAACGAGGAGTGGTCCTCAGTCCTCCGCACAACATTTCTGTTTCCCGGTGCTCAGCTACACTTGTGCATTTTTGCTACCCGGTGCTCAACTACGCTAGCTTGTGTTTCTTCCGTTTTCTCACTGCTTTCATCAAGGTGCTCTGTTTTTTTGCTTTGAACTAGTCTGGAGGTAGTATTTAATATGTAGATGATATTTCAATTTTAAAACTTTCATTCATTATTTCATGTGTTTGAATGCGCAGATGTTGGTACCTCGTGAGCAGACTGTTTATTCGACATATTATCACTAGGTATGCATTTTAATAAACTATCGTGCGTATACTTGTATAATACAGTAGAATGAAATATAGATTAATGTAGATTTATATAGTAGTGAAATGTAGCATTATGTTGTACATGTTATGACTAGTACTGACTAATTTCTAGCAGTGCTAAGAAAATATTAACGCAAACTGTGTATGTAATAACTGAAGTAAGTTAAATTAAAAAATTGAAACGAATATACGGTGTATTATTGCGAACGCAAACATTTCATTAACTGGTACGAACGCAAACATTTCATTAACTGGTATCATAGATATTAATTAAGTTGTTATGTTAATAAAGGTCGGTCATAGTTTAATAAACTTCCAAAATGATGTCCACCGAGAGTGTCTAGTATTTCATTTAAAAAAGTAGGTTGTTTTTGCACAGGCATGCACAAGAACAAGAGTCAGTTAGGTTAATAGTTTATTATACCGCAGGCATGCACATGAGCAAAAAAAATATGTGTGCTAATTAATAATAGTGGTAAAAAAAATATTAAGGACAAATTTGCTCACGTGATATTAACTCGTATTTTAGGAGATTTTACAAGCATAAACATTATTATAAAGGGGATTTTTTAGGCAATAAAATTGAAGAAAAATGTTATATTGAAATAAAATTTTGAAAATATATAATTCTAGTTTCCATAATTCTGTCCTAGATTTACATTTTTCCGTAAATGCTTAAAATAAATATAATATTCTTAACTATATGAGCGCATGTATCTTTTTACAATTTACATAAAATGTTACGTTATTAACTAAATTAATTTTAATGCAAATAATTGAGTGTGGCAGAAGCGTTCGACAATTTTAATGCAAATAATTTTTTAATGCATATACAGATGAGTGACAATGTGTCATACTTTTGTAATAATTGAGAATGCATATATAGATAAGTGACAATTTTTTGAATGACACGTCGACAGATCTTTATGGATAAAACGCTGCATATTTTCTATGAAGAAGCTCCAATAGAAATGCAGGGTACTTTTGTTAGCATGCACAGTTGCATGCACACACAAGCCGCAATAGATCTTTCTATAGGATCTAAAGACTTAATAGGGGTGGTAGCCATAACACTTGGTATAGATCGGCGAAACTTCAAAGTGCACCTACAGGCGGTTCGACGCCGTTACGTCCCGAACATTCCGCATGTAGTGTGCAACCTGTGGGAGCTTCGGAACCGAAGTTCCTGGGACTTGTATGTTGCAAAGTCTGTTAAGGAATCGTTCGATATTGGTGTGTACACTGTAATGCGCTGGGAGGCGGTGGGGCGCAAGGCTAGGGCGGAGGAACAGTGGCAAGACGCTCTTACGGAAGAAAGAAACAAGCGTTCGAAAGAAAAGTTTCAAGCATAGCGCGAGGCTGACTGGCAGCAGCAGTTCAATGAGTGTGAGGCAGACCGTGCCAAAAAGTGCGAGAGGGCTGCTAGAGCCAGGGAAGCAGGACCTAGCGCATTTGTGAAGGGAAATACCTCCGCTACACCCATTAGTATGATTATCGTGTAGCACAACTATGTTTTTAAATCTTTTAAGACATGTAGGTTTAGTTACGATGCACTACTAGATAGATTGTTTTATGCATCATACGTGCTATTGCTTGTATCATTTAATACTAATGTTTTATTATTTAATCTCCGGTTCTCTAAAACCATAGACTGTTTACTTGCTCCGACAGAACGAACTAATCACCGTTTCTAATTTTATGATTGTTCACTTGTTTTTATTTTTCCTACTTAATTCAACAGAGTGAACAAATTAATCAAACAATATCACGTACTGAACAACAGAGTGTAGTGCAACTTGTTAAAATTTAAGAAAATTTTTATGTATCACGTTAGTCAATTTTCAAACGTATTCTAAAAATGCAAGCGTGCCTCCAATGGGTGGGTTATACCCAGATGCTTCCAAGACTATTTATTCAATTTGGTTATATGAGCGCAGGTATCTCTTTACAGTTTACATAAAATGATACGTTATTAGCATATATTCGACAGTTTGGCAGGAAATACAAAATTTATCGTCGTTTTGCGTGCCAGACAGAGCAATGCTGACACTCGCGCAGGATCAATCTGCTGGACACATGGCGAGCTCTGGTGGCTTCCACCGTGTGGGGTGGCGGAGGCCACCGTTTCCGCCGTGTGTCATGGCGGAAGCTGGCTTTCCTCCGGCCCACACGATTAAAACCGTCTCGCGTGGCGGAAACAACCTCATTTTCATAAAACTCAAGACATGTGCCATACTTTCATAATTTTTATTTAAATATGTATTATTCAACCAATTTTTCCGCGAAGGGTCGATTCATTGCTGTCCGGGGACAAAAAGAACAAATATATACTATCTCCGGTCATAAAAACAAGTCGTTGTTGACTTTTGGATATGCCTTTGGCCATTCGTCTTATTCACAAATTTATTACAAACATGGAAGTACATTCAATGATAAAATAAATCACAACAAAATAAATGATAACTTATGTAGTTTTCTGAATAAAATGAATAGTCAAAGGCGTGTCAATGGCGACTTGTTTTTATGACCAGAGGTAGTATCTTTATAACTCATTTGTCCGAGCGACCCTGGTTCGTTTGTTCTCCGCCTTGCTCGCCTAGGTCTGCGCCGAGCACCATCTCTCTCGATGATGCTTACAATGGGAATACCTTGCTCGGTGGGACTCCTCCTTGCTCGGGCGAGTTGTTAGTGGCTCGTCCGGCTCGGGGCATGCCCGTGAGGTTTGGTCTCACTTAACTGGTTGCTCGGCCGGGGGGTTTTACTTGGTGTTTGGTTTTAAAAAAGAATTTTTTTTTTCTATGATGTTGTGCGGTGGTTATATGCATCTTGATACAAAAAAAAAAACAAATTAGGACCAAATAAACATGAGGATGATATGCACGACTAAATTAACCATAGGGCTATTACATAAATACATCATCATCATAAATAAAGTATATTTAATTACTTGTCCTCTTTCTTATTTTATAGAGTTATGTTTTACAAAGTTTTGTACGGAGTACGTAACAATTATCTTACCTATCTATCTTCTTGTTTTGTGTGTTATATTTTAATGGTTTCGACTTCCATGCAGGCGACCATGTTTAGATAAAAACACAGTCCCCTGAGTTGTCTCCTCCCTATCGCCACCTCCTCCTCACTATTCGGCAGTGTCACCCCGCCTCCTCCCCTTCTTCTTTGACGTCTCGTCGAGCCACCTCTTGTAATCCTCTTTGGTATATAAGAAAAGGCTGGACGTAGGGCTATTATCTCTCTCGAGAGGCCTGAACCAGGATAAAAAGCCCTGTCTCCCTGTTCGCTGTGGTTCGTCTTGTTTGGCGTGTCTCCTATCTCATTTATTAAGAACCTTAGTTGACTTGGGTCAATATCCCAACCGTCGACAGGTTTCGACTTCCATGCAGGCAACCATGTTTAGATAAAAACACGGTCACCCTGAGCTGCCTCCTCCCTATCGCCACCTCCTCCTCACTATTTGGCAGTATCACCCCACCTCCTCCCCTTCTTCTTTGACGAAAACCCCCTTCCTTGGGCTACTTCGCACGCCTCCATCGTTGTCGCCTTCGCTATCGGCGCACCTGACCACCGTTGGTAGCACCCTCACCGTATCACTGCACCACACTCTGTCCTCCCGCTGCCAAGCTGACCCCACCACCCTAATTCGACACCCAAGTGTTGATCCATCCGCCACCGCTGCCCAATCGCCTTCAACCACTTCCGCAGCTCCTAGGGCGGAGCTGCCATCTCACCGCTCTCCCACAATCCCTTCTCAATAGGGAACCCACTCTAAACCTTAACCCGAACCCTAATCTTATGGGTGATGACGACTAGAGATAAAAAAGACAAAAAAGAAGGCAACAACAACAATGGATTCAACTATGCCTGCGATTTTGCTCAAACATAGACATGTTTGAGCAAAACTGTATTATAAGAAGCCCTCCATCAGATCTATGTATACACCAAATCGGAGGGTATCATACTTATATATCAAAGCCCTTGCAGGCCGGCTCGTGATGTGTCCAAGTATAGTTGTACAATGGAGCTGAGCATGAAAGCATAGTTGATGCGAGGGCGCCAAGGGTGCATCAAGTGCGAAGTGTGCGGAGGGTAGACATGGAGCTAAAAGTGTGAGCAAAACATATGAGTAAAGTGCATGGCCGGTACTTAAACTATTGCGGATGTGTCATTTAGATCCATGAACTATCAAAATGCAGAAGCGCATCCCTAAACTTTTTATTTCGTTTGGGCCCAAATTACACTCGGATGACTAATCATGCCACCGTGGACTGTCCACGTGGCATTTTTAATTTTCAAAATTCGAAGAAAGCATTAAAATATCAGGAAAATTCATAAAAAATCATAAAATTCATTAAAAATCAGAAAAAATCATAAAAATTCAGAAAATTCATTAAAAATAATAAAATTCAGAAAATTCATTAAAATAGTAAAAATTATTTTAAAAAAGGAAAAAAAAATTCAGAAAAATCTAAAAAATCATAAAAAAATTAGAAAACTGCATAAAAATGAAGAAAACATTTTAAAAATAAGAAAATTTCAAAAATCATTTAGAAATAAAAATAGAAAAATGCAACAACAATGGCACCTGGATGACAAGATGACCCCATCCAGGTGCCATTGACTGGGGTCTTGCAGATGATAGAACTCTGCAAGACCCTTGTCAACAAGATGATTTTTTATGAATTTTTTGGATTTTAATGATTTTTTTTCTGATTTTTTTTTAGATTTTGATGAATTTTTCTGTTTGTATGATTTTCTAAGTTTTTATTGATTTTTCCGATTTTTATTTTTTTTTTGTATTTTTTCTGGATTTTATGTTTTTTTCCTTTTTTTAAATCATTTTTATGATTTTTATGATTTTTTCTGATATTTAATGATTTCTTCGAATCCAAGTGTAATTTGGACTCAAACGACGCACTTTACAAAGTTTAGGGATGCGTTTCTACATTTTGATAGTTCGTGGACCGAGATGACACACCCGCAATAGTTTATGGACCGGCCATGCACTTTACTCAAACGTATATAACACATCGAAAAGTAACTAGATATTTCTTCGTAACATGCTCGAATATTCTTTATTGGAATTCAAGAATATGCAATGTCAGGTATCGAGTGCCGGAGTGCGCAACCGGTGCAAAGGAACAGCAGGAACTAAGATGTGCAGACAGCAAACGTATTTACCAGTAGGAAACCTGTGCATGAGCATTGACCAACACGGCTGCCGGCCGGCGGCGCTGGTCCTATGAACCAGCGAGAACATTGCGTTTTTCACATAACACTCGAAGAAAGCAAACTGCACAGCCAACATGCCACCTCGAATTCTTGTACAAAGCACCCAAGGTTCAGCATAAAACGAAGTAAACAACCAGCAGTAGAACAGCTCAAACAGGCAAACAGCACACAGATTACTGAACGATGCAGTGTAGCACGCGGTAGATCGACGGCCACAAACCAGGCGCCTTCCCCACCGCCGGCCACCTCACGCCATCGTGCCGTGCGCTGGTTGCGCTTGGCATGGCGCCCAGCTACTTGCCAAAGATGGACTTGATCCACCACATCCCGCGGTTGTCACTGGCGCCGCCGTCGCTCTCCGGCGGCGGGTCCGGGTGCGCCGTCCTGCGGAGCTTGGCCACGTCGTACCCTTCCTCCTTCGCCCTCTCCACCAGCTCGTTGTACGCGTCCTCGTCCATCTGCGGCTGCCTGCACAAGATCTACACGCACGCAGAAACAGGGCAGAGCACGGAGATTAGGGTTGGCCGCCGCCGATCAGGGGGGCGATTGACTGGCGGAATCCGAGGAAGCCGGCGGGCGTTGCGTGCGTGCGTACCCAGAGGTAGTTCCGGGAGGGCTGGCCGACGAGCGCGTACTGGTAGCCGTCGTCGATGTGGAGCACCCAGTAGTCGCCGGTGACGGGGAAGACGGGGAGGAAAGGGGGCACGTAGAACCTGACCTTGAGCTTGGCCTCGTCGCTGGCGGGGTCGACGCGCCAGGCGGTGCCCTCGATGAAGCCGCGGCGGCCGTCGGTCCACGTCTCGTTCAGCACCTTCACGGTGCCGTCGTCGTTGAGGGCGTAGGTGGCGCGCGTGTTGGTGCCGTTCTTGGGCTGGAACCTGGACGGGAAGCAGGCGATCTCGTACCACCGCCCCATGTACCGCTCCACGTCAAGCTTCCGCACCACCCTCATCGTCGTCCTTTCCTTCGACGGCGGCTACTGCGGCGGCGTAGCAGAAGCCACGGAGGAGTAAGGTGGCGCGGTTTAGGGGATGGAAGGGGAGAAGGGTCGCGAAGATGCGTGAGCACAGTGCGCGGACGTGGAGAATTGTGGACGACACGTTCGCAATCTGCGAGACTGGTTGGGTGGGCGTCGTAGTTAAGGACTTGGGCTTTTCTTTGGGCCGGATTACTGCCGAGGTGAAGTGGAGGCTAGGGCCGTCTGCGCTGCTCAAAGGCCTCGGCCGATACATGCAACTACTGGGCTCCCAGTTTCTCGGTCCAGTGGGAAACTTACCCGAGTTATTCTATTTTAGGAATTTATCCCATGTTATTCAATTCGCACGCCTAGATGCTATTACTTTCAACCTTCACCCCATGTCACGGGGCGGTTTCTTGTATGACATTTTAGGATTTTTATTTTATCTATTTTAATACTTTTAAATGTTGTTTTCCTCGTTTGAGACCTGAGATGATTATTTTGCCACTCATTTTGAGACCTAAAATGACCATTTTGCCCATTGCCGGGCTGCCGCAGGAGGTGCTGAGGTGGGGAGGCTGCGCCGCCGCAACGGCCCAACTCGAGAGGAGAGCCTCGCTGCCACACGCCACCGCCTCTCATAGATAAGATGTCAAGGACAAAACGGTCATCTCGGATATCAAATAAGAGGAAAAAAATAAAAAAATAAAAAAGTTAAAACATCATACAGTTAATCAATTCGAACTTCAGCGACGTAGCTTGAAGGTTGGCCCTGTACAATTCAGCTTAGTGTAGCGTAGCGTTTCACTGTATCAAAATTTGAGAGCTTTTAAAAAGAGATTTAAATGTTGTAAAAAATAATACAAAATAGTTTTAGAATCTTCAGTAGGACTACTAAAAACCTGAGAAAAATCATTGCAAATTATTGCACCAAATAGGCTATATAAAAAGATAAATTTTGTTACAGTGGAACGCTACGCTACGCTAAGCTATGTACAGGTCCGAAAGTAACATAAAAAAAGCGAGAAGTACGAATTGGGTCATATGGGTAAATTTGCTCTCTCATCCACCTGTGAATCTATCACCTTGCTCTATTCGCCCCGAAAAAAAATTCAGTGGCATACGGTGCCACACAACAGATTGTGGCATCTCTTTTTCTCTCTCTCTCTCCTCCTCTCTCTCTGTCTCCTTCCTTTCTCTCTCTATCTCCTCACTCTTTCCTCTCTCTATCTCTCCAGGTGCCACTGTGGCACTCAGTCCCGACTCTGGAGTCCCGAGTCCCGACGACCCCACGTCGGCAACTGGCAAGTAGGCTCCTGCTTCGGCAAGGCACCAACCAGTTCCGTCCTCCCCTTCCCCACCACCGATTCGCTCCCCGCGCGCGCGTGTCCCGAGGCGCGGGGGAAGATCCATACCCAGCCACCGCTCCGGCCCAGATCCCGCGCGCCGCCCCCGGCGGCTGGCCCGCAGCCGCCATGGAGGCGTCTTCGTGGGACGCCCTCCGCAAGCAGGTGATCTGCCTGCTCCTCACACCTGACCACCTCTCCTCGCCGGATTCCGTGGCATCCTCCGCGCGATTCGATCGCCGCTCCGTGGAGATCTGGATGGACTCCGCCTCTCTCCCCGGGGCGTTGCGTGACGAGTGATTCGATTTTGACTGTAGGGGTTTGGCCTCGCGAAGTTCTACTGCCTGTAGGGTTGGTGTCATGCAAATTAAAACGGTAAAGGGGCCACACTTTGCTATCTATTTAGGTGGTGGTACGGAAATTTGCGCCTTCGTAGAGAGGTTTAGAGGGTTGCAGATTTATAGGAGGCGTGATCTAGGCCTTGTTCTTTTCGACATATCGTTGCGTTGGCATACTACTGTAGCAAATTTGAGAGCCTGGACTAAAGATTATAAAAAACTAATTAAAAATAGTTTTAGGATGTTTGGAAGGACTATTAAAAGCCTCGAAAAAATCGTTAAAAATTATCACAACATAAAGGCTATATAAAAATAACAAAATTTGCTATAGTAATATGCAATGGTACATAGCGCTGAAAAGAATAAGGCCCTAGGTGATTAGATGTCAGATTTTCATGTCGAATTGTTGATTGCTGTGTTGCTAAGTGTGCGCCTGAGCATTTGTTTGGTATTGTGAAGTGCTTATGCAACTAGCTACCAGCCTACCATGAGTGTATGATATGAAAAATTCATTTTTGTATTTCTTTTGTTTTATTGGTGGTATGCATCATGCAATTGTGCGTTATTTCTGTCCGTAGAGCCGATGAAGTTTCGAGTAATATGGGTCTTGTTGTCATGATGTGCTAAACACAGGATGAGTGTCATTTTGGTGCTCAAAAACTCTAGACCAGCTGTTTCTATACAAAGTAATGACCAAACACATAGTTGTGTCATCTAAGAAAAGATTCTTTATCACGTTTTCCTTCTCTTTTGGGAGGCAGTAGTGCTTACTGCAGGCCTTGTACTCTTTATCTGATATGAATCACTCTTATAATGGAAGAATGCAAACTTGCCATCATAACCATCTGATTGAAAATGAAATGAAACACATTTGCTGGACCTGCGCCTTGGAGGAATTGTGTTGCTAGCGTCCCCTGTGATGCTGGCAACACTGGCTTCCCGAGGTTGTAATGTAATCTATTCAGCCATGCTCGTCATGTCATTGGAGTACACCACTAATTTTAAGCGGGAATATATTTTTGGCACATCCCTTTTGCTCAATATTATTTCACCGGCAAACTTAGCATATTCACATTTCATCTATTAATGGAGTGCTTGAACGATCTTGCTACATTTGTCTAATTTAACTGCCCACAATGTTTGAAGCATCTTTTGTTTCATTTAAGGCAAGGAGACTGGAGGCTCAGTTAGATGACCAAATGAATGCATACCGTAAGTTGGTCTCCATGAAATCTGATGGTTCAGAGAATGACATCAAGTCTGATATAGAAAGATCGTTGAAGCAACTTCAGCAAGTAAATTCTCAAATGCAGACCTGGGTGTCATCAGGAGGCTCAGAAGTCCTTTCTCATACCTTGACTCGCCATATGGAGATTTTGCAAGATCTTTCACAGGTTAAAATTGACTTACAATTACTGTGTGTTGAATTTCGACTTCGTGATTGACTGTGATTAGCTTTGTTTGCAACTTACTTGAGTCAGGCATCTCTTAATTTAGCATCCTGGTCAGAATGCCTGTTTGCTTCGACCTCAAAAAATAGCATGGCTCTGGTGGTGAAGCAATAATCTGTGAACGTTAAAGGATAACAATACTTTGTCCCGGTAGCATAATTTTCTTTAATCTCATGCAGGAATTCTATCGCCTCCGATCAAGCCTAAGAGCGAAGCAACAACATGCTTCCCTCCTTGACTTGAGAGATTTTGACAGAGCAAAGTTTGATGTTGAAGAGGCTGCAGACTCTTCTGAGCAAGCTCTGCTCAAAGAACAAGCAGTAATTAGCAGGAGTAATGGACAGGTATGATTGCTTTCCGCCTCCCGCCCTTTCTTACCATACCATACATATTGTATTCATAATTAAACAATAAGTTCTTTGAAGTGAATAGCACACATGCCCCTGCTGGAAATCACATTTATGACAAGGCTATAAGAAGGGATATTGACCTTCAATGCATATTGACAGGCAGAATGAGGGGGAAGAATTAAATTATAGATAAAATTGCAACTGTGGTCTGAAAATTAGTGCATAAGGCTCTGAACTTCAAGGTTGCTAGATGATGGGAATGCTTAGGAAGAAATGGCGGAATGTAAATCGCTCCAAAGATGAATTTAATTTGTTTTTCTTGTACACTAACATCTTATCAATATCAGTTTTGACAAAAAGTATTTGAGGTATAAACTTGCCATCGTCTAAAGATCCTAGCTCATCTATTTCTTGTGCCACCATTTCAGGCTGGTTCATATTTATCGGGTGAACTTATTTTATCATCATATGGAACAATCTGGACCTCAGGTCTAGAGAATATCTTAGTTGTTTTATCCTATTTGCTGAAGTATTAATTTCAGTTGGCTTCATTTTTTAGTCTAAAGTCAGGTTCCAGCAGCAAATGCACTTAAACCTTGTATAAATATATTTACATTGTTATCTATTTAAATAAAACCTACTTTAATTTATTTGCAATCAGTACATAAACATATGATGTACTAGGTATAAACCTTGTGCGCCGGTGCAGAAAATATGCATGATAATGCATTATGCATGCTCGAATTGGCGCATAATTTAACCTGTGAGTAACTTCTTCATTGAGTATCTGTAACATTTGACAGAAGTAATATCAGTTACCTGCATTTCTTTATTATAAGCTATTGAACCACCAAATCTTATGTTTATCACTGAGCCTGCCAAAAGTTCAACTACATCCTGTTAGAGTATTGTAGTCATCTGTGTATTGTAGGGGTAGTTAGGTCCTTTCCATCTCTAGGGTTTTCACTCTTTTGCTCTATATATTGCCACCTTCATCTCCACTCATGTTCGATCCTCCCGGTTGCCCTTTCATGATATGGCTAGCACCACTGGATTTCCTTGCAGATTGTAGAAGTCTTTATCTTAACAAAGACTTGGTTTCGACTTCTTAGTTGTTACTCCTTGGTCCTCCTTGGCCGTCACGCCCTCCCTCCGTTGTGACGCATCACACTCTCCTTTGTGATGATGCCTTCAAGGCTTCGATCTGTGCTCTCTCTCCTTCTGGCCATGCCTTGTCACTGTCGGTTTACTGGATGGATGAGATCATTATGGACTTATATTGCCCTGTTGGGCTGTTCAGTACATACTAACCGTTGCACACACTTTCCCTCTCTCTAAACTAAACACATCCATGCACTAATATATCAGTCCACGGATTCCCCAAACAAAGAAAAATCAAATGCATGTATAAAGACGTTGCTGAAAAGCTAAATCCTCACCCGCTTTTGTCACCGGTGAGCATCACGGACCAACAAAGATTCAACTATAACTCTTTAAATATAAACAATTGTAGTGGAAAGGGGACACAATAAAATCTATCTTAACCAACACTTAGATGGCCATGTTTGAGCCCTGAACACACATCACTAATTAATGCCAGGAAAAACATTTTTGCCAAAATTTCGGCATATTTCAGTGAAATCTGGACTTACCAGACCTCTGCCCCCTGTTAGAGTTTATGATGGCCGGAAATTTTAAATTTGGGTAAATTTTATCAATCAGATATTACACACACACACACACAATTGCCACAAAGAGTTAGGCATAGAAGTGCAAATGTTTCTTATATATAAATCCTCTTCATATATATATAATATACGAAAAAACATGTTGCGTGATGCAACATGTTTGATCATATATTCCTTTTTTGTCCGAAAAATTGAAATTGTTTGAAAATTTTCATCGAAAAAAATACTATTTTTATAAAAAAATCCACGAAATTCATCTGTATCGTTGGGGTCAAGTAAAATTTTTAAAACAGCAAGTATTTCCCTGGTTACATTCTTGTGGAGTGTTGTTGATGCCTGCATCAGTCTCCTGTAAATGTGTAGTGCAGAAGAGACAAACAATGTTCCATTCTGGTTGTGGAAGCTGTGACTTCGTGTCGTGTGGTTGAGCTGAACAATGTCCTTCCAAGGCTTGACTCCCACCAGCTATAGAGAGACAATAACTGTCCTTTTTGGCTGATTTTGTGGTTGGACTGCTAGTGCAAGAGAAAAGGAAGTAGTGCTGGGCTGGGCTGAAATTGAGCCGATTGGAGTTCCATTGAGGTAGAATCTGGAATATGCTGCTGCAGTCAAACATCCTGAATAAATTATAGTGACGTGGCTGCACCAGGAAAGAGAGAATTAGTAATAACTACATTTGGTAAAGATCAGTGTATAAGATTGCAAATCTTATGGGGGTGCTGAACCGCTATTTTTGCCAAGTAAACAGAACAGGACATTATTGGCATTTGGCAGTAATGACATTGTGTCACATTATTCCACTGCTTAATTGAAGCTAGATCAGGAACTGAAGAATGTTTAGACTTCAAATTTTATGGGATCATCACGTATTCACTTGTGACGTGTCGGTGTTAGATCACCAGAACTAGCAAAATGGAAGCCAATCCACTTATTGAGCTAGGAATCACGAAGGCTAAGTCGTGTTCTTTTAAGTTATGAGCACATCATAATCGTTCTTTCATTTGCTGCATGCTACATTTTGACTGCTAGTCTAGAGTTCCAATTCTATTCTTTCTCAAGTTATTCTATACCTTAATAATCTCAGGCCTGCCTTGTGAAGTCTTCTATAAAAGTTCCTTCTAGGATCTAACACTGATGTATGCATGAGTTCTATATACCGTCTGAACTCTGAAGTTCAGGATTTGGTGGTTCTCATTATTATCTTGGCAATTTACATCATTGTAATGGTGTTACAGATGGATAATGTGATAACACAAGCTCAAGCCACCCTTGGTGCACTTATGTCGCAACGATCAACATTTGGTGGCATTACTACTAAGATAAGCAATGTTGGCAGTCGGCTCCCTACAGTATGTGCCATGTATCTTTTTTAGTTCTTAATGATAATTTTTCTTGCAACTCTTATATGCATCTAACTATATTCTCTTCCCTTACTCTGACAGATTAATCACATTCTTTCATCAATCAGAAGAAAGAAATCGATGGATACCATTATTCTTTCCCTGGTTGCCTCAGTTTGTGCATTTCTTATTTTCATCTATTGGTTGTCAAAGTAGTCTGGTAAACGCCTGGTAAAATCAAGGTGTGATAGTGTTGTAAGTTTGGATAAGTATAAGTAGTATACATACATGCCACCAATGTTTGTACAATATGGCTTCAATTTCACTATAATTCTTACTGTGTTCAGCTACTTAACTACCACTCCAGTTGAGCTATTCCACATGCATTTGTTATTTGTACACTTGGCCCAGTAATCTTCTCACATATTTCTGAGAGTAAATTACACTGTTGCCCCTTAAAGTTGGTCGAAAATCTCACTTAGCTTCCTAAACTTTGTTTTGTCCGCTGCGGTCCCTTAAAGTTGTTTTCGGGTGTCACGCAGATTAATTTTTTCAACACCCAAAACCAACTTCCGAGGGTTGTGGTGCAACAAAATCCAATTTTCTGAGGCTTTGTGACACCCGGAAACAACTTTAAGGGGCCGCAGCGGACAAAACAAAGTTTAGGGGGCTAAGTGAGATTTTCGACCAACGTTAAGGGGCAACAGTGTAATTTACTCAAAAAATGGATATGGAGCACCCTCATACTTTGGGGATGGTTTGTTATCAAGGATAAGGGCCTGTTTGGTTGCTATCTAACATTGTCAAACCTAACCTTGGACAAGGGTGAGGCAAGCCACACAATGTGGTGCCAAAATTCGCCGTCACACTAGTTAATAAAAAAACCGAGTCTATGACAAATGAGACGTGTCTAAGAAAATTTGGCAATGGCAAGTCACAGTTGTGGCACGAACCAAATGTCCACCAAAGAAACTATGGTTTATCTAATGTTATGCGAGGTTAGGCAGCAGCAGCCAAACACTTCTCGCCGCAGCAACCAAACAGGTCCTAAACCATCCAAAGTAAGGCTTGCTGGTTTTCAAGAAACATAAATCCTGCACTTTTAGGCAGGTGAACACGGTGATTAAGCTCACTGATTTCATACTGTCACCCAGCTCACTGAGTCCATTGTCAATTCATGTTGGAGCGTAAGAGTTATGAATGCAGAATGTAATTTAGCAACTACCATAGGTAACTGCACATTTTTTTCTCCTTTCCCTAATTGTAACCTTCAGCTTCTCTTTCAGCTAATGTTCAATCAAAGCAATAGGAGATTACTGTGCATACATGATACCATGCTCTGCAGTTAACACATTTTGCATTCCAAAAGTTGCACGTGTGACCATCACTATAAAGCGCAAGATGATGATCATTGGACATTAGTCGGTTGAAAACCCCCCGCTAATCTACTCAACTGCCTAGCCGAAAACTGCATTTGTGGCATTGTCAAAAATAAGTGCATGATGATAATCATTGTACGGTATTCTTTTTTTTATAATAAAAAACCCAACAAATCAAACTCAAGTAGTCAAGCGCCCACTGAAGTTTTCTTTCTTTTGAGGTAGCACTCAGCATTCCTCAGCCATCGGACAAGTTCTGTCTGCTCCTTGTTTTCCATGTACAAGTGCAAGAATGCTGCAAGCTCATCATTCACTCCTCTCTGCTCCAAGTAATCTCGAGCTGCATTTTGCATCTCCTCGTCCAATTCTCTGCTCATTGGTCAGATCAGGTTTTTAACGTATGCACCAGCAAGTGGGAAAAAACGATCATTAGTATCTCATCTTGGTAAGAAAGCAGCAGCAAACTGATGGGATATAAAAAATTGAATGCAGCTAGGATCATAATCTTGACAATTATACTTCCAGTGTCATGTGAAAGATGTCTGTATTTCAATTTTCAACAAACTTCGCTAAAAAGTCAAAAAACCAAAATAGCACCACTATCTCAAAGAAATAATAATAACAATAGCACCGGCCACCCGGTAGCAAACAATAACTGTAGGGTCATTTTATTTTACTATGCATAATTTGTAAGAAAATCGAGACTATCGTTACACGACTGCCTCTTCCTTGATTGCCATGCATACTTAGTGTTGTTTTTCGTTAGATCTAACGAACCAGTGTACAATTGTTCTCTAAAAGAAGGTTCTGGAGTAATTCAGCTACTTGCACAGCCTTATTTAGGAAAAATGTAGGAATCTCCATTTACATATTACAACTGGTGGACACGTGTCGCGCTGTGATGGTTTCCGCCACCGGGGGTGGCACAAACCCCTGGCTTTTGCCGTCTGGGGTGGCGGAAGCCATCCGGTGCGGCGGAAGCGACTTTTAGCCATCCCCGACGGCGGAAGGTGGGTATATTCTGGCAATTCCCGACTGTTGTAACATACTTTCCCAATTTCTATTTATATATATATTATTCAACCAATTTTTCCGAAATTGAAATGGTAGGGAAGTTCCTTTCGAGCCCCCAAACATCAATTCCACGACAAGTAGGTGCTAGGTAGCATAGCAGTGTAAAGTGTAGCACAATTTAAGCATTCACTGTGTGCCTATAGCCCTATTATTCACAATTTAAAGCAGCATTTCAAAACAAGATTATTAGCAAATCATGGAGTATATCAAACAATACTAATATTAATATGAAATCATCATGTACTATCTCTCAGTTCAGAATTTAGAATGTGGGATCACCTGAACTGGCGGCCCATGTACTGCTGCACCGGGGCCGGCCCGCCGCTGCGGGTTGCGAAGACCCTCTCCACCTCCATCTCATCGGGCCACGCTGAGCACGCGAAGTTGAGCACCAGGTCAGGCCGCGCGGCCTTGGAGACCTCGACGTGGACGCTGATGTGCAGCCTGGGCTGGGCCCCAGCATCCGCGCCCGCGCCCGAGCGGGTGGGCGCCACGGCGCCGTCGACCATGGAGGCGTCCACCCTGACCACCTCCTTCTCCCCCTCCACCTCCCCGCCGCCGCCGCCCACGGCGGCAGAGAACGCGCGGCGCAGGCGGATCCACAGCTCGCCCGGGCGGTCGTCGACGGCGAAGGGGGAGAGCGAGGGCGGCGGCTGCGGTGCGGGGCCGGCGCGGCAGGAGGCGATCTCGGAGCGGAGGGAGCGGAGGAGGCGGTCCAGGAAGGCGGAGCGGCGCATGTCGGCGATGTACGGGCGCGAAGGGTGGAGGCTTGGCGGGAGAGCCCTCAGGAGGGGCCGCGCGTGGAGCAGCAGCCGCCGGGCCATGGTGGAGCGGCGGTGCGCGCGGCGCGGACTGCGGCCGTGAGGGTTTTGAGGAGGGTCTTGCACGCAAACGCGCCTCGCTCTCCTTTGTCGCGGTCTCGCGGAGAATGCCCCACTATTCCAGCGTGAACGCCCGGGAGCCCGCGGCAGAGCCCATGCGGGCCGGGAGCCCAGGGGTGCGTGAGGTTGAGTGCCAGTGGAGGCCTTCTTTGGTTCGCGATTCTACCAAAGTTCTAATTTGGTTTGTAAAATGTATTATTTTTTGTACAGACTATTCATTATAGGGAACATATATCCTGTGCAATCAAACTTACGATGTAACCATCGTGCAATCGAACTATCAAAGTTATAAAAAATTCTAAAAAAATTGTAGATGTACTCTTCAACTTACTCTACCTCTATATAAAATTTCAATTTCAAATTCATCCTATATTGAAAGTTACAAAAAAGATAAAACTCTATCAATTTTGAACTCATCAAAGCTGATAGTTTTTTCTTTTTTTTATTACTCTTAATATAAAATGAATTTTCTTTGAAACTTCATACATAGGTAGAGTAAACAATAAACTACATCTACAAATATTTTCAGAATTTTTTACACTTTTGATAGTTCGGTTGCACGATGATTGCACCGTAAGCTTGATTGCACAGGATATGTTCCCTTCATTATAACATTTTATAATATTTTTAAAGACTTTATGGGTTTTTTTTCTCAAAGATCTTAAAAATATTTTAAAATAATTTTTTTAGCCTTTCTAAATCTCTTTTTAAATACTCTCAACTTTTTCAACTACAACCAAAATCAAATCACTACCGCGAATCAAAGAGGGCCTTACTTGGTCTAGGTAAGGCCCAGTAGAATCATTGCAGGTGCTTTTTTTTATATATATAACAAGCGAGAGGACCAATGGTACTAGTCACCGACTCCTAATGCAATATGAAGATACTAATAGCCTAGCAAATATTTTGCTCCAAATATGCTATTGAAGCATGGAAACCCAAGCATAGACAAATAACAAAAGGAATGACTAATTCGAAGATCAAAACAGGACCATTCTAAAGTCTTCTCCATCGGCTGCCATCGAAGCTTAGCCTTTTCCTGATGGGGCACTCTGTTTCTTTTCCCGGATCTGGGAGGTACTGTGCTTTGCTTACTGTTTACAAAAGGACGCACTTTAGCTTTTCTATCATTGGACATGTTGAATGCTACGATGGTGATGAAATTAGAGTACATGGTGATTGGTGGACAAGGGTTAGTGCCTTTTCGTTGGTTTAATACTACCTTCGTATCATAAAAACTACAAGTTTTGAACATTGATATAATCTTTGAAACACAATTTTAACCACTAATTACGATATTATAGTAGTGTTTTTTAAGACGAATTTATATGCATGATTTTCATGTATCCAATTCAAATAGTTCAAGAGATATGCATAGATAAAGTTTTAAAACTTTGGCTTCAGAGTTAGGACATATCTAAAATATCTACTTTTGTTATATGCAGCCAGTAAATTTATTCGTCATTGTGTATGATTTCTGAACTTTTTGACAGGGGATGTGCAGTGCAAGTAGTGTAACTTTACGAGTCACGCTTCGACCATTCGATATGAAATCGAAGGTCAAAACTAAGCTTAGGCCGTAGGAAAAAAAAGTGTAGAAAAGATAATTTACCAATGTGCGTTAACTGCATGCTGGAGGTGATCTGTGTTGTTCGGGCGAGAATGTTTATTTATGTTTTACTAGGTAAAAAATGATAATACTTTTCATTATGTTGTGATCGATATACGATTACGTCGTACTAAGCAAACCTCGAATGCACAATTGGAGGACAAGAATTGCCTCACTTTTGAAATACAATTCTCGTGAAAAAAAATACATTTTTCCCTTAGACATGCTCACATAATACGCTTTGAATATTTTTCGATGTCTTGTGAAGCTTCGCAAAATATTAATGAATCAAATTAAGGAAATAAACCAAATTAAAATGAACATACAACGTCTCCCTACAGTTCGATGACGTATAATCGTATAGACCGAAACGTTAGTTTTTAATGAAGGAAAAATTGTGCAGTTGCCTCTCTACAACTTGTGAATCTCACGGTCTCTTGAACTTCAACTTAACTTTCTCCACTTCTTAAACTTGTCTGCATTTGTATGGTTGTCCCAAAACCGCTAAAAGCTCCCGTCAAATGCTGAGGTGGATGTCATGCTGTCGTTAATCGCTAAGACGACTAGCCACACGTGCAATTAAGATGAGGTGGCACACACCTCATATTCTTCCTTCTCCTCTCCCTCCCTCCCTCCGGCTCTCTCTCCACTTCTCTTCCCGTGTTCAGAGCCGAAGCCTAAGCTCCCTGAGCTCCGGTGGCAGCGGTGCCAAGCCTAACCTTCTCGAGCTCCTCCTCTTCTCCACGACACTGTGGCGGCGAGAGCCCGTCCTCCCTGAGCTCTTCCTCCTCTTGTGGCACGGCAACAAGATCCTTACCTCCTCATCCTCTCCATGGCGACAAAACGGAGGAACCCCAACCTCCTCCTATCCATGGCAGTGTGGTGGTAGGAGCCCGTCTTCCGCAAGCTCCTCCTCCTCCCCATGGTGGCGCGGCTGTGAGATCCCAAACTTCTCAAGCTCCTCCTACTCTCCATGGCAGCGTGGTGGCAAGAGCTCGAGCTCCTCGACGGTGAGAGGGATGAGAGGGTGAAGAGGGAGAAGAAGGTGGGAGAGGGGGAATCCATTGGCCATTGAGAGAGAGGGTGAGAGATCCAGGGGAGTGATGGAGAGATATGAAGAAGAAGATGATTTGGATGGATAGGTATCTAGCAACATCAATATTTAACGAACACATCAGCTTTTAACTATAACATGGACGCTATCTCAGCATTTTGCGAGAGCACTAACGGTTTTGGGGCAATCGTTCAAATAGAGACAAGTTTAGGGAGTCGAGAAAGTAAACTTGAAGCCTTGGGCCAAACGCGCGCCTGGGTAGGGCCCAC
Source organism: Raddia distichophylla (assembly GCA_005191435.1). NCBI lineage: Eukaryota > Viridiplantae > Streptophyta > Magnoliopsida > Poales > Poaceae > Raddia > Raddia distichophylla. The sequence continues at coordinate 309,271 of SPJY01027149.1, read as the reverse complement.
TCGATGGACCAACCGAAACCATAGCAGACAAGAATAATAGGAGAGAAAACCATGTATTATGTACATCCAAGAAAAGCAATAAAGAATTATTCTCTCCTACATCCTATGTTCCTTGTGTGATTGTTCTTCGTCTACGTTTTACGCTCGTATAAACAATCTCGGACTGTACGCAATAGCGTGGTTGTTTTAACATGTTATCAGCACAAGGCTCTGATGAATCGCAAGACGCCGGAGATTGACGACTGTATGACTACGTTGACAAACTGCACTGAATCGGGCAGGTCTAAGTCAATACCCACCGATCTGTCCTGTGTGACAGTCATCACATCCCACCTTCGCTACAACATCGCGGGTGCTTGGTGACCAGCGCACGCACCAGCATCGCATGCCCACTAGCTTGCGGGAAAGCCAGTGCATCTGGGGAAGCGAGCTCGGGCTTATCCGAGTAAAATCCTGCGCAAGCGGGTTTTTACGCGTGCTTACATAACCATTTTATGTCCGGGAGGCTGCCCCTTTGATGTCGTCGCAAGCATGCATTTCGCTGGGGGCGCGTCTTATTTTCCTTGAGCACGTATTACACTCATGAGATCATCCTCTTGAACATCTCTTCGCTTAAGAGATCGTTACCTAACTTGTCGGAGCATGCATTTCGCTCGAGGCGTATCTTATTTTCCTTCAGCACGTATTACGTTCAAGATATCACCCCCTTAGTATGTCTTTCACTCAAGAGATCGTTTCCTAACTAAGCGCGCATTTTATTTCCTTGAGCACATACTACGCTCAAGGGATCACCACCTTGAGCATGTCTTTCGCTATCGGGCCGCCGCCGACCTTGGGTGGACGCGCGTATGGGTGGGGCCCACTCGATGGACCAATAAAAACCAACAAAAAATTATCCCCTTCTACATCTTGTATTGTTTGTGTAATTATTATTCGTCGTCTACCTTCTTCGCTCGTATAAACAATTTTAGACTACATCTGGTAGTGCGTTTGTTTAACCAGCTGCACCCCAGTAGCAGCAGCAGCACAAGCCTGCAAGCCACACGACACACATGGCACGCCCGGGATCGAAGCAGCACACACCCCGCGTACGTGCCGCAGCAACCAACCCACGTACGTACCCAACCCATCCCGACCGCACGCGAGAACCACGAAGAATCGCGCGACGTGGCGCCCCGGGTGACGACGCCGCTGCCGTCGACGGAGACACCGAGGCGCCAGCGCGGCCGGCACGGCACGCCGCGCCGGCGGCCGGGTCCCCCACATCCCACATGCGCTTCCCGTGCTTGCCCGCCTCTCCCCTCAACCAGACGCCCGTGGGGACACTCACGCGCAGCGGCAGGGGCAGCCGATCCGAGTCGACGACGCCACGCGCAGCGGCAGGGGCAATCCGCGAACCCAGGCTATATCGTGTCGAATTCTTGGGGCATCGCACGCAGAAAATGGCTTTTTGGCCCCGGGTACGGAAAGGGTTCTACTGATCTTAGATTACACATTTGCACCTGAACAGGATAGTGAGTAGTTACACCTGAACAGTGGCTACTGCTACTAAGGCATGATCAATGAAAACATAATTTAGTCTCTGTTTTTTTCAGCTTAACGACTTAACAGTTTAACGGCTTATCTACGTTTTGAAAAGACATATGCTTCCAGTTTTTTGAGTCCTTTTTTCGCCGTCTTGAAGGTGGATCCTGACGCTTTAAAAAGCAAGTCAAACGAAGTGGATCCAAATCTCGAGACTACCTCGAGAAGCTCTCGAAATTCAGTCATTTCAGCCGTTCAGCTGTTGAGCCGTTCAGATAAGATCAAAAGAACAGAACCTAAGAATGTTCTAGTACCGTAGAAAATAAAAATATATATATAAATAGTAAAAAATATAAATAATGGTTGAGTCAAACTTTAGTTAGACCTAGGTTGTGACAATGCTCTAATTGGTTGCTCCATTGACCAATGCTGAGAATGAGAGCCTCTTGCGTGGCTCATGGCAAGAAGCCAAGGATGTCCAGTGGACAGAAACCAAAAATGGTGACGCCGTCAACTATTCTAGAACCATATATACTGCAACAAACGCGTATTTGATCGATTCATTAGCCAGCTCTATCATTCTAGTCCAAAAGAACAGCAAATTGAAAGGGAACTCTGACCGCACAATGCTTTCGGTCACTGTACACTGGCCAAGAATTCTCCTGCAGCGCCTGTAGCTGTAGTTGCAGCTAAACCCAACTTCGGCGTTCAAACGTGACAGTCAACAGATTAACCTGTCCACATGTCTGTATACACAAAATATAACGTTATACACAAAGTAGCTTATGTTTATTTGGCTAAAAACCAATTTGACTTTTTAGTATTTTTTTCTTACCATAAGACCATCTCAGAAGTTTAATAATGGGAACATATCTTGTGCAATTAAGCTTACGATGTAACCACCGTGTGCAACCAAACTATCAAAAGTTATAAAAAAATTCTGAAAAAATTTGTAGATGTACTTCATTGTTTACTCTACCTATGTATGAAGTTTCAAAGCAAAATTCATTTTATATTAAGAGTTATAAAAAAGAAAAAACTGACAGTTTTGACGAGTTCAAAATTGATAGAATTTTATCATTTTTGTAACTTTCAATATAGGATGAATTTGAACTTAAAATTTTATACAGAGGTAGAGTAAGTTGAAGATTACATTTACAAATTTTTTCAGATTTTTTTTTACAACTTTTGATAATTCGTTTGCATGGTAATTACACCGTAAGTTTGATTGCACAAGATATGTCCCCTTTAATAATAACATAAACCAAGTGGACCAGCTTCAAGAAGAAGCCTAAAAAACATATCGAAATCCAGCTTAACATTCAACTAACTTCAACTGAGCCAATCCGAACATGCTCTAATTCTACTTTTTTCTTGGATGGCATCTCATTTCCCAGACCAACAACATGACAATCCGAGCATGCTCTAATTCTACTTTTTTCTTGGATGTCATCTCATTTCCCAGACCAACAACATGACAATCGGTTGAGATCCCACTAGTGTCGCCTACTCCTCCTTCCTCTTCGACCAGCTCCTCCCCCTGACTCTGCTAGCCTCCTCTTGGCTCTTTGGCTGGCGACACCCTTGTCGCCTTGCTGTTCTGCCCCCTTACTCCTATAGCCACACCAGTTTTGTCCACCCTAACTGCTGGTTGTTGTGTGCAAACTCCTCTATGGCCACAACCCTTTCAACGATCAATAGCTCTAGTGGTGCCATCGTCATGCCATCTCCCATCGCTAGATCTCCGTCTCTAGTCTCTCTCTAAGCTTAAGGGACGAGTGAACCCATACCCTAAGAACATGTTCAATGGTAGCCCCATTCTAACACGGTAGTTGGCCTAATACTGTAGCAACTAGGGTTGGAAATAAAATATAATAGAGGAAAATGTAGAGATTGTATATAGATGAAATAGGGATGATTGAATAATGGATGAATAGTGTCGAAATAGGATCATCATTTAACATACCCTAAATCCTTATACCCAACCTGAACAATGGTGAAGCGCCGGTGAGACAATGATGAAGGCAAAGCAAAGAAGATAGGGGAGAGGGGCAGGGAGGAAAAGATGAGGGAGGGTAGGATTGAGATCCAACGGTCGACCGACAATCCAACATAGTGATCACCGATGCAACAACCAAATTAGCAATTCTATTGTTTCTCATGTTATTGTCGAGTAAATCATTATAAACTTTCTTCCCCTCACTCTTCCTCATCCAAGTCACTGAAAATTCCACAATCGACCTGTCCTAGTGTACATGCGGCAAGCCTTACCAAAGCAAGGATTTAAGCCATACGGCTAATGACAACTACGACACCAATCACAAACTGGAAACCATCATGTGAGTGAGTGTCACAATCATAACAACCGGTTTTTATGATCTACGTCTATGATTAAGGATTAGACTGACTGACCGCTACTGCAACAGTGCAGCAGCTAATTGATTGGTCGATTGACTTGCAGATTCGCTTTCGAACAGGCGACAAAAAAGAGCTACACAATAGGCTACTGGCAAGCAGATGTTGATTATTCGCATCAATTTGCTGTGGAGTCTTAAACTTCCCCAAATGCGATGCCCAAATCCTAAACAAGAAATGGAAACTATTTTCGAATACCAAGAATGGAAGATTCCATCACCACTGCTCATTCTACTTGACTATTGCTAATATAATTCAAGATCAATTTGATCCCTCAGGGCTCAAACTGCACAAGAACATTGCAACTTACAAGAATCCGAAGAAGAAAATTTGTTGGATTGAATCAGTACCACCAACTCGAGCAATGCCGCCGGCGCCGGTTACCGCTGCCGTCATTAGACCTTCCACGCGTAGATCAGGAGCGAGAAGCCGTCGCCGCGCTGCATCTCGGCCTCTTCGGGGCTGGCCCATTCCATGACAGTCGAGCCGCTGGCCCACGACGCCGTCGACGACGCCACGGACGCCGACGACGAGGAGCTCGCCTTGGCCAGCCGCCGCCGTCCCCCCTTCTTCCTCTCCCCATTGCTGCCGGTCTCGCTCCAGTCTCTTTGCCCCCACCGCCCAAAGTAGCCTCGCCAAACACCCGTGTTTCTCGTCGCGGCCTTGTCGAGGAGTTCATTCCCCTCGCCCACCTCGCGCTCCTCGCCGGCGGCGCCGGCGCCGCCGGCGGCGAGGTCGAATCGGAAGACGAACACCGCGTGCGCGTGCGCGTGGGCCGCGGCGTCCGCAGGGAGCAGTTCGCGCGGGGGGAAGAGCCAGTTGTGGAGGTCCCAGGAGACCTGGACTCGGTCGCCACCGCCTAGGTCAACCCGCTCGCTGCCGCGGAACTTCCAGCGCAGCCGCCGGATGTGAAGCACGCGGTCGCCGTCGAGGGAGACGGACATGCCGACGTCGGCCCTGTCCTTCTCCCTGCTGCCCCTGTCCCTGCCGCGGCCGCGGGACACGAGATTTACGGAAATCTCCCGCTCCTTTCCCCGGACGTTCACCGAGGTCCTGTGGCCGCGGCCGCGCCCGGCGTCGCGCATGGCGACGTGCTCGCGCCGGGATAGGAGCACGGGGCGAGGGCCAGGTGGCCGCCGGGCCCGGGTCCTGCGGTAAGCCGCGTCGGACAGATCCCCGGCGGCGAGGGCCATCTCGCCGTCGACGACGACGGCGACGAAAAACCCCGAGGAGGGCTCCGGGGACCAGGAGCCCGGGAAGCGCGAGCGCGTGAGGTCCCACGCCAGGTCCACGCGGCGGTCGCCAGCGCGGAACCGCCTGGACCCGCGGCGCTGCCAGAGGAGCCAGGGGCGGATGCGGAAGGCGAGCGTCTCCTCGTCGATCTCCTCGTCGAAATACCCGGCTCCCGAGGCGGAGGAGGATGCCGGGGTCGGCGGGGACGACAGGCGGAGGACGGCGCGGAGCGAGAGGCCGAGCGCGGTGCGCGACCAGGAGAGCGCGATGAGGCCGAGGTGCGTCTCGTAGACGGAGGTCGCCAGGCTGGGGCCCGCCGCCCCCGACCCGGACGCCGCCGGCGCGCACCGGAAGCACGCCGCGATCGCGCCCGGCATCCAAGCCGCGGCGAGGCGAGGCGGCGAGTGGAGAGCTGAGATGCGCGCGCGCGTGTGCCCGCTTCGCTCAGCTGCCGTGCGAATCCAAGGCGTGGCCGTGCGGGTGCCGGGGTGCGGTTAGTCGAGTAGTTGGCTCGCTCGGGTTGGGTTGGGTTGGGTATTGCTTTGCTGGGTGGGCCGCTGTGCGGTTCGGGTCGGATGGGCCGGGCCCACCTGGAGGTGATAGGGATGAGTGGACTCGGTCGGAGCCTGATCCTATTTTATCCTATAAGGTAAATATCTCTTTCAAATTTTCCAAAGAAATAAATGCCATAAAATACTATCTCCGGTCACAAAAAAAATCGTCATTGACTTTTGCACACGTTTTTGACCATTCGTCTTTTTCAAAAAAATTATAAATATATAAAAATATAAGTCATACTTAAAATATATTTAATAATAAACTAAATCACAACAAAATAAATGATATTTACATAACCTTTTTGAATAAGACGAATTGTCAAAGATGTCTCTAAAAGTCAACGACGACTTTTTTTTATGACCGGAGGTAGTAATAAATATTATTTCATAATGGATTCTCCTCTTCTTCTTTTTTTATAGATTTTTATAATCCTATCTTATATTTTTCTAAGCCTCCTACTATTTTCTATGAATTTCCAAAGCCAAAATCAAAATTTAGAAATTTGTTTCCTTTTTGTTAACCCCTTTCCTATTCTGGAAATGACCGAAATACATTTTCTCTTGGATTATGCCTTTGGAGTGGCCTCTCTTCCTCAGCAGCCGGAACCCAGCTATGCCCCATTCTGCCCAATTCTGAAGCCATTGCCACCGACCATCCCGTAGTGCCACCGTTCCGCCATGCCGCCCAACAAAAGTTCTACATTTCTTCACCTCAAAGTCGCTCTGCCCATGGTTTTGCTCCCTCTGGAATCATCCCATTGCTGCCAAGCCCATCCACCACCCCAGCGAGTCGATCCACCACGGCATCGTGCCAATCTCCGTCGCCACCTCGCGCTGACGCCAACGCCATAGAAAGATTACCTTGCACGGCTCTCGCCCATGTGGCCTATAAATTTGACACCAGTGCCTCGACCACCCACTAAGCTCCCACCTCCGCCCTCCTCCACTATCCCGAATCGCCCCCTCCACGACCATCTTCTTTCACTCTAATGAAGCCATCTTGAACTGACCCGAGGTTGCGAAGCCTCCAAGTTAATTAAAGCTCCCACTTGGTGCCGTGAAGCTGCTTCCTCCATCCTTGCTCATTGTCGACCACGAGAGCTCCATCCCTGTTACAACCCCAAGCGCCACCGGCACCGCCTTCACCTCACCGTTTGGTCGCCTCCATCACCTCCAAGTACCATCAAGTTTCCTCCAAGTTCGACATTACCTCAATTTTGTTTTTTGAGCATCCTCATGTCGATTCTAGCAACCGCTTGCCGCCGCCGTTCCTTGCTCCGACGACCTCCCCATTTCCTCATCTCCTGTCATCGACATATGGGACCCACATGTCAGTCCGTCGACTTGTGCGCCACTCTAACCGGGGCTGTGCATGACCTCTAGGGCCAAGTTAGTCCGAAGACCAGTCACGCTGGCCAAAAGTTCAATTTAGTTTTCTCTTTTCATTTTTTATATACATAAATGTCATTTATTTTTTAAAAAATATAAAAAATTCTACAAAAAATCATAAAAATAAAAAAGTGATTACCTGATTTCCAAAAATATAGAAATACATTTATAAATAATAAAATAAATTCCTTTATTCTGTAATCAATAAATAAAATTTATTTTTAAAATCCATAAATAATTTTCCAAAATTCCAAACATCATTAAAAATTTTATTAAGACAAATAATTTATTAAAAAATTATTTTTGAAATTTCCACCCTATATCTTCAATATTTCCCATCTCCAAACTCCGACGTCCATTTTTATAAAAGAGTAAAATGCATGGACGGTCCCTAAACTATTAGTCAATTCTCATCCAGGTCCCTAATCTATGAAACTGTGGTTTTGGGTTCCTAATCTTTTAAAGCGGGTTCGTCTCGGTCCAAAACTGCCATGTGACAGCACTAGAGCTGACGTGGCATAAAAGATTCCAGCGGAGCAGCTCGCATTGTTAGCAAGAAAATTCTCTCATGCTTACAAACGGGTGACCGAGCGCATTCGAGGCATCCTGAGGTGATTTGGGTGTGGTGGCTTCAACCACATCAAGCGCGACTGCCCCCAAGCTTGGAGGAGGAGACAAGAACGACCACACTGCGTCAGCCCGGAGCAACTTCATCAACAAGAACCGCAACTTCAACGTTGGCAAGGATGAGAAGAAGAAGAATCCCAAGCTGGCCAAGGGACATCGTCTGGTCGAGAAGGTTTTCGCCGCTCTGGATGAGGCCAACCTCTCCGACAAAGATGACGAGCAATCGGACGATGGAGATAACGGTCAACCGGAGAATGATGATGTCGACTACACCGGCATGTGTTTCTTGGCAGATGATAACGACGACTCTGAGTTGTACACCGATTCCGATGATGAGGTAGGTCCCACCTACGACCAGCTCACTGAGGCATTCCTCAAGCTGGACGATAACTTGCTAAGAGTATGTCTAGGTGTAATAGCTTATCTAAGCTCTAAGGTTGCTAATGTGAAAGCCCATATGTGCTCTTGCCCTCCTCCAGTCGACTCTAATAGCTGGAAGGAGTGCGATAAGTTGACTCAAGAATTGCTTGCGTTTGAAGCTTTGCATAGAAGTGTGGTTATAGATTTTGATTTGCTTAGGGGGAGTCATGCTAGTGTGCTTTCAGAGCTAGATGGAACTAGAGAAGCTTTACTTGTTGCTACCTCTGTTCTTTAAATAGAACCTACTTGCATGATCGATCCCTCCATGATTTGCCCTGATCCTGCTGCACACACTAGACCTAAGGACCCTGTCAGCCCAGATGAGGGTTGTAGAGATCATGTTTCACCTAAGGACCCACTCAGCTCAGATGAGAGCTGTAGCTCCCACTCTGTTGATGCTACATGCCTAGATTGCATCTTCTGGAGGTTAGAAAACATGAACTTGCGATCTAAAATCTCTGAGTTGGACAATGTCTTTCTTGTTGCATCTTTCTATGAACATTATCTGGGTTTGAGGATTCAAGGTATCCAGATCATGTATACAAGTTTGACAAAGCTCTATATGGGCTAAAATAAGCATGCAGGGCCTGGTATGAGAGACTGAAAACTTACCTGGTGAGTAACGGGTTTGTGATAGGTACGGTAGATCAGACCTTGTTTACCCATAGGATTGATGCTGATTTTATCTTGGTGCAAGTCTATGTGGATGACATAATCTTTGGTTGTTCCTCCTCTGCTCTTGTTTCTCAGTTCTCAGAGGTGATGAGCTCGGAATTTGAGATGAGCATGATGAGGGAACTTAATTTCTTCTTGGGCTTCCAGTTTAGACAGACACCGGAGGACACTTTCCTTCACCAGAGCAAATACACCAAAAACTTGCTAAGTCGGTTTGCGATGTCTGATTGCAAGCCGGTCTCTACTCCAATGGCGACCACCACAGTCTTAGGGCCTGATGAAAATAATGAACCAGTTGATTAGAAGGAGTATCGTAGCATGATCGGCTCCTTACTCCACATTACCTCTTCCCGGCTGGATATACAGTTTGCTGTGTCTCACCTTCAGGCTTCACCTAGAGTGTTTCACCTTCAGACAGTAAAGCGGATTTTCCGCTATCTCCGTGCGACTGCAGACTATGGCATTTGGTTCTCTGCTGTCTCTTATATATCTCACAGAGCCTTCTGAAATGCGGACTTTGCTGGCTATAGGATAAACAGGAAAACCACTTCTGGCACTTGCCAATTTCTTAGCACTTCTCTTGTTTCTTGATCCTCTAGAAAGCAGTCGAGTGTAGCACAGTCCACTGTTGAGACTGAGTACGTCGCTGCTGCTAGCTGTTGCAGTCAGGTGATCTGGTTGTGCTCTACCTTGAATGATTTTGGGTTGGTTCAAGCAAATGTGCCACTCCTTTGTGACAACACCTCTACAAACAAAATTGCTCAAAACCCACTGCAACACTATAGGACAAAACAAATTGACCTGAGATATCACTTATTTAGTGACCATGTGGAGAATGGTGATATAGTCTTGTAGTTTGTGGACACTGAACACCAGCTGGCTGATATATTCACTAAGCCACTAGGCAAGACTTGGTTTGAGACTCTCAGGGTAGAGCTCGGGGTTGTGAGCTTGGTTAGCTTATAGTCAGGGGAGTTTGGGCTACTTGTACTATATGTAATATATCGTTGTTGCTTTTCCTGCATTGCATCTGGGGTGAATTTGGGATTGGTTTGTATTAGGCTATCAGCGCACTTTTTACTTAGACTTTTGGTGTGCTTTCGCACGGACCTCTCATCTTGTGCTTAGGTTGCTATCATGCGTAATAGGCAGTTTTCTCTCCTCTAGCTAAATAGAATTCTCACAGTCTTATAGGTCTATCAGATGCACTCCAGGTAGAGAGGGTCTGTGTCGAGTCACTAGTATCCGAGGTGTAGTGCTGTCTTCCCTTGTAAGACACGTGGGGTAGATGAGAGCGAGTCTGAGCTTGAGTGTTTTTCTGATTCTTGCCTTTATCTCTATAAAAGGCCCGGTGCATTATTTGGTTTTCCTGCTCCTTATTCATTGTTGTTGTTTTTAATGCACATTCTTTTGGGATCAAACTGTTGACTCACTTATTGAGAGGAGTTTTCGAAAAACTTTGTATTAGTATATAGACTTCTTTTTTACTTTTTGGAGTTTTGCATATTGTGATTTTAAATTTAGGCTTTGCAAGATGCCGAGACTATTCACATTTCAGCTTGTGCTAGCTTGTTCAATTGTTGTCTAGTCCAAAAATTACATTCCTTTTGGTTTTTCCAAAAACTTTGATGTAGCAAGAGATTTTCACTTTCTGAATGTTGTTGTTCGATGAGGCGTTTGTAGTCTTATTTCAGTCATACTTGCAATTTGTTCGTCAAATCTTGCTCCTATAAAATGAAAAACAAAAAAATATGCAATTTTAAGTATTGGAAAGTTTTCACCGGTTATCCTTCACGTGATGACTTACCATTGCACACAAGAGGCATGAACATGGAAGGGAATCGGATGGCCAAAACATGTGATTCTTTCAGTGTAATGTTGGGCACCGTCGGTCATTTGTATTAGGCTAGATACTCTCCTGCCTAAATTTAATTAAGAAATGCAAAAACACAGAGGAGAAGAGTGATCTAGAAGGCCATTTCTAGTGATACTTGGGATGTGACTTTCTAGCAATTGCTCGCTTTAAACCTATGGATGCATTCAAAAGTGTTTTAAAAAATAAAAATAAAAATGCTAGTTAGTTGAGTTATCGATTTGAAGCTATTTGGATTTCAAAAAGTTGCATGTGGTGTTCTATTGATGCCGTCTTAATGTCTTGTCATGCCGCGATATTTGATTATGATTTTCTAAGCCATATCTTCCAATATGAAAAATCGATTTACTAGCATCTCTTAAACTTGTGAGCACTGAACTAAATTTACATTCCTACAAGCATATTTGCCATGTGTTTCACGTTCAAATGTGACGGCGTGCTCACCGCTCAACCACTGCGGATCACACCCCTGGTCAGATTTCTTGTCTTGCTAGCCTATCGGCCGAGCTCGATTCGATTGAGCGCTGAACGCAGTAAGGAGCAACACACGGGGATTACTCAGGTTCGGACCCCCTTGCGGGTAATAGTCCTACTCCTGCTGAGCCTTTGCTCTTTGGTTGTGGTTGAATGGAATGTGCTTACAGAGTGTTGCCAATGCACGTACGCTAGTGCAATGCAACCTTGCCTCTCCCCCTCCCCCCTCTCTCCACCCCTTTTATACAAGCTTTGAACCGGCGGAGAGAGCCGAGGGGGTCGGCAGTACAGTACCCTTGGTACAATAACAAGACACGACAGGAGAGACGAAAATGTGCTGCCACTACGTCGCGCGGCGCCGCCCTCGCGTGCTTCGCAAGTGGCCACCGACCCGCACAGTCACACCAGTGAGGCTGCGGGTGGGGCCCAGTCTGCTCCTCCTGACGCGGGCGGCCATCTCAAGCAAACCTTCTCTCTGCCGGTCAATTCTTCTGCGCCACAGTGACAGCCGCTCAGACTGGCAGGGGTCACTGTAGCGGTAATCATGTCTTCAGCTGTCTATCCGCGCGTGACGTTGCATTAAATGCGCTCGTCCTTCGCAGCAGGGGGAGCCTTCGACCAGAAGACTCCTTTCGGGATGTTCCCTGCCACGCGGGCCCCACCTGACGCGTGGGACCCTCGCCTGGTCTGTGGTACTGTGTGAGTGATGCACTGGAGAGTTGCATTTAGGAAGCATGTGTTTCCCATATTCCCAAGACCAGCTCCCTGCACATGGAGAATATTTTTTTTAAGAGCACAAGGAATAAATCCCCTATGCCTATATCATATCAGCATTAGTACTAAAGATATTGCGTACCACAGATTGAGGTTGCCTGACATGAGAAAAAGATAAAGAAAGTTGATTATCCTCCATGTCACAAGGTCCAATACAACTCTGTTAAGCAAAACTCATCAATCAAAATGCATCAATATAAGGAAAATCAAATCTGAAATGTCTTATAAAAACGAGATTAAGATAATAAGTATGAAGCCAATTACATTTGAGCTATGTTCCTTGGGGCTATCGGGCGACGGCTGCTGTGCAGTTTCCACACCCCCTAAATTTATTGCTTCCTGCAGCACCATTCAACAATAATATTAAGGAACTTGGGGCCACCTAATAATTGCTGTCACAAGATAACGATTGGATGTGTATTTTTTTAGACTATGTTCTAGTTTGTATAGTTGTATACCATGAAGCATGCAGTCACATGTCGTAATAACTTCGTATAGCATACATTATACGAAGTTATACGAAGCGGATAATCGGCGCGAGAGCAGGGCATGCGGACCGACAGGAAGGACGGTGTGGCGGCGACGGCCGGGAGGCCATGAAGAGGAGAAAATCATAGGCTCCCTCCCTGACCGTCGTGGTGTTGGGGGAGAGGTAGAGGAGCAGGGATGTAGTTTGACCGAAAGGAGAAGCATGGCCTGGAAATCAAGAACTCAAGAATAAAACCCAAAAATTCTGTGAACCCAAAGCCCTAGAGTTCAAAATCGAGTCAAATTGAAGCGGATCTTGTACCTCGCGCTGTTGCTAATCACTTCTGTAGGTGCTCCGAAAGCTTGCCGCCGTCACCGCGCGAAGAGGGAGAGGGGCGACGGCTAGACGTCGTTGCCGGACGGTGGCCACGATGGGGACGGCGACGTGGTGGCAGGGGTAGAGGCCGGAGGCAGCGGCGCGGCGGCAGGGGGCGGGGGGTGGACGGGGCCGAGGCGGCGGACGCGAGGTAGTCTGCGTCGGGACTCAAGAGCGACGGAGCCGAGGCGGCGGAAGCGAGGGCGTTGGAGCGGGAGGAGATGAAGAAGAGCACGCAGGCAAGGCCTGGCCACGCAGACGACCGCCTAATCGCAGCCATCCGCGGCCGATCAGACGGCGAGGAACAAACGGGGCGACGTGTCGAAGGGGAGGCTTGCTGGGCGCCACGTGGCGAGGGAGGGCCCGAGGCGGAGGAGGATGCCGGGGTCGGCGGGGACGACAGGCGGAGGACGGCGCGGAGCGAGAGGCCGAACGCGGTGCGCGACCAGGAGAGCGCGACGAGGCCGAGGTGCGTCTCGTAGATGGAGGTGGCCAGGCTGGGGCCCGCCGCCCCCGACCCGGACGGCGCCGGCGCGCACCGGAAGCACGCCGCGATCGCGCCCGGCATCCAAGCCGCGGCGAGGCGAGGCGAGGCGGCGAGCGGCGAGTGGAGAGCTGAGATGCGCGTGTGTGCGCGCGCCCGCTTCGCTCAGCTGCTGTGCGAATCCAAGGCGTGCCCGTGCGGGTGCAGTTAGTCAAGTGGTTGGCTGGCTCGGGTTGGGTTGGGTATTGCTTTGCTGGGTGGGCCGCGGTGCGGTTCGGGTCGGATGGGCCGGGGCCCACCTGGCGGTGACAGGGATGAGTGGACTCGGTCGGAGCCTGATCCTATAGACGAATGTAGCTCGTAAGCATCGGGGTGAAGCCATTCCGATAAATTCTTTGCAGCTTGATAAAATAAAGGACGAGACTATACAACGGGACACCGTTCCCAGCTGAACTGATGGTATAGCTACCAAACGAAAAAGCGGCACCGCACGTCACCTGTATTTGCATGGCTCCGCGCTACGTGCCTCGCATTCCCATGCTTTGTTTTTTTTTGAACGAGCGCCAGGAGAGCTGTGTTTCATTCAAATGTGAGAAAAAAAAAGATACGAAGTACCACTGATACAACCCATCCGATCCGAAGGCCGGACACTCGCCCGCAAGGTCAACAACCTTGCGGCGACGCACACCAGGGAAAAGAAAAAATAGAGAAAAGAAAAGGACAACACCGGCCACCACCAGTCATCCTACTAACACTCACACAGCGACGAGCGACTTCTGAAGTAGTAGACACGGCGTAAACCCATAGCGCAAAAATGGCAACCACGACGCCTTCAACAAGGTAGCGACGGGAAGGATCCGCCGCCGACGCTAAACCACTAGGGTTTTCACCCAAAGCAGAGGAAGGCCCTAATGGTGATGTCTTCAACGAAGGAGCAACACCAAAGGTGACGTCACCACCAGCCTAAGAGAGCAAGGCTTTCGCGCAAAAGACCTGCCCTGCTAGCGCACAAGGCAGAGGTCCCCGCGGGTCGACAGCACCAGAAGATGAGCCGCCGGCCGAAGACGCATAACCGGAGAGCGACCACGAGCGCCGCCACCCGACGCGGAAGACGCCGCCCGACACTTCGGAGAAGGGGAAGGTCAAGATGGCGAGGACGGGACCGAGCCAGGAGGCAGAGAATGGGGACGCTGCTGGGGAAAGGTCGCCGGCCAACGCTGTCGAAGAGGGGCCACCACGCCTGATGGCCCACTCACGGGAAGCGAAACAGACCAGACGCCACGGCACCTAAGCGACGCTAGCTGACCCCCACCTCTATCCCGAAAAATGCCAACCGACGCCATCGAGCACCTTGCAGGGAGGGGAGGGCAAGAAGGCGAGGACGGGACCAGGGTAGAGACAGGGGACACAACACAACCGAAGGACGGGCAACGGCCCACCACGCCACCACGGGAGGAGCCAAACAGCCGTCGGACACATGCCCCTGGCTCACCCCTGCTCCGGCCGCTACCGAAGCAGGCCTTCCTAAGCGGTCTCCACCGAGACGGGCTCAGGGGGAGGGGGAGGAAGAGAAGAAGACGCCAGTGCCGAGCTCCGCCGAGCTACGAGGCCATCGGACCCACGACCTTGGAGTACCACTACTTCGGCTGCTCCGGCCAACCATCGCCAGATCCAGGCCTCGTGCCACGGATCTGGATTCTCACGGAGCGGTCCCCCGGGCGATCTCCACCAAGACGGGCCCAGAGGGAGGGGAAGAAGGAATATGGAAGAGGAAAGCCGGTGGCAAACTCCACCACTGCACGTGAAGGTAGTGAAGAAGAAGAAAGGAAAGTTGCGCGTCCTGCGAGGGATGACGCGCGACGGGCGGACGATGCACGGTCAGATCTGGAGAGGGAGAGCCGAAGCGAGTGAGCAAACGGTGGAGCGAGGGTAGGAGCGTCGGAGGGAGGGCGGAGCCGCCGCGCCTGTTAGCCACACCGCGACGCTGCAAAGCAGCCGCAGCGCCGCCGTCGATCGACACGAGAGCCCATTCCCATGCTTTGTACCGTGCGCTCTTGTGTTTTCATTAAATTATACATGTTGAAAAAGGACCGTGCGCTCTTGTGTTTTCAGCGAATTATACATGTTGAAAAAGGCGTGCCGGCAGGGGCGGATTTAGGCCCAGGGCACCCTGGGTCGATGCCCTGGGCTTGGCCTGGTAATAAGGAATACCCCCATATAAAATTGGGCCCAAAATATGGAAGCCCAGGGCACTTTAGGGGTCACCCATTCCCTGCTGCCCAGCCAGGCGCACAGCCCGCCAGGCACACAGCCTAGCTCGTGACCTCGCGTCCCTCTCCGGCTCTCCCTCGTGCTGCGTCGCGCCGCCGCCAGCCGCCTCGGCCAGTCGGCCTCGCCCTCGCGCGCCGCCTCCGCCTCGGCCTCGCCCTCGTGCTGCTCCGTGGCTCCGCCCGTCCGCCGCCTCCTGCCGGCCCTCCGCGCCCGGCGCCCGGCGCCTCTCCGTTCGCGGTCCGCCTCCCGCCGCCGCTCGGCCTGCGCCGAGCTGCAGGCTGCAGCCGCCTCCGGCCGACCCCGGCGATCTCCGAGCTGCAGGCTGCAGCTGCCTCCGGGAGATTTATAAATGTACAGGAGGGTTAGATGGGCAGAAAGGTTCACCTGGGCGGCCACTCAAGGAGTGAATGAGGAGGAGCTTTTAAGTAATTTACCAGAAGATATCCAAAGGGACATATGCCGGCATTTCTTTAGGTTCCTTAATAAGGTTTGTTTCTAAGTTGACTGCAACTATTTACTCTTAATACCTTATTTTATTTCTGCTGGCAATGGCATGCATTTACTGTGGCAATTCTCAAACAGAAGTGAGAGGTGGGAACGGAAAAAACCTCAAAATTTCCCAAACAAGAGAATGTAAATGTATGCTTATGGTTCAGTGATCCAAATATAATTCGTTTGTAGGTACGATTATTCACCTTGATGGATTGGCCTATCTTGGATGCTATCTGTGACAAATTAAGGCAAAACTTATATATTAGTGGAAGTGACATTCTCTATAAAGGTGGCCCTGTTGAAAAAAATAGTCTTCATAGTAAGAGGTAAGCTAGAAAGCCTCTAAGTTTTGCTTACTATTAACTTGGTTATTTGTTCATATCGAAAATATTGATTTTTTTTTAAATTCCTAGGCTTAAGATCTATGGCTACTGCTACTATTGATGAAGGCTTAGGCTTTGAAGAACCGAATCTGTCTTAAAAAAGGTACTATATTATTTAGAAATAGCAAATTTATCTTGAAGTATGTCACTTTTTAATGCATCTAATTAAGGTGTGTAATTGAACAACTTTCACCCTACATTTATTATGAACACCATTTATCCTTTGCTCTAGCAACTATATTTAGTGGAATTGTGCTCGGGGCTTGTTCAAATCCTGGATCCGCCACTGCGTGCCGGCATTGCCAAATCTTGCACTCGCTCCCTCATTGATCGGATCATGATGCAACGCCAGAAGCTTCACCGACTCTTGCCCTTCATTTCCGGTCTCCAGATCATATGAGAACGTGATCAACTATCTCCTCACGTGCACTCCTCACGTGCATGTACTCTCCAGCCGTTATGCTGTTTGTGGCACCATGCTCTATGCTCTGCATCATGATCAAGTATGAGGTAGGTATTGAGTACCATAAAGTATCAGATAGTATCCGAGGAAAGTATCAACACAATTATCATCTGAATACGGTATAGGATACTCATGTAATACTGTTTCAAAAGGGAAATTATCATAAAGATATAAAGGTATCATTGAGTATCATAAAGGTATCAGAGAGGTATCACCGAGTATATTGTCGAATCTCTCACATCTTTAAGAATCAGGGTATTGTGAAGTATCAAAGATTATCAAGTAAATACAAGATAGGTATCTTGTCTCGGTATCTGCGACATACCCAAATTTTTCTTGAATTTTAGCATGATTTTTTTTGTGAAAATTTATTTTTAATCTCCTAGAAGCATCCCTATTTTCTGAGAATTTTCTAAAATAAAATCCTATTTTATCCTATAAGGTAAATATCTCTTTCAAATTTTCCAGAGAAATAAATCATATGAAATAATACTCCCTCCGTTCCAAAAATAAGGCATGCATGATTCAAAAAAGTCAACGTTTGTAATATTTGACTAATAATTAAGCTGAAAACAAATATATTTAGTGTTATGCATGTGATATAGTTGAATTTATATTTGAAAGTACTTTCATATGATGTTAATTTTGTAGTTATTGATAATATATTGTGAGAGCAAATAATGGTCAAAGTTCTACGTTAAAGACCGTGTGAAAAACTTATATGCCTGGTATTTTAGAACAGTGGGAGTAAATATTATTACATATTTGGATTATCCTCTTTTTTTTTATGAATTTTTAGAATCCTATCTTATATTTTTCTAAGCCTTCTACTATTTTATATGAATTTCCAAAGCCAAAATCAAAATCTATAAATTCTTTTCATTTTTCTTAACCCCTTTCCTATTTTGGAAATGACGGGAGTACATTTTCTCTTTTGGATTACGCCTTCGGTGTGGCATCTCTTCCTCAGCAGCTGCAGCCCAGCTATGGCCCATTCGGGCCCAACCCGAAGCCATTGCCGCCGACCTTCCCGTCGGCGCCACCAGTCCACCACGCCGTCCATCGAAAAGATCTCCATTTCTTCACCTCAAAGTCGCTTTGCCCATGGTTTTGCTCCCTCTGGAATCCTCCCATTGCCGCTGAGCTCATCCACCACCCTCGCAAGCCTATCCACCACGGTACCGTGCCAATCATCCGTCGCCACCTCGCGTCGTCGCCACCGCCATAGCCAAGATTGTCCTTGCACGGCTCTCACCCATGCGGCCCATAAATTCGACGCCAGTGCCTCGGCCACCCCCAAGCCCCCACCTCCGCCACCACCCTCCTCCACCATCCCGAATCGCCCCTCCGTGACCATCTTCTTTCACTCCAGCGAAGCCATGCCGAACCGACCCGAGGTTGCCAAGCCCTGAAGCTAAATTGAAGAAGCTCCCACTTGGTGCCATGAGGCTGCTTCCGCCATCCTAGCTCGCCGTCGATCACCGGAGCTCCGTCCCCGTTGCATCCCTCAAGCGCCGCTGCCTTCACCTCATCGTCTAGCCGCCTCCATCACCTCCAAGCACCATCAAGTCTTCCCCTAGGTTCGGCGTTGCCTCAATTTTATTTTTAAAGCATCCTCATGCCGATTCTTTCAACCGCTTGCCGCCGTCGTTCCTTGCTTCGGCAACCTCCCCATTTTCCCCATCTCCTCTCACCGACATACGGGACCCCCATGTCAATCCTTGGCCCCGTGCACCACTCTAACCTGTGTTGCGCACGACCTTTAGGGCCAAGTTAGGCCAAAGACCTGTCATGCCGGCCAAAGTTCAATTTAATTGTCTCTTTTTATTTTTTATATACGTAAATGCCGCTTATTTTTTAAAAAATATAAAAAGTCATCCAAAAATTTACAAAAATTCATAAAATATAAAAATGTGATTACCTGATTTATAAAAATATGAAATCACATTTTTAAATAATAAAATAAATCCCTTTAATCTTTATGCAAAAAATATTTTAAAATCTAGAAATAATTTTCCAAAATTCCAAACATCATTAAAAATTTTATTAAGACAAATAATTTATTATAAACTTATCTTGAATATTTTCCATCTTGAAACTCCGACGTTCCGTTTTAATAAAACACCTATACTCCTCTAGTCAAACACCGGATAGATTTTTATTTCACCAAAGTTTCATTAATACTTACACTTGGTTGGGTCTTCTCTATATCGGAAAGTCAAACACTTCAATCGTTCTGACTTTTTTCTCGTAAAAAGTGTGGCTTGTCACATTCGTATATTGTATAGATTTGTCGCAAGGTGAAATACTCCACGCTTATTAGAATTTACTTAATACTGCCTCAACTCGTCGATATGCTCTAAAATTCGGTCATAAAACATATAAGCCGAGAAATGATACCATTAGCTTTAAAGAGTGACGATAGAAAAAATTTAAATCGTCCCGATGACCGGATCTAGCTGTCCATAGCTGGTGTGGCACCTGGTTTTCGGAAGCGTGCATCACGGTTGATATAGAGATCAGATATAGATTCCGATGCTACTCTTTCCCTTAAAGTTTACATCTTTAGGGCCAGGGAGCAAAAATCTCAACTGGTTGTCAATTTTTATCTATGTAGTCGAATCTTTTTTCTCCTTACTCTGGAAAAATGTTTTTAGATTATTTGGAAAACGGATCGTTAGATTAGAGATAGTAGTGCTCCGAGTACGAGTGGACCGGCAAATCTCTTTTCCTAACCTTGTAGTGACTAGTGAGATAGCTTTGTTGCTGGACGAATGGAGGGGTTACATGGCATGTGATCTCCATCACTCCATGCATGTTGCTTCAAGGATTACCAGATGGGCACGACACAGCAATCTGCCCCTTTTGATCGACACGCAAGTATGCAACTGGTACTTGGTCACCTCAAAGCGCCACTTGCACATCAGGCAGGCGTCAACCCACTGAATAGCGAGGTTCCGCTCTTGCATCCACTAGAGTTGTATATAGTCATTATAAATATGTATTAAAAACTTAATATCAAAATGAAAATGACAAACATTGTCACGCTAAGATAAACAATAAGAAGAAAACAAAAACTTTTGCTTCATAACAACCAGACGACCTGACGGTTGTAATTTCAAGCATCCTCGTCTAGAGGATGATCACCGATTTTTATGAGATTCCCATGCGACTTCATAGGAGCAGTCAATTTCAAAATCTTCTCATAACACCAACAGGATTTAGTGAGAAAGAGGGCAATGGTCAAAATAAATAGTCCTGAAATAGCAATGCTGATCAGTCGAAACCAAATGTAGTAACTCAAAATTCACCGCAAAACGACCCATTAAATCAATGAAGTAAGATAAAGACCCATGCTCCTCAACGATGCCTATAGCAAAGTAACCCATGGGTGTCGCCATCGTTGAATCCAAGTAAAAGGCCAGAAACTAAGATTTTTCTTGGGATTGGCACTTCAATACCTTTTTGTCACTCAACGTTGTTACAAGGCTCGCTACCATAGGTTAGCGTTCTATGGTGGTTTTCTTTGCATGCAACTTAAATTATGCTATCAATTATACGAATACTTGGTCCCTCCCTATCTCATTTTGGTCTCTCGACATAAAACCGGGTTAATTTAATTCTCAAATTATCAACATTAAACCAGACTAAGTTGGTCCTTTCACCGGTCAAAGGGCGATTTGAGATGTTTTTTTGCTGATGTGCCATTACACATGGTGGGATTTGATAACGTAGTGTTGCATGTGGTTGAACATATCCCTTCCCCTCTCTCTTCTCCCGTCAACGTGGACGACATGCCAGCGAAAAGCCCCCAAACCACTACGGTGGCCGATCAAGGTGCCAACTTAGTCTTGTTTTATACTTCAACGACCAAGTTAACCTAGTTTTGGAGTTCACTAGTATAGAGATTAGAATGGAACAAGGATGAAAATTCATGGACCAAATCGATTTTTTCTTTCTTGAATTATAACGACAAATCATGCCATTTATTTTGACGACTTGGAATGCCAGAAAATGGGCCTGGTAGTGGTAGCTCATCGAAGATCCTGAATGTGTACGTTTGTTCCTGGAAGTAATGAGCGTGTCCCTCACGCAGGCACAGTCGCGCGAATGCGCGATCGATGCGCATCCGACAATTCGTCCCATCGCATGGTCACATCTCGCTCGCTGATCCGAGCCCGTGTGCTCCACCACAGTGTCTCGGTCCGGAACCATCGGCCTTGCGACCCGATGATATTTATTTTATGGCATCGCATTTGGCTTGTAGTTACCGTATACTTCTTCATTAGACTGATTTTTTTTTTTATGTGTGCCATTATTAAACATCGATTTTTCAGAAATATTATTACAAAACACGAATTGATTTAAATGTCATTGCAAAACGATTTAGATTTCACCATTGCGGACAATATTCGACATATACAAGTTAAAAATACGCTCTAACTAGTGGGTCCCATATGTCATAAAAATACGCTCTAACTAGTGGGCCCCATATGTCATGCTGACACCTTTTCTTCCTCCAACCTTCCCTTCTCCAACTCCGGCCAACCCACCCTCTTTCTTCTCTGGTGACGGCAAATGCAACAGCACCACGCCGCCGTCACCACTATCACCTACTGCTTGACGCTGTTGGGCATGAGCTGCCAGTTGCCCCTAGCCTCGAGCTACCGCTTCTGTTGGGCTCCTCTCGAGCGCCGCCATCTACTCTCTAGTGGGTCACCGACGTTGCCAGGTTGAGCCATCGAGCGACCTTTTCTTCATCCCCCCACTCTATCTCTTTTGCCCATGTGCTCCCTCTCTTTCTTCTCGTCCCAAAATCGTGGTGGCGACGGCAAGGCACTATCGGTGGTAGCGAACAGGTCGCGTGAGCGGAGTGCAAGCGGGTCGACGCAGTCGGGGTGGTGCTAGAGCCGGGGGAGGTGGAGTGGCAGCCGGAGATGGGAGAGATGGAGGGGTTGTCGGTGTTAGGGGAGATGGCGCGATGACGAGGCACAGCCAGGGGCGGTGACTAGGGCGCGTGAGTGGAGTGTAGGCGAGTTGGCGCAGTCAGGGCGGTGTCGGAGCTGGGGAAGGTGGAGGGGCCGTCGGAGCTAGGGAAATGAGGCGGTGGCAATGGTGAGGCACGGATGTTAGGCAGGACTCCAGTTGCTTGCCTGTCAAGTGGATGGCATAGCCGGCGGGGCGACAACCATGGCATATGAGCGGAGGGCACACGGGTTAGCATGGTCGAGGAAGCATCAGAGTTGGGAGAGGTGGAGGAGCCGCCGGAGTTGAGGGAGATGGGGTGGCATCAGAGTTCAAATAGAGAGAGAGAGAGAGAGAGAGTTGGGAGGAAAAAGAAAGAGTGGAGAAGAAACTTATGAAGAGAAAGTGAGTGCATGACATGTGGGACCCGTTAGTCAGGATGCGTATGTCGGCGGCTGGGAGACGGGTTCCACGGGCTGAGCTTATAAGGTTGGTGTGAGGCCCAACGACGTCCCTTCCCTTGGCGCGGCGCTCAGGACGTTCGAGGGAAGACCGGGAGGTGGCCGAAGCTAGAGGGTGTTGACATGGGGTTTTTTATCCTAGTTCGGACCTCCACTGTTGGATAACAGCCCTACGTCCAGTCTTCGTTCCTTATCGAGCTTGAAATAAGTACAAAGGGGGAGAACGAGCTTTGAGAAGCTTGGACTCTAGTACAATAAGTGCTCTAGGCACTATGTGTGTTCCTGAAGTGGCTACACGAGGGGAAGAACTCCTTCCTAGAACTATCAATTCCTTCACTTGTGCTCGTGCTGTAATCCTATTACACTAGAGTTCTCTTGCTGTCAGTCTTGTCGCCGGTTGGCTTCGAGAGTGTGAGATCCGGATCCCCGTCTTCTTCACCTTCGGTTCCTTTTATAGGCAATCCGCCTGTGCACTGAAGACCACCGTTAAACCATGGTGATATGCCTTGTTACCTGTTGGGCAATAGCAATCTCCCTCAGTCCTACCGGACCCGTTGCTTTGTCCGCTGGGTAATAGCGTGCCCCCATCAGTCCGTGGCGAGGGGGCCCACGCCTTTTCCTTGTCATGCGGCATAGACAGCTGACCCATGATAGGAAGGGCATCTTCTGTCGGTGTCTATGGCAGGCATGTCTTGGTACCGAGACTGAGTTGACTTGAGGCCTCGGCTGCGCGGTGCCCATTGTGGTTGCGCGGGCGGCACGATACAGTGTGCCTCGGGGTCCATGCCTCGAGTTTGGAAGCTTGCGTGCGGGTTTGGGAAGCTCGCGGGCCCCCCTCCTAGGCCGACTATCTGAATAGGCCGCGTTATGTATGGGCCGTCTGGTTCACCAACAACGTATTCTGGAAATATTTTGATTTTGTATACGCCTGAAATTCTCCGTAATGACAGTTTTGAAATCGAAGTTGTTTTGTAATGGCATTTAAATCGATTCGTGTTTTGTAATGACATTTCTGAGTAATCAATGTTCAATAATGGCATCCATGCCAAAAAAGACCCATTTTTATAAAGGGATAAAGACTCAATTTTCTATTACATAGACCTCTGAACAACATTAAAATAAAATGAAACTTGCTAATTGTTATATTCCAAAAAAGTGCTTAATTAGATCGTACATTCGATCCCTAGTGCAATCCAAAATAGGACCACCCAAGACCATGTATGGAAAAACGGTTTTGCTCAAACGCAGACGCCTACATTTGTGCAAAATCACAGGCAATTTTGCCCCAATAGGATCCGCAGCGTTGCCGCCGTCTTCCTTGCTTTCGGCCACCGCCACCGTCTTGTTCTTCATCTCCAACCACTGCCGCCCGCGAGTTTAGCGTTCAGGCTAGGTTTTGGGGTAGGTCCCCTGTGTCCCCTGGGTTTATAGGGAGGCCGGGGTGGCGGTGGCCCGGCAGTGGGAATGGGATTGTGGGGGTGCAGTGAGGCGGCGGTGGCGCCGCCAAAGTTGTGGGTGTTGTTGAAGGTGGCCGACATGCGGTGGAGGGCGGATCTAGCACAGGCCGGCCGGGTTAGGGTCGGTAGCCGGCTTGGCGACAGGAGGACGGGGGCTGGTGCGGCTAGGTGGCGAGGACACTGTTGGCCACAGGTAGGAGCTCGACGAACCAAGAAGGAGGGGGAGGGATCACCAAAGAAGGAAGGGGGAGGGGTCGTCAGAGAAGAAGGGAGGAACGCGGCATCGCCTGCATTTTCCCGAAAACGCAGGCGACTGCGACGTAATCGCTCCCACAGAAAAATAACCATGCTATAGTACACAAAACAAAAGATCAATGACTATGATTTCGACCCTTTTAGTGTTGAGGGTTTACGTGTAAATTATCTGAATTCTAACCAACGATCATGTCAAAGATTGGTTATGATGAAATATTACAAACAATAAAGAGGCAAGAGGACTTGTTTATCCTTGAAAAGGAGAGAAAACTTAAGCTTGAGAAGAGCCTAGCTTGTGAGAGGAAGAGCAATGAGGAGATGACTCAAGATTTAGAATTATCCAAATACCAAGGTGTTAATATTTAGATCACCAATACTTCACTATTGAGAAACTTGATAGTGCAAAGGAAGCCTACAAGTCTCAAGTGAAGTTTGTTGATATCTTTAAGAGCACCCCTTTCTCGAATGAAGCAACCTACACTTCTATGGCTTCAACTTGTAATGGTCATGCAAAATGTTATAAGTTTGATGTTGATGTTTGTGCTACTAAATTTAAAACAATGCAAGCTTTGACATGTGAGAATGAGAAGGTAAATAACCTATTTCAAGATGGTCTTAAAAATCCTTCAAGACTAGTGAAATCCTTGAATAATTCCTCGGAGGATGAAGAGAGAATCATAAGAAGGAAGGACTTGAGTACATTCTTCCAAAAGGCATAAAGGGTCACATAGTGGTAGCCACAAATCTATCAAATTTGTCAAGGCCAAGGGCTCTACTACTCATGTTTCTCATGCTAATTTCAATATATATTTGCATATTTCACTTTTCTAAATCTCTATCAATATATTAATATCCCTTTCCTAGCATTTTCCTTTTTTCTTAAGAAAATCCAGTTTAAGGTTTTCTATTTGTTAAAAAAATGCTAGATGGCCTCCAAAATTTTTGGGATTTTTCCTATAAATACTTTAGAAGATTTCGAGAGTAGGGAAAATATTATTTGCATCGAGTGCCTATCTATTATTTCTATAAAATTTCAAAGAGGCTATTTTTACATGTTTTAATTTTAAAAAATCATTATATAATATATATCCATTTAAGGAAATATTAGTATCTATGATTGTGATGCTTGTACTATAGTTTAAATATTTATTATATCTGGGATTATTTACCTATTGGTAGATATTTGCATCATCATTTGCATCCTCATCAACATATTTGGCATTTTCCCATCATAAAATAAATATGGATAAGAAATTGAATGCATGTCCACCACACGCATCTAATTAAATGATGAAATTTCTAGTTAGATTTTCAAGTAGGAAAAATCTGTGCAAAAACCTTAGGTGACCATCTATAATCATGCATCTACTACTTTTTTGTGTCTTTATTGTCGTTATCTTTATTTTTTGAGTTTAATGCTGAAGGACCGGACTAGCCAATATCTCTAGATCATTCTTCAATCCCATGTTTTACTTAAAATTATATTGGTTCAAATTATGAAATTGTATGCTTATGTAATTACTGTATTGGTTATGTTGTGACATAAAAGCTATTACAACTGCTCTAGATATCACCCCCTTGATTACTAGTGTTAGTAAAAACAACCCCACTCTTGGTTTAATTCCAACCCTGCCAATTGGTAAACCAAAAAATAGATTATAAACTCTTTGACTAACAAGACTTTTGAAATGCTTAGACTTGATAAGTCTAGAATTTGGGCTCTTTTACGGTACCTTCTAATGGATATGAGCCATCCAATCCTTTTGATCTAAAGGCTTGTATTAGTCCTTAACTTTTTTATACTACCAAGTTAGTATATTATACTACAAACGTAGTATATCTCTAGGAGGGTATAATTGACTTATGTATAATTATATATAGAAATAAATAAACAATTTATTAAATTAATAGATTAAATGTGCATGCATTTGGATTGAATAAATCTAACGTCAATAAAAAAATAGAATCGACAATGAAATTATTTTTTATTTCTCACTAAACTTCGATGAAAATTCGTATTTTAAGATTTTAAATCAAACATATTTCATGGAAAAAAGAAATCTCTATGTTTTTTTAGAAATCGACCATAACTAATTGGAATCGTCAAAAAAATAAGTATTTCAACGATTTCTTTAGAAATGTGTGTTTTGTTATCAAACAAGAAATGGGATTGGGATTTTTGTCTAACGTTTCCCCAATCCGAGCGGGAGGCGTTGTTGTAGTTTTTCCCAGATTGGATCTGATCCAAATCCGAGAAGTGGAGTTCGCCGGAGTGTACCATGGCTTTCCCCAATCCGAGCGGGAGGCGTTGTTGTAGTTTTTCCCAGATTGGATCTGATCCAAATCCGAGAAGTGGAGTTCGCCGGAGTGTACCATGGCTTTCCCCAATCCGAGCGGGAGGCGTTGTTGTAGTTTTTCCCAGATTGGATCTGATCCAAATCCGAGAAGTGGAGTTCGCCGGAGTGTAAAAAGGCAAATAAATATTGGGGGAGGTGGGATTTGAACACAGGACCTCTTGACTCATACCTGACCCGGCTAGCCAACCCACCCACGCGCATTATCTGACAGAATGGGGGGAGCTTTCCTTTTATCTATTCGAAAAATGGGTCTCTAGAAGCGGTTGGGGCTATTAAACCGCTTGTAAAGCCAAGCATCCTAAGCGGTTCGTGTTCCCAACCGTTTGTAGAGGTATAGCAGCGGTTGGGGACACAAACCGCTTAGGATTTTAGGTCTTTAGAAGCGGATCGTGCCCCCAACCGCTTCTAGAGGTCATTTTCTGGCTTGAGACTGTTTTGAGGCATTAAACCGCTTGTAGAAGTTTGATCCTTTTTTTTGAACCGCTTGAGAAAGCTTGTTCCCTAGTAGTGGAGTGTGAAGTCTCAACATTTGAATATACCTGTATTTTTAAAGCTTACGGAGAAAGACATGTGGATGATCCCATGAAGGAAAATGCTGCGATAGCTAAATACCGTGAAGGAACTACGTGATGGATAAAATAAAATTTTAAGAAAATGTTAAACGTGAAGTGTCCTGAGAAAGTCTTGATTTTGTGAACTGTGAGAATCCCCTAGATGATGTTGATTATGTATATTAATAGCACAGTACACCTTTGATATGATAAAATGGCTAAGTCACAGGTTTTAAATTATATGATATTGTAACTCTGGCTTTATGCAAATATAAAATAATTACCCAGTCTCGTCAATAAGCATGTATCATTAATTGTACTAGATGGGGTACTGGTTTGCGAGGGTGATTGATTTTGCGCTCACCCTCACACACACTCACTCTTTTAGGCCATGATAAGAGAGGAGGACCCCTATGATTGCTACGGCGACGATGGGGCCAGGAGGCTGACGATCAAGACGGATGTTAGGCAGGACTCCAGTTGCTTGCCTGTCAAGTGGATGGCATAGCCATCGGAACTCAAATTTATCTTTGTTTCTGCATTTGTCGAACTCTGACTAAAGAACTCAAATTATGACACTGTAATATTTGACCTATTCGGTCTATAAAACACGAACCTCTATGCATCTGAATTACAATATAGGTATGTTCCATCCCTGTGTATGAGATGGTCCAGCCATTTGTAAACAGTGCCGCGTCAGCAAGATAGAACCTGAGTTAGCGCCGACGGCATCAAAGTGGACCCAGAAATAGGGGCCCACAATTGAACCATTGTCCGCAGATTTTTCTATAAAATTCATGCACACCAATTAAACGGACCCTAGCCAGTTACCGAGCGGCGACCGTCACCAAAAGAGGTTTGTGGCAGGCGCCGGTGGCCGGCCGTCGCATGCTCGCATGTTGCATTGGAGAAGATCTGCATCTGCATCTGCATCTGCCGTCGTCCGTCGATCCGGAGGAGACCCCGCCGACGCGGCAGCGGCAGGATCATCCTGTGCCGTGCGTGAGCCTTTGCCGATGCATGCAGCGCTGCCCCAGGGGCCAGGGCCAGGAATCCTGTGCTCGTACGTACGTACATGCGTGTGTGCCTGGCTTGCAGCGTCAGGATGGATCGGCGGGTGGATTCAATGCTCGCTGTCCATTGTCCGCATCGCCCAGCCAGCCTTTCCCCGTCCAGGGAGAGGCATGGCAGCTTCCTCGACCAGTCACCACTTGCCCGAGGGGAGGCTGGCAATCTGGCATGGAGCCAGGTGCCAACCAGCCAGTGGACAAGATAGCCTAGGGAAGAGAGAAGAGTTCTTTGCATGGCCCCGGACTCCAGAGAGCAGAGCCAGATAAGGAGCAGGATGTCGTAGTAGTAAGACTAAAATTTGAGGATCTCTGTCGCTAGGCTCGACTCCAATCAGTATTGAGATTATTGTCGCACTCGAGATCGAGTTCAATGTAAACCCGATTAAGCTCGAGTCTAGCTTGATTGAGCTTGAATGAAATGTCCGATGCTAACATAGGAGAGGTGAAAAAGGCTATTTGGGTTTGGTTGAGCTGGATCTTGGGCTCAAGCTTGGCTTGGGCCTTGTTTTTTTAGCTTATATTCAAATTATAAACTATTGTTGAGAATTTGTTATTTTTGTGCAAGTCAAACGTAACAACAATTTGTAATAAATTTTCAAGACTTTTGGTGCTTTTTCTCAAAGATTTTAAAACTATTTTAATATTTTTTGGACTCTTTAAATCCTCTACCAAGGTTCACAACTTTTTCAGATTATATGATCTACTACTGGTTTCAGCAAAAAAAAAATTGTCTAATTGGTTTAGAAAGAGAGGTGACTGATGTAATGATGTTTATACAAACTCGTTGCGCTCGAGATCGACCTTGAGCTCAGGCTCGACTTGAATTATACTTAAGCTCGGGCACAAGCTCAACTCGTTTAGGTTTTGAGCTTGAAACGAGCTTGAGTTGCTTGAGACCGAGTTTTTGGTTCAACCATAGATCTCATCTTTGTATTGTTTGATTTAGTTTTGGAATTTCTTTCCTCGTTCACTAAACACATGGAGTCCCTCTCCTATACATGTAACATTTCCCTATTGGAGTTATTTGGGGAGTGCTATTGGAGATCAAAGAAATTTTCTTTGGGAGCACGTGTAGGAAGCCTGTTCTAGGAAAACAGATCAGCGGAAATGCACACAAACGCACGCTGTCTCCTGCGAGTCTGAGACGAATAATAGATGGCCTGGTCGTGGTGGCCTCTTTTTTGACGGATCGCTACGTGGAAGGGCTCTTCATTGATTGATCTCATGGCATAGCTTGACCAAACAGGTTGTGTTGATTGCATTTGCCCCAGCCAGACATATCGGATCGATGCTGCCAGGTTGTGTTTGGATGCATATATATGTCCTGGAGCCTGTCCCGTGAGACCAAAGAAAAAAAAAGGAGGCTGTGCCAGCTAGGCTCCTTGCCTCCTTGCTGCTGCCTCCTGAGCTACGTACAAAATACGAATCTACAATTAGGGGAGGCAACGGGGACATTCCTCGCCGGGGAGTGCCTTCCCATCCTCATCCCCACGATCCAAAATTTCCTTGTCTTCATCCCTGTTCCTCGTCTCGGGGATAAAATTTCCCCGTCCTCATCCCTATTCGGGTAACGGGGCCCCATCGGGGACCCATCCCCGCAAAAATTCCACATAAAAGAGAAGCTACCATTATTACCATTTTTACGCTAAAATCATGCTAAGTGGGAATAAAAAATAGGATGAGTGGATACATTGAAAGTCTGGTTGCTACATATCAGAAAATGTTGATACAATGTGTTAGATGACATGTTTGCGACCTAACAATTCTAATAGACAAAAGTAATTTCGGGTCCCTAGCTGGGTCCTCGCGGGAAAAAAAATTCCCCGTCCCCAACATCCCCAACAGAGGATGGTTTTTCCCCGTTTACATCCCGGAGGGTAAATTTCTCCCCATATCCGTCCCCTAATAGAGGAATTCCCCGTCGGGGATCGGGGAACGGGTCCCCATTGCCACCACTATCTACAATGGAGCTTTGCAGGTGAGGCAACGTAACATTCCTCTTTGATTCATGGTTTGATTGATAAAATTTATCATTCAAACCATTCAGTGTTATATTTTATAATAATTTTTTATGGACATGTGTTGTTTAAAAAATCTCAAAAATATTTTTAAATCTTTTTTAGCCTCTCTGTGTCTTTTTGAAGGCTCTCAACTTTTTCAACTATAGCCAGAACAAAATAAGAACCGCGAATCAAAAGAGAACTAATGCAGTTAAC
The DNA here is from genome assembly GCA_005191435.1 of Raddia distichophylla. NCBI lineage: Eukaryota > Viridiplantae > Streptophyta > Magnoliopsida > Poales > Poaceae > Raddia > Raddia distichophylla. The sequence goes on along the minus strand of SPJY01027149.1, from coordinate 279,041 downwards.
GAGATTCTTTGCCCTACAGAAGGAATAACCATCTTGTCAGAAGCAGCCAAGTAGGTACTCCTTCAATTCTCTACGCACATAACTTAGGAAGCTAATACGAAGAAAACACAGGCATGTTTGGTTCATGGTTCTCAATAGCCTTGTCAATAAATGGTCATGACCAATCAAAGGCATGATTATTTATTGATAATTTTTTTGTTGTTTGGATCAGATTCAATTAAAGGTTGTCAAATTTTGATAAAATAGGTGGCATGTTTGGTTTGTTGCCAATGAAATATGCCAATTGTTCCAATGATGAAATAAAAAAATAAAAACTCAAATAAAAATATATTAAATTCAAAAAATACCAAAAAGTTTTGAATTTGAAACTATAAAACATATTAATCTAGAAAAATCTAAAAAATAAACTATAAAATGGGTTGGTTAGGATTTTATATGAATTACAAAATTTGTTTCATGAAATTTGGATAATGTTTGAAATAGATATGAGAATTGAAGATAAAAATCAGCTAAAATAAAAAATCCATGGCAATCCGGTTGAGTGGGACCAGCATTGTTGGATTGATGGCAAGGCGTGATGGCTGGGCGAGGACGACCAATTTGCTCGCCATTGAATGGCTAGCTTCTCACAATGAAAACTCCAAGGTGTGCCCTCAAATGGCTACTAAACCAAATACTAGCCATATCATAAAGGCTCACCAAATTTTGGTAAGGCCAACCAGGCTGTGAACCAAACATGCCCTACACCTCTAGGCATAACCAATGGTATCGGCCAAGTCATCATGCCCCTTATGCCCTAGGCAACATACGTGCTACAATAGGTGGGACAAATAAGTGGGTTTGTATTTTATATTCTAGCTATTATTAAGTCTATTCTTTAAAAAGATCGAACACATGATGCTTCTATTTTTTTATTTCATCGTGAGTTGTATGCTCGTGACAATAACATCAATTTTTTTAATTCTAATTGTCTAGTGTATTGTGGCGATTTTTTTGAGTGCTATATCTAGAAATCCTGATTGATTCCTTATTAGCTCCCTTTCGAACACAGCTGATATATTCCAAAATAACTCTGATCCTTTCTTTTTTGATTGACTTAACTCTTCTACTTATTCTTTTATTCTTCAATTTTGAATTTGAAAAAGAATAAGAAGCCATTAGAATATTATTTGTTGCCCATTTGGTATACACAACATAGTAGTAAGATAGGAATTAAAATACAAAAGGAGAATACACAAAGAAATAGAATAATGGTTGAAAAATTGATAAATAGTGAGAAAAGTCCACGGATGAGAATAACGTTTTGTCCTTAGAGCTTTCTTTCTAAAGTATACTCCTACCTTTTAAGCACGGTCCTCGAGCCGTTACATATGTTAGCGACAGTGTGCTTAAAAAACTAAATTCCAGTTATTGATCCTAGTTTTAAAGAATTTTGAAGCAACTAATGACACCTTTAAAATAAATTAGGAACAACTTCTCATATTTGCTTGTACAAGCTCTTGAAATCCATCAATTTTAATATTTTAGCAAGTGAATTTTAACATTTTAACAGATAATCAAATATATGTTACATCTTGAGAACGGTCTCTATCTCCTTTGTACTGTGTTTCTCTGGGATGTTTGCATATAGGTGACACTCCTTGTCACGCAAAACTATAGGAGATTTGGATCTGTTACTGCTGGAGAGCAGCATGGCTTTACCAGTGACACATTAAACTATGCCCAAACAAAGGAGCAAGTAAACCACACTTCCCGAGGGAACAAACTACACAGGGTAGACATGCTAGGCCCATTGAAGCAGTGCCTCCAGAAAATTGCATTCCCAACTACTCCTAAGAAACTCATTGAATGTAATCACAGCAATATAGATTTCAACAAATATAGAGCATGTTGACGCAAAATTTCAAGATGACATCTCTGCAAACTGTCTCTGGCATAAAAAATGCCGAAAGCAAAATACAAGGTGACTGATTGGTGATGATTTCTGAAATCAGACTCCAGAGGCAGCAGTCAGAAACATGCTGAATCTGCACCCCCATCAAAAGCCACTAAGGCACTGAAAAAAAAACAGGACAACAATAACATCAGCATGGATAAATTAAACTGCAAGGTACTACATGCAAAAAAAAAGTACTCCATAAACTTCTTTCTTAATAGATATGGTTGCAAATATTGTAGTAGTTATTTGCAGATTGAAACAAGGAAAATACCTACAGCCTTGAATATTACATTTTGCATGATATCTTCACCACCTTTTGAATGGAAGAGAGCTAGCTTTTATTTGCTCGTAGCCATTCAACAAAATTGTCTAAAATTAAAGGCCAAGCAAGGTCTGCATCATAATTGTCAAGAGATGGGAAGTTTATCTGCATAAGAGAATAAGGTAATTCAGAGCATCAATAGAGGGGGGAAGGAAATGCTAAATTTAGCAAGGACAATATACAAGACAGCTACCCTGGGAAAAGGAGAAAAAAAAATGCTGTGAAATTAAGAGGCATTAGGAATATGACCTCATTACAGAACCGAAGAAATCCCACCCACTGGTCCATGTTTATCACCTTGTAATCACTTTGGTACTGAAACACAGTTGCAAAAAAGCATGTCAGTTGTCAACCAAATCTGGAACAGATCACAGTAAGCCAAGAAGTCAATCAATAATCACCTGGAGGTAACTAACAAGTTTGTCAACCTGGGGGCGAAACTGCAAGCCTAATACTAGATTCAGCAACTCACAAGCAACTGGTATTTCTATACACTTCTTTTTATCTTCTGCAAAAGCATAACCAAACTATAAGTTTTGCAAGAAGCAAAAATCAGTACAGTGTGTACAAATAAAAGCAAGCAACATTACCTGTTAGGCAATAGCGAAATGCATATGAATAGAAATCCTGGAAATTAGAGGGCCTCGTAACCTGGATTTGTAAAGGACATTATGAGCGAATCGATTACAATAGAACTGATATTATTATCAGCTGGTAGCTCATTGTTCCATTACAATCACAAGGTGGATTGTCTGGTGAGGTACTATTGAAAAGTAGTACTCCCTCCGTTGGAATTTAGAGGGCGCATTAGAGTTGTGCTCCAATACCAAGGGCAGCGGTGAAATGACTTGTTTACCCCTGAACTTAATACTCTAAGTGGAGCTAATTAGCTCTGCTGCATGGGAATTGGAGTGAACTTTGCACACGCATGAGCCTGAGGTCCAATTGCATGCGCGCAGAAGACTTTTGGGAACTTAAACCGTTGTGATTAAATGAGGGTATTAGAGGAAACAATTCGCTAAAGTTGCATTGAGAAATGTGCGCGCCCTGTAAATTCCAACAAATGCAAAACTCTAATGCACCCTCTAAATTCCAACGGAGGGAGTATATCCTGGTGATGTACTTTGTGCCTATGTTAAGTGCTAACTCAAATTCTATCCCCTAAACTTGCAGGATTCTCCCCAGGTAACTTCTTACCTCAACAAACTACCACACCTTTCAAAAAACATAACATAGTGACATATTTGGATGGAATAAAACACTCACTTCTTGGACCAATTCAGGAAATGCCTTTTTCAGTTTGCTGATAGTATCAGCTCGCAGAGCTTTCAACCCAATTCTCCATTCACCCTGACAACAGAGTACCCAGTCCAAACTCAAAAGGACAGTATGGCAATATTACGATGAACAATTTAAAGAGTCTAGAAGTAATACACACCAAAGTAAAATAACCTTGCTTTTCGCAACCCATTTTCCTGATACGAGATATATGATCTTTTATTAGATATTTCAGCTAAAGGGGTCAGTGTTCACAAGTTCTTTTAAATAACAATGACATACCAAGCCAACATCAGAATCCGAACATCAGTATGGGGAACGTCAAGATGAGAACAGAGTGCTTCAATTCCTTCTGGGCTGTTGCATCAGAAAAATTAATAAACTTATTGATTATCATTGATATGAATTGAGTACAAAACTGATGTCCTAAGAGCAGTTTTATTGGAAAAACAAACAGGGGAAAAGGCAATAAAGATATGCCTAATGTCTCTACCAAAGGTGAGAAATAAAAATAACTATAGTACATTGAATTGTTTTTATCGACTAAACTAAAAGAGATCTATATGAATGATATTATGCAAGCAATGACAATCATTACAATTTTCAATGGTAATGAAAGGAAAGAGGATCATCATGAACAGCAAAACAATGGGGCAAAGCTTTTGAGAAAGTTGAGAAAGAACTTACTCAATCAAGCCAGATGAGCTGTCAGCATAAGTATAGAAAACTTGGTCAATCCGTTCTATTTCCTTGGAAACCGCTTTAGTAGGACCTGGAGATAATAATAGCAATGTGTTACCACAAACAACCCAAGTAACCTGTGGCTCACTGCAGATATACAGGGCCTCTTGATTTTAAGTGGATAATAAACAACCATAGGAACAAAATGTAGCATGCAACCAATAAAAAATGTATACATTTGTTAATAATAATTAGTAGCTCACAGAAGAATCAGCAATTAGGGAAACACAGGCCATAGCTTGACATAAACCAATTAGCTGAATAACATGACAATGTAATATGGTTTGGGTTATCAACTGATCAATCCCTGACAGCGAATAGGTCAACTCTGTCAAGGAGTATATAGTTATCACATGCTTCTCTGTGCATCTGTGGGATTTACTCAAAGTTCCAAAAATTACTTTAAGCCCCCCCTAACCCATCTGGAGATATTTGTGTTCAAACTTCAAAATATGCAAGTGACACAGACATGAACATAAACCTGTAAGATGCACACATATGTGTGCACTCCTACACCTAAGCTGGATAAGTGCAAGCAATTAGAAAAATAATTTTAAAAAGAAAAGGAATCAGGGAATCTCACCACGTTGAGCTTTCCTGCCTGTCAGGTTTGTACTGACTCCTTTTCTTTTTCTGTTTTGTTTTTCATTTACTTGTTCTTCACCTAAATGTAATTGTTTGCTTAGTACTCATTCAGATAGACATACCCTCAAAAAGAGTATGAGAGCTATCCAATGCATTAGGAGATACATACATTGCAACAATAAATGTAAAGCTAACATAGGAACAGAAAATAGTACTTTTAACCTAGAAAAAAGTATACCAAAACTGAATAATATTTAAGACACAATTAGAGCCGGTGGGAAATTGTTTTATAGTTAATTAAGGATCTTCTAGTTACACGAACAATTTCTAGTTAACTTTTTCAACCTGTTAATTTAGGCATTCTGAAGGGTAACTCGACATTACAAAAGGCACAACAAACTCATGAAAGCATTAAAGAGGAGTAAGTGAAGTAGCTTAGAACATGGAGAACACAAAACAGTGCAAGTAAATCACACAAAACATTGTTCTCAAAAAATTCAAAATATAAGGCAGAAATGCTTGAAAAACAACAGGGAGAAACTTAGGGTCTGTTCTTGTTAGTTTATCTGACTTATTTGACTTATATATCTATTTACTTATCTTTGTTTAAATAAATAAAAAATATTTTTTGAATCCGGTTTTTCCTATCTCAAAAACTTGTCTAAAAGCTCTAAAACACAAGTTAAACGAAGTGGATTGGACTTTCAAGGCTACCTCAAGGAGAGAAATCAAATCAGTAGATAAGTCAAATAAGATTAACTGAGGAGAACAGGGCCTTAGCTTTGCTCACTATGACCTTCAACATTCTTGAATGCACTGTCTTCCTAGGAACTAAATTCACATGTAATTTGTGATTGGTGCAATGGAGCAAAGTTCCTTGGTGGCCCCCATTGTTCAGTTGCTATTCAACATAACAAATAACCTTATGTTCACCTCCTTTCATTGTTTTTGACATCATGGTTACTTTCTACATCTAGAAGAAGCAAGCAACCTTTTCCAGTAAAGGCTCTAAACCAGTTGACAGTTGACCTCTTTGTATGCCAATCACCGTCATAACAAACCAAATAAACTAAGAAAGCCTTAACGTGTTAAGAGGATTGGGACTCAATAATACTAATATTTTTTTAACATGGCGACCATAACATCAGCAAACGATTAACCTGCTTTCCATAGTACAGAAACACAACTTAAACTGCCGCAGACGTGGCACACTGGACCTAATCCCTGAACATGATAGCTAGTGAATCGTGGCACACTGGACCTAATCCCTGAACATGATAGCTAGTGAATCGTGGCACAGTGGACCTAATCCCTGAACATGATAGCTAGTGAATCGGGGCACACTGGACCTAATCCCTGAACACGATTGCTAGTAAATAGCTACCCTTTAGCTTTGATTACAAACCCGTCAGGCATAAATCTTTCTACCAAAGAAGCGAATCCACTGCCAATTCCGCATCAAATTCAATCAAAGATTCAGCACCTTTCCTTTCCACAAAAACCAAATTGTCACCACCCAATCAACACCGACCCTTCCAATCCCGTAACAGGCGATCCAAACCCCCACATATACCAATAGCCAAGTGACGTACCAATCAGTATTCAGTACGCCATCACACGGCACAAACCCAGAAGACAGCAGCCCCAGGCCGCCGTGAACCGACTCAAGATTGGATCTTCCCTCGACAAGGGTGCGCGCATCGAATCTCGCAGGCAGCAACCGGGCCCCAGAGCGCAGCATCACGACGGGACCGCGCGGGCGGCGCGGCCAAGAAACAAGGCAGGCGTGGGGAGGGAGGGATCCGAGGGGGGAAGGGGGGCGTTACCGGCGGTGGCGGCAGACGACGATGACTTCTTGGAGGAGCGCCTCATGGTGCCCCCGGCGTTGCTCCCACTCCTCGTCTCTTCCGCCGGCGGGTTCGGAGGCGCGCCTCTCCCTCGGGTTCGTTACTCCCTGCGTTCGCCGAGTTCTCTTCGCTTCTCAGTTGGGGCTTGGGAGTTTCGAGTTGGCTGGCTGTCGAGGAGGAAGGGAAGGCGGAGGGGGGCGCAAGTGGAGCCATCCCTTCTTATAGGATTCGGCCTGGTTAAATAAATAGACTCTTCCCTTCTTATTTTATATTATTCTTTAAATAAATAGACTTTTCCCGTAATTCCAACTGGCAGAGAAAAGATGTGAGGCAAAACCCACTGTTTCATTTGATGGGAAATATTCGGCACGCTATATAAATTGGCGGGACATACCGTTGAATCAAATTCCGCCAATTAAAATGGCAGGAAATAGTGCCGAAATATAACCCACCATTTCAAACGGTAGCTAATAGGTCTGATTCAAAAACTGCCAAATGAACTGGCGTCTATTAAGCTCTCCTGTCCCACCTTATACAATATGTCGGTTCGAACATGGGTGTTAGTATGATCCTCGTTGGACAAAAATTGTGTTGTAGATATCCAGTTTGAAGCGAGTAGTGAGGAAGTTTTATTGCAGCCAGTTAGCACGTTTGGCGTACATTGCAAAATTATCTGTCTTGCCTAAAAAATTATGGAAAAATTTGGCAACGTCACACCGATTTCTTCGTAGAATGTTAATGCTGCATTAGGTCGATGAAATTTGCAAAGCATGTAAATAGTCATAATGCGCGGGTTTATTATGGTCTATTAGCACGTTTCGCGTGCATGGAAAAATTACCTATCTTGACTGGAAAATTGCGAAAAATTCGGCAAGGTGCGTCACAACGAGTTCTTCGTTGGATGTTAGTGTTGCATTAGGCGGTTCGATCCCTATCATCCCCTACAAAAAATGGCTAAACAGATAGATGGTCATAATTGCATCGCAACTGCCCATTACATTATACGAACAAACAGATTACATGGTGCTAGCAAACAATGGCATGTATGATGCACAGAATAAACTACCCTACTAGTGCACCGGATATAAACCAAACATGCCTTAGAAAAATTAAAAAGGAGTGGTACTCTACTACAATCAATATACTAGGTGCACCGGGGTATTTCCCCTCTTAAAGGCTTTGGGTCCTACTGCCCAAGCTATAGCAGCTCTCTCACACTTTCTTGCACAATCTGCCTCACGCAGTCACGCTCGAAGGCCTACCGCTGCTGGTCAACCTCCCTGTGTGCTCGTAACTCCTCTTGCCAACACCTGTTTTTCTCTTCTTCCTGGGCATCGTGTCATCGCTCCTCCACCATAGCTCTCCAAGACGCCGCCTCCTTCAGCATTTGCTACACTTGCTGGGGAGTCTGCGCTATGTCCAAATACTGCAGTAACTCGCACAATGCAGGCTACAAGGGGTAACAAGATTTAGATAAGCTCGTGCGGTAATATATTTGATAGGCAAATATAACTACAATTAGTAACTTACCGGGTACTTACCCTTCCTCTGCATCTCATTGGTTTGGTCGTAGATGTAGTTTCCGCACATCCAATACCTCCGATCATAAGTGTAGGACATGTAAATGACTTCATGAGAATGCAAAGGTCCCCGCATAGACACATGGGTGCCTGAATGCCTTCCAGTACGGCTTCCTTTAGACAATCCCTTGGGGGGGAGGAAAACTCCATGATACTCTCAGAGGTTTTTTTGTTCTCTTCCCTCTTTTGTTCTCTCCTTTTTTGGGGCTTCCCTTCCCCTTCTACCTCTTCATTGTGATGGTTTCAATTGGCTGGATAGGGTTTAATTAGCCCGATTGCCCCAACTGCCGAAAACAAATACCGATGCTCCCCAACGGATAATGACAGCACTCCGACATATACTGCTCGCAAGTTAATGCGCCTACGGCTTTCACAGTGATAGGTCACGTCCCATAGAGAGGGGTGGCGAACAGGTGAGTTAATGTGCCTACGACTTCCGTGCTGAGTTGGCACGTCGGGCTAAGAGGGGTTCGGCCGGTATAATAATTTAAGAGATGTAAGAAAATTAGACGAAATGTTTGAGCCATAAAATAATGTGAAAGAGAGATAATATGATAGAGCGAAAGTATTACTACATAGTACGACCATAGTACATTGGTAGATGATGTGGCAATGAGAGGGTAGAGTGGAGACATAATAAACTAGATACATTGTGTAGCACACCACGGTGTTTGGTTTGGAAAGTAACATAGATAAGGGCATCAACGAGTAGTGCATGAATAGTTTAGTTTGAAGTCTGGGTCTTCTAGGTGGCCATATTCTCTATGAAAGATCCTTTGTCGACGGCACACTTCATCGTTCGGTATTTTCGGGTAGAGGCAACCACATAAGCATGCTAAGTTAGTAGATGGAGGGTTTACCTCGTATTGTGGGTCAACGACACCTTCGTATCATTGCACTGCCATCTCCTTTTCTCTCATGATACCCTTTAGACAGTTTTCCAATTCGTTTATCTTTGCATGGAGATCGTTGATGTAGGTCGATGCAGCCATCGGGAATGGATCATCCGTCCATTTCGTGAAGCCGCAATACCCTACCTGTGAGATAGTGAGATTTCTTACTATAATATTACCCATGTGAGTTTGTTAGTACGGATGATATACATACCTCACACATCACGCATCGGTAAAATCTTCGGCATGTGAACCCATCTGCAAGCTGGTCAAATACCTGGACAACCATGTCTAGCCCGTGCTGGCACTTCGGTCAACCTCGATAGAACTCTGGATCGGGCAACATCATAGGGTTGGTGTTGTAGTAAGCCCTGGATACGATGGGTAAGTCTAGAGAGGGTGTATGTGTTTGAATACCTGGTCCATACGACTGCCACCATCTAGGTGGCAGAAATGAACGAGTCGAACAATGCCCGCTAGCCGTGACCTGTAAGATAATATTGCAATGTGACCCTTATATAGGGGCAGGTGCATTGGATGTTCTGGATGTGGCAAAATGTTGAAGCATGATTGCACAGCAAGGTGTGGCAGAGAAGTAATGCCATCACATTTTCGCAGTGATAGGTCACGTCGCACAACGAGGCGTGGTATTAATGCGCATAGTGCTTTCATAGTGAAATGTCGTGTCGCACAGTGTGGGGTGGAAGCGAGATAAAGTGCCTATCACAGTGTCTGGTCAAGTCAAACAGAGAGGGTTGGCAGAGGGCTCATATTGCACAGAAAGGTAGTGGCGTGCGCGCGATGCTCAAAAATAAGCAGATAGACTAGTCAATAAACTCTAACATAGACACATATATGCATATTTTTGTCCACAGTGTCTGCCATAGTTTCGTAAAAATATGTAAAACTGCAACCACAACACATGGAGAACAAAAGGGAACAACACAGTGAAACTACTCACGAGCCCTCTTGGGGCGGATCCCCCAAATGACTCTCCCCCTGTAGTCCACGTCCACATCCACATCCCCATCCACGAGCGAGCTGAGTGCTAGGGAACATGAAGCGATCAGATGGGCTCACATTCCACTGAGCATGGCCCTATGGTTGATGTGTAACATACTTCGGTTGGGACGACTGTGTTTGTGCTAGTGGTGCACCCATCAACTGTGTAGGTCCTAGCATGTCGGGGTCAACAAAGTACCTGAACGTCAAAGTGGGCCTTGTCCAGACCGTTGGGGGCACCAGCCTCCGGACTATCCCAATCTGCAGGGGGAAGACATACAAAAGGGTTTTTGAAAGAGGGACGAAAAATATTGACGGCTAGTAGGTAAATAATGTATTAGCAAAATTTACCTGTGACGTTGGGAGCACTGGTGGGCACAGGCTGTGGCTGCCAGGCAGTCTGGAGTGGTGTCCCCAAGAGGATGGGCCAACCTGGTCGACGTGCGGAGGCCATACACCTTGATGTGGTGGCCCTGCGAGGATAGGCTAGCCTGGTGGAAATGAGGCCGTCACGCAGTCTGAAGTGGTGTCCCCTGAGAGGACGGCCTTGCCTCGTCGAAATTCGGCTGGCTTCGCCGCAAGGTCCTCGGTCCCCATACTTCGGAATTACAGTGTGTTGAAAATATAGATTTAAATGACAATTCCATGAGGGTGTTACCTAGTGCGCTAAAGGTGGGCTGCGCCACCTGGAGTAGCGACCTCGATTTGGACTAGGCGACAATTGGAACTATGCGGCTGGAAGTCAGGCGTACAACTCGCGTTGTCTTCACGCATATCCTCTGGAAGGATGCCATAAGCTCCTCCACGGTCATCTCAATGCCATTTTGCAACCAATCTAGCACGGACTTTGCATTGGCATGGCACTCCCAAGTGAGGTTGTGCTATAAATGTAATACGTCAGAACGTGAGCCATACGAAAATGGTTGTAAATTAAAATGTACAAGGAGCAAGAGGGGATGAAACTTGAACCTCCTGGTATGGGGCCTGAGCTCTGTGAAACAGGTAAGTGTTAGTGACACTTGCAACGTGGACGACGTTGACGGTAGGCATGTGCCCGACGCAAGTCCGTTTGGCAGAAAAGTACCATCGCATGTACGCGGGATATGAGTCCTTCTCGTAGGGTCGACCCTCCTCGACACACTCTTGAAATGCGTTCTCCCTCTGTTCCACCTAGGGCTGTGTGGGATACATGGGCCCCGGGTATCTACATGATGGGCCACGAGGATTACCCAAGAGGGGGTGGGCCGAGCCGGCCGCACATACGTGGGCATCACCCGGATTGCTGTCTTGCCTTGTGCAGCAAGTAAAAGATAGAGATAGAAGTCTATCCCGAATAGGAAAGACATGATTGTAATCTTGAAAGTTAATGTATTTGGCAAGGGTTTATAGATAGAAGTTCTACCTCATAATCGGCCAGGACTCTACCTTGTAACCCTACCCACCCTCCACTATATAAAGGCGGGCAGGGAACCCTAGAGGCACGACTATGCAATACGCAATACCACGCAATACGCAGAACACATATGATCATAGATCACCACCATCGTAATCCCAGAGCACAGGACTAGGGTATTACCTCCACCGCAAGGGCCTGAACCTGTATAATCCCTTGTCTTGTGTTACCATCGAGTTTGGATCCAGCGCATAGCCCCATATATATTATTGCCGACAACAAACGTCGATAGTTGGCACACCAGGTAGGGGCAGCGCTAAGATCAATCTCATTAAGCTCGATGGCAACGATCAACGGCGTCATCATCACCTTTGCCCCAGGCCAGGCTTTCCTCTTCGGGAGTTTGGACTTCATTGCCAACGACGTCGGCGAACTCTCCCTCTCTGATCCGAATCAGATCTGATATGAGGGCGACTCCGATAGCGACACCAGCGAGCTTTCTTCCACTGATCTGGATCAGATCCGATCTGGTGGAAACTTCAACAATGACCAGCCCGGAACCTTGTTCGGGCTGGAGAACGCCGCCGTCGCATACCAGTGAGTAATGTGTCAGGGGCTTAAGCTCACCTACTCGAACTCAGATCAGAGCCGATCTGGGAAGGGCTTTAACAATGCTTCGCTCGGACTCCCGTTCGGGTTGGGAATGCCGCCGCCACATGCCAGCGAGTAATGTGCCGGGGGTTTAATTCCTGATTCGGATACGGAGATGGCCCGACCAAAATCGAATCTTGGATGGTGGGCGTCAGCACCAGCGAACCACTCGTACTCGGTGACTAAGACAATCCAACTCTTCGCTTCTCCAAATCGGAGACCGAGTCGGAGATCAACACTGGGAGTTGTCCTGATTTCCGTGGGGTCTACGTAATCGAAGACAAGCGGACTGAATCCCAACGCCATCGGGACGGAGAAGCGGCAGCAGCGGATCGCCTTCGCAGTGAGGCATGCGCGGGATCTCTTCGTGCGCGGGCCCGAGATGTCAACAAAGACATTTTGCAGACAAAGATGGGGACCAAGCTGTTTTCATGCACCGCAGCAGAACATCATGGCCTCCAAAACACTCCTCGACAGCCTGAGCCCAATGATCCCGGCCGATAATCCTGCTACGCCGATCGTGGCCCAAATAAAGGCCATGGTGATGGCAGCTGCAATTCAGCACAACCAAGGGGATCCCGTGGGAAAGGCGCACTCAGGTACTTGGCCCGTCACTAGGACTGCCACCAGTCGGGAGGGAAACAGTCGGCGCGAGTCACATCACGGTGGCGACGCTCGCCATAGCCTCAGCCGCGACCTTCGCGAAGACCTCAATGCCAGACAACGAGAACGAGAAGATGATGAGCGACGCCAGCACAACTACTACCGCGAGCGCTTTGGCATTAACCACGACCGCAGCGATGGCTGCGGTAACCACGACGATCAACGCGAATATCGCGGTGGTCGCAGGGATCACCAAGAAGGCCAGCACGACAACGACTGCCGCCGAGCCAGAGCTGCTCCGGTCTCCACCGCACTACGATGATGGGTCCATTGATGGGATCCGTGCGTTTATAGTTCGACTTCACCGAGTGGTAAGGCCCGAAGGTTTCAACCCTAAAGGCATTACCAAGTTCGGCGGGAAAGGGACCCGGAGGCTTGGCTGCAAGTCTATGCCCTTGCTGTCAAGGCGCCTGGTGGCGACCACAACGTGATGGCACACTACTTGCCAGTCACGCTCACCTCGGCGGCTCAAACTTGGCTCACGGGACTTCCGTAGAATTCTATAGATTCCTAGGGAGATCTCTGTGAGCAGTTCATCGCAAACTTCTAGGGCACTTACGAGAGGCCCGAGACACCATGGGATTTGTATCAACTCCACTAGAAGAAGAATGAGTCCCTCTAGGAATTCATCCAACACTTCACATAGAAGAAAAATACTATCCGTGATGTCTCGGAAGCAGTTGTCATTGTAGCTTTTAGAAGGGAGTCAGCGACCCCGATCTGATCAAAAAGATGTCTCAAAAACCACCGACCATGGTGAAGGACCGCTACGCTACGGCTTCAGATGCCCTAGCCGAGCGCCAGGACGACCGTCCACGCCAGAAGGACAAAAAAGACCAGGCCGAGTCCTCCAAGCAGAAGGACCGAAAGAGGAAAGGTGAGGAGATGGTCGCTACGGCGGATAGCGGCCGACCTCGACCGCCAGGCATAGAAGACTATAATAGGGGTAATGGACACTCCATGCCCTTTCCATCCCAAGGGAAGGCACACGACCAAGGATTGCTTTACCTTGAAGAGGTTCGCGCAAGAACACAACAAGCAGTCGGATCCTGACATCGATGAGGCTAACAAGAAGCGCGACCCCCCTGGTGAGAACTATTAAGAAACAAAGCGCGAGCTCAATTACATATTCGGCGGCTCGGCTGCATATGAGGCCAAACGGAAGCAAAAGCTTACCACTCAGGAGATCAATGCAGTCGTGACGGCGACCGCCCAATACTTGAGGTGGTCCAAGGTTCCAATTACATTTAGCCGCTCGGACCATCCCGATCATATCCCGTACCCAGGGAGGTACCCTTTGGTGCTAGACCCTGTCATTCATGGTATTAAAGTCAAGAAAGTGCTAATCGACGGAGGGAGTGAGTTAAATATCCTCTTCTCCAAAGCTTTCGACCACATGAAAATTCCTCACTCCGAGTTGCAGCAGGGCTCATCGCCATTCCACGAGTAATCCTCGGGACCTCGGCAATACCACTTGGACAAATCACCCTGCCTGTCACGTTCGAGACGAAAGAGAATTACCGGATCGAGCTCCTAAGCGTCGAAGTGGCATACTTCGAGAAGGCGTATCACACTATCTTTGGGAGGCCAGGCTTGGCTAGGTTCATGGCAGTACCCCACTACATATATCTGGTGCTCAAGATGCCGGGGCCAAAAGGCATTATCACGGTATGTGGTGATGTCAAACAATCCTTAGTGTGTGACAAAGAAAGCTGTGAGCTGGCTCAAACCCAGGAGGCGTCGTCCAAGATGGAAAGGATCCGAGTTGCAGCCACGGTCCTGGAAGATGACGGAGATGTCCCCTCCAAAAAGCAGTCCAAGACGGGACTCAAGCCCTACCAAGGAACCAAGAAGATAGCGCTCGACCCGTTCGACTCGACCAAGACGGCCTTGATCGGGACATGGCTCGATCGCAAATAGGAAGACGCGCTCATCACCTTCCTCCAAGCAAACAGGGACATCTTTGCTTGGAAGCTGTCCGATATGCCAGGTGTCCCGAGGGAGGTGATCGAGCACTCTCTGAACGTCAACGAGGGGGCGAAACCATTCAAACAATGACTCCGGCAGTTTGCACAAGACCGACGCGACGTTATCAAGGAGGAGATCACTAAACTTTTAACTGCTGGTTTTATCAAAGAAGTGTATCATCCTGACTGGTTAGCGAGCTCAGTGCTTGTTTGCAAAAAGAATAAAAGTTGGCGTATGTGTGTTGATTATACTGATCTCAACAAAGCGTGCCCTATAAATCCATTCGGGTTGCCTCGCATCGATCAGGTGGTGGACTCAACCGCCGAGTGCAACCTTCTGAGTTTCCTAGATGCCTACTCGGGGTATCATCAAATTAACCTAAAGGAAGAAGACTGCATTAAGACTTCGTTCGGGGCTTTCTGCTACGTCACATTGCCGTTTGGGTTAAAAAACGCTGGTGCAATCTATCAGCGTGCAATACAACGGTGTTTTCACACTCTGCTCGAGCGCAACGTGGAAGCATATGTGGACGATGTCGTCGCAAAATCTTGGGTGAAGGAGGACCTCGTCACTAACTTGGCCGAAACATTCGAGAGCCTGAGGGTCTACAGGATGAAGCTCAATCCCGAGAAGTGTGTTTTTGGAGTTCTTTCGGGAAAGCTACTCGGTTTCATTGTGTCGCATCGTGGTATCGAGGCTAACCCGGAAAAGATCAATACCATCATGAGGATGGAACCCCCGACTTGCCAGAAGGACATCCAGAAACTTACGGGATGTATGGTGGCACTCGGCAGGTTCGTTTCCCGACTCGGGGAGCGTGGGATGCCATTTTTCAAGCTCCTAAAGAAGCAGGACAAGTTTCAATGGACTACAGAGGCACAACAAGCCTTCGAGGATCTCAAGAAGTTTCTAACTACACTCCCTGTGTTGGTTTCTCCCATGCCCGATGAGCCCCTTATGCTTTACATAGCGACAAACACTCAAGTAGTTAGTGTTGCAATCGTTGTGGAGCGAGAGGAGGACGGGCATATGCAGAACATTCAACCCCCAGTTTATTTCGTCAGCGAGGTATTGGGCGATTCCAAGATGCGGTACCCGCAAGTATAGAAGCTTTTGTACGCTGTATTGATCGCGCCTCTCAAGCTTAAGCATTATTTTTAAGAGCATACAATTTCGGTGATTACTTCTTTTCCGATTGGTGATATACTTCACAATTGGGAAGCCACCGGGAGGATTGCGAAGTGGGTAGTTGAACTCGGAGCATTTGAAGTTTTATTCAAGCCACGGACTGCCATCAAATCACAGGCACTCGCCGACTTCATCACCATGTGAATAGAACTGCAAATTCCTGCGGCCGTTGAGGAACTTGAGTAATGGACAATTTACTTCGATGGTTCTCTCATGCTCAGCGGCGCGGGGGCTGGCATAGTACTCATCTCTCCGAAAGGTGAACGACTGAAATACGTCCTTCAAATTCACTTTCCAGCATCAAACAACGCCACCGAATTCGAGGCAATCATCCATAGGCTCCGTATCGCCATATCGCTCGGTATTCGACGATTGACGGTTCACGGAGACTCATAGCTTGTGATCAGTCAAGTGCAGAAGGATTGGTCGTGTGTCGGCAATAGCATGGCTGCATACTGCCAGGAGGTGAGTAAATTGGAGGACAAATTTGACGGATTAGAGCTTGTTCATGTGCTCCACAGAGACAACGACGTAGCATACAAGCTTGCAAAGATGGGTTCCAGTCGGACTATAGTCCCGGCTGATGTATTCATCGAAGAACTTCACAAACCATCTATCAGCCGACAGGAGCCAAGCAAGACAGAAGACAAACAAGTCGAGGTGGAAGTATTGGTCATTGAGCCCGACTGGACAATTCCTTATCTGGGTTATCTATTGCGAAACAAGCTTCGTGAGGATCGCACGCAAGCCGAACGCATTACGCGACGGAGTCACAGCTACACAGCAGTTGGAGAGGAGCTCTATAAGAAAAGTGCGTCGGGCATGTTGAGACGATGCATGCCAGAGCAAGAGGGGAGGAACCTGCTCTTGGAAATTTACTCGGGAATTTGTGGGCATCAGGCGGCATCTAGCTCGCTAGTCGGAAAGGCCTACCGGCAAGGTTCCTTCTGGCCCACTGCTGTAGACTATTCCGATCATGCGAACATCATTCGAACATGCGAAGGCTGTCAGTTTTTTGCCCGATAGATACACGTGCCGGCGCAGGAGCTGTAGACTATTCCGATCACCTGGCCATTCGCGGTTTGGAGGCTCGACATGGTCGGACCCCTGAAGAAGGCACAAGGCAGTTTTACTCGTCTCTTCGTCGCCATCGACAAGTTCCCAAAGTGGATCGAAGCCAAACACGTGGCAAAGATCACGTTCGCCAAAGCAAAGGAATTTTTTCAAGAAATCGTGGTTAGATTTGGCGTTTTGAATAGAATCATCACGGATAATGACACTCGGTTCAAGAGCAGCGAGTTCCAGGATAGGTGCGAAGAGCTTGGCATCAAAATTTACTTTGCTTCCGTGGCACATCCACGAAGTAATGAGCAGGTCGAATGAGCCAGCGGCATGGTCCTACAAGGGCTAAAAGTTAGGATATTCGATCGTCTTAAACCATACGCTACACGATGGGTCAAAGAATTGCATTCAGTCTTCTGGGGTCTTAGGACTACATCCAGTAGGGCAACCGGGCAGTCACCTTTTTTTTTTTCTGGTGTATGGCTCAGAAGCGGTCTTACCTACCGAGCTTGAATTCGGATCCCCACGGGTTCGGAATTACAAAGAAAACGAGTCAGACGATAATCGACTGGAAGATCTTGACCGATTGGAGGAAGCCAGAGACGTTGCAACGATCCGGTAAGCCAAGTACCTTCAGGGCTTATGTTGCTATCGCGATCGCAATGTTTGAGGCCGTGCTTTCTTTAAAGGAGATCTGGTTGTAACAAAGAATCAGAAAAGCGAGCACAAGCTCTCCCCAAGATGGGAAGGCCCTCACATCATCGATGAAGTAACGCGCCCGGGGGCTTACAGACTTAAACGCGAGGACGGCACGATCGTTGACAACTCGTGGAACATAGAGCAGCTACGTCGCTTTTATACTTAAATTTTGTATTTGGTTACATCATTTTGAATAAAGGTTTTCGCTACATAATTTTGAGTTGTTTCTTGACTTGCTACTTAGTGGGTATTCCCCCTAAGCAGTAAGTCGGGGGCGGGCTACACCTAATTGGTGTGCCTATGCGCACATCGTTTTATTGTCTTTTTGCTTCTTTCTAGTGATTATTCCGAGTAGTGAAACTCTGGCCCTATAAACGACAAACTGTAAGTCACTCGGCATGCGTGTTTGGAAAAGAGCTACGAGCTGACTCCTAAGCGCTCGGGGGCTAGACTACTCGGGCAGAGTGCTTAAACGAAAGGAACTCACTCGGAAGAATCAAGATCCCAAAATAACAACGAGCTTAAAATCACAAGTAAAAGCAGTCGGGTTTCATATAAACAAATATATAATCCCCCAGAGTTGTCTAAGTCCTATTGGTGCATTTTACAGGGGACCTAGGTCCAAGTTTTTCGCCAGGGCGGTGGAAGTCTCCTGGACTTCTTCAAGAAGGGCGTCAACTTGATCATCGTTGACTGTGCGGGCGAAGCATTCCTTGATGGCGTTGAGATCCACTTGAGGGTACAGTGATTTCTTGATCGCCAAAGCTTGGCTGGCACTCGTGATCGTTGTCTCCTTCAAATGGCTCATCAGCCTCTTGGGCGCCTCCTTCAGCTGCACGACAACATGGCTCTCATCACTCGGCCCTGCGTCTTCGGGTAGCAGGAGCTTCCGCAGCGGCTCAGAGGCTTCGCGGAGCTGTTGATAAGCCGCGTCCGCATACTTGACCTTCTCATTGA
Source organism: Raddia distichophylla (assembly GCA_005191435.1). Taxonomy (NCBI): domain Eukaryota; kingdom Viridiplantae; phylum Streptophyta; class Magnoliopsida; order Poales; family Poaceae; genus Raddia; species Raddia distichophylla. The sequence continues at coordinate 260,273 of SPJY01027149.1, read as the reverse complement.
GAACGTCAAATTGCGCATGCGTCTTCTTCTTATACTCTGCGAAAGAAATAATCGTCACCAAGAGTGTCACAAACATGATAAAGATAGAGGCAACCCAAGATTGGGCGCGTACCTTCCAGCTCCCATTGAGCCCTGTCGAGGCTTGGCCTGAGTGTGAAATTTCGAGCTTTCCAGTGCCTTATATTGGTTGTGGAGCTGGGCAATGGCGTAGTCCCGGGCTGAAGAAAAAGAACTAAAGGATGAAATTTAATGTGACAAGCAGAAGAATGGAAAAGCACTCGACACAAAGACTTACATGAGAGGATCCCGACTTGTTCCATTTTCTCGTCCCACAGCCTTGAGGCACGGGCTCGGAGATCTCGCACCAGGACATCAGCCTTCGCCTTGGTCTCTTCCACCTGGGCTGCGTATTTATTAATCTTTTCCCTTTTTGGGAAGTACTCGGAAGAATGCGGATTTCCTCTCGGACCGCTCGCCCATGCTCTGAAGATAACGAAGGGTGAAGATATACCACTCGGCATGGGCAAAAGAAGACAGGAATGGACGACATACCTTGATCAGCTGGGCACACTTGAGGTTGTACTTGCAGAGCTCGTTCCTTTCCCTCTCCTACTCGTCATCATAGATAACCTCCTGTCGACGTTCTGTTAACCGGGGGGTGTCATCGGCAATGATTTATATGTGGCTATGCGCTAGATCCAAGCTCGAAGGTAACACAAGACAAGGGATTATATAGGTTTAGGCCCTCACGTTGGAGGTAATACCCTAATTCTGTGCTATGGAATTATACGGAGGGTTCTCGATTACAAGGCGACCAAGTGGTCTATTTGTGTCTCGAGATGATGATATGAGATCAGATTGGATGCCAAACTATGGCCCCCTACCCCCTTTATATAGTGGAGGGGGTGGGATTACAAGGAGTCGTCCTACTCTAGGTAGAATTCTACCTCTATCTCAGGCGTACCAAATCTCGGTCTAAGCTCAAGTGGTACCTGTTCCCGTCTATTGCAGTGTACAGCTGGTGTCCCCCTTAGGGCGTACCAAGTCTTGGGCTAAAGTTTTTTAATTTTGTGGTACCTGCACCCGTTTAACACGGTGTACAGATGGCGACCCGTTTTGAGCGTGCCTCTGTTTGTAGAAGCCTAAACGCCGCTCCCGCCTGTAGCGAAAGCATGCGCCTCTTTTGGCCGAACCTTGACCGGTCTCGCGCTGCCTTGAATTCCACTTGCCGTCAATGCGCTTCATCATTACGGAAGCCGAAACGACTTCGAACTGTTCGGTCGCAAAGACACCGAAGCGATGGCGGCTCTTCGCCTCCCTCAACCTATAAAAGGCCCAAAACTTTTTACCGTGTGTTGACACGAAAACGTGAACACACGTGCAGAAGCGTCGATTCTGTGATCGCGTCGCAACTCAAACCAAACGTGCCAATTGATTTGACCTGTATATCAATAAGGTGAAAATTATCAGTAATATAGGCCTAATCGGCTTTTGAGATAGCCAGATCAGGTTTATTGTAATCGGCTTATACAACAGCTCGATTACAAGATCTATCGGTTATAAATCCGATAGAGCAGTTAAATAGAGATAAATCATCCTGGAACACGGGCGACCTCTCCTGGTACACGGGCGACCCCTCGGCGAGCACGGGCGACCCCTCGGCGAGCCGGGCGACCTCACCCCGAGCACGGGCGACCCCTCGGCGAGCAGTCGGCGTACTGATCGGGGCGTGTTCGACTACTTCCTCTACGTGCGCGAGTCTTCTTCCGCTGCATCCGCGCGTCGAGGGTAACGATCCATGGTCCCCTACTTACATGTTGATCCTGGGTGTGCGCGAAAATTTTGATTTTCGGCTAGCGTAGCCTGCGCGTTACCCTTCAGTAATACCCTAGTCCTGTGCTGTGGAATTATACGGAGGGTTCTCGATTACAAGGTGACCAAGTGGTGTATTTGTGTCTCGAGATGATGATATGAGATCAGATTGGATGCCAAACTATGGCCCCCTACCCCCTTTATATAGTGGAGGGGGTGGGATTACAAGGAGGAGTCCTACTCTAGGTAGAATTCTACCTCTATCCCGTCTTACCGAATATGTCTATATCCGGTGTTTACAATTATATCTTGCCTATTCAGGATACACTTCTATCTTTATCCTTTTCTTGTCGTACAAGTCGGATAGCAGGCCGGGTGGCCCTTGTACGCGTATAGCCGGCTCGGCCCATCCTCTGCTGGGTGTTCCTCGCGTCCCGCCTTATAGATACCCAGGGTCCATGTATTCCATAGGAGCCTCCGAGTGCTTCATACTCGAGTTGCTGCCTTTCTGGTTGCATCACAGCTAAGTCATGCTTCACGCCGAGTGCTTCCAGTTCTTGACACAGCTTGCCGACTAGTTTTTCCTTCATGTCGAGTGCTCAATTGCATGCAAGGAGACTATGAAGGGCTCAATAAAGCTCCTCATTGAAATTTCCAAGTGATACCTGGCCCGATTTACCGGAGTACTGGTTGTTGGCCCATCATGGGGCATACCATTGTTTGGATGAGGCTTGGCTGGCGGCTATTTTAGAGCGTATCCTCAAAAACCTTAATCCAGAATCAACTCATGGTATCTGGCTCCATCATGCAGTAACCAGCAGTTGGCCCTGCGTGGGCATACCACAAGAAGGAATTGATTTTTAAATCGGCTTGGTAGGTATCCAGCCCCACTTGACGCAGTGACTGGCAGGCGACCCAGCATGGGGCATACCATATCCAAAGATAAATTCGGCCGAGCGTACCCGTTTGTTGCGGTGCACAGCTGGCGTCCCTTTAGAGCGTACCATGTCTCAGCTAGGTTTGGCCGAGTGGTACCTGTACCCGACTATCGCGGTGCACAGCTGGCGGCTCCCTTAGGGCGTACCAAATCTCGGGCTAAGCTCAAGTGGTACATGTTCCCGTCTATTGCAGTGTACAGCTGGCGGCCCCCTTAGGGCGTACCAAATCTTGTGCTAAAGTTTTTAATTTTGTGGTACCTGCACCCGTTTAACACGGTGTACAGATGGCGACCCGTTTTGAGCGTGCCTCTGTTTGTAGAAGCCTAAACGCCGCTCCCGCCTGTAGCGAAAGCATGCGCCTCTTTTGGCCGAACCTTGACCGGTCTCGCGCTGCCTTGAATTCCACTTGCCGTCAATGCGCTTCATCATTACGGAAGCCGAAACGACTTCGAACTGTTCGGTCGCAAAGACACCGAAGCGATGGCGGCTCTTCGCCTCCCTCATCCTATAAAAGGCCCGGAACTTTTTACCGTGCAATTCACCTGCTCTCTGTAGATCTAGCACTTCACCTTCTCTTCTTCCACTTTTCGCCATGGCGGACGCCTTCGGTTCGGGTGCTCCATCCGCAGGCAAGGATCCAATTCTGCCATCGGCTCCAGCTCCGGCACCAGTCAACGAAGCTCTTACGGTCGGCGCCCTCATTGATTTCGAGGGGGACGAGGTGATCGTCTATCTGGGCGATCTCGAGGGCGAGATGGAGGTCTATGAGGAGGCGGAGGATGCTGCCTTCGCCGCTGCCGTCGCTGAAGCCTCCGCCTTTGCTGCCGAGGAAGCCTCCGCCACTGCTGCTGCAGACGCCATCAAGGAAGCAATCGACGTCCTCGTGGGGGAGTACCCGCAGCTGTGGGCGGTTCGCACCCTCCTTATCGAGGCATTGATCCCCAAGCTACTATAGATAGGAATCTTTTTTTTATTTTTCTTCTTTTGAACAGACGCCATGCCTTAGCTCGCAATGTAGCCGTCGGTCTTTTTAGCTCCTTTTGTAATCAGCTCAGTTAGCTGTTTCAATGAATAGAAGTGACCTTCGAAAATCCATGTGTGCTTTTTTTTTTCTGAAATTGGCTGGCGAACTTATTCGGTGAGTACCCAGACCCCAGGCCGGGTTTAGCCAAGTGACTCTCGTGCCCGACTGCTACTTATAGTCATCAATATAATTAGAACGTTCTGCGTCCTAAGCCAAGCTATGCCGAGTGGTACCTGTATCCGACTGGTTCGGTATACAGCTGGCGACCCACTTGGAAGGTACCATCAAAATTCAGGCCCAAACCCAAATTATCGTTAGAGCTTGTACTGTTCCCGCTCTAAGCGAAAAGCTTGACACTATCCCTTTTAAATTCTGGGCCCGAAGTGAACCCCTCAGGTTTTTCGGACTTTGCTGTTTGCTCTGCCGCTAGGGTTCATCACCGCCGCGCGCCCAAATCTCGCACCGCCACCACTTACTCCCATTGCTAGGGTTGGGCGCTTCCACGATCCAAATTTCACGCCACCTCCAAGCTAGTCCATCGCAAGGGTTAAACACTGCCACCACAATCCCCAAATCTTGCACAGCCATCTGCCTTGAGGCGATGGTGGCCTCCGAAGTTCTCCCGGCGCAGGAGTTGGTCTGCTGGCGCCCAGCCGCGAGTGAGTCTTCCCCCACCCCTCGGGTCGAGGAAATCGTCGTCTTTGAATCCTTTTTCCAGTGTGGCTTTGGCCTCTCCGCCGGCGTTTTTCTCCGTGGTCTTCTTAATTTTACAAAATCGAGTTCATCAATCTGAATCCCAACTCCATCTTTCAAATTGCCATCTTCATCCACCTCTGTGAGGCCTACTTGGGCATTTTCCCAATTTCAATCTCTTCCGCCACCTTTTCCTTCTTAAGCCATATCCAAACAAGAACGCCCCCAAAGTAATTGGGGGTGCTGGCTTCCAGCTTCGGGACGGATTAAAGAAACTCTGTTTCTCAATCCCATTCAAGACTTCCAACAAGGGGTGGCACCAGGAATGGTTCTATTGCGCCAACTCTGATCCTTGTCTCCGTTCTTTTGCTGGCTTCGGCCCAAATTCTGCTTCTTGGACCTCGGTTCCCTCTGCCGACAAGATGGGACAAGTCACAGAGCTCCTGGGCCTCATTGACAAGTGGAAAGCAGAGGGCTTGACAGGGGTCGGAGTCGTCATCAATTTCACTAAACACCGAGTGCAACCCCTGAAGGAACGCGTGCACCCATGGTTCGAATTTTTCGGGAGTACAGATCCCACTCGGGAAGTTCCCGAGCGTATGGCCAAGAAAATGCTGGTCAGCCAACTGGTCGACCTCTTTGCTCCAGGCGCCGAGATCCAAAACGAGGGTTGCCCGAAGCCCTTTAACATAACAGAGCCTCTACCAGAGGTGAATTTCTGCCACTCTCCAGCGTCTATCCCCTAATTTCTGAGTGTGGATCCCCTGAAGCCTTGTTTATTGTTGTTCACAGGACCGGAGTGCTTTCTTTTTCGATGCTCCGCTCCCTGACCTCCCTTAGCACATGGGCTCCATGCAAAAGCGGCCCGCGAGTGACTCAGCCGAGGAGCCAAGTGCCAAGAAAGGGAAGGGGTCGTCAACCAAGAAGGCGGCGAAGAAGCCGTCTAGCCTCCGGCCCCGACGATTTGCGAGCAAACAGCCCATCGCTCGGAGCAACTAGTCCCTCCACCGTCAAAGGCTGACGCATCACCAGCACCACCCCCAAGGTCTAGCGCGCAAACAGCGCCACCTCCAAAGGCCGGCACTCAACCGGGTGCTTTGTCGAGTGGTGCAACCACTCGGAAAGGGACCGAAATCAGAATAAAGAAGTCCAACAGGTTTGCGCCCCATTGACTCTCCATTCCATTTTGTTAGGATTATGCCTTGATCATCAAATTTCGCAAGGATCCTTCTGCTGAGGTCCCCGTGAACGCTCCGCCAGCGGACCCCGAAGGGACCGAGGAACCGAAGAATACCGCGGAGCCGGGCATGACTTCCTCGCCGGTCGCTTCTTCACCCAGGGACACCGAGGCTATCCCCGAATCGGCGCCGCCTATTCGCCGACTCCTCAGGTGCAATCTGGAACAGCCACAGAGATTTCCCCGGAGCTGAAGGATCCAGAGCGCATTCCCCGCACGACGCCTGCTCCGGGGCCAGAGAGCCCGGAGCCCTCCTGAAGCGCAGCGGCAGCTCCAGGGGCCATGGATCTCGGAGCCTCTGATGCAAAGCCTCCTGTGGAAGAGATCCCACGAGAGCCACAAGTCCTCCCACTCCCCCGAGCCTCATTCAAGGCCCACTGGCGCAATGACGAGTTCGAGTGGAAGGTCATTGATGACGACGAGGAGGAGAGGGAGAGGAATGAACTTCGCAAGTACAGCCTCATGTGCGCCAAACTGGTTGAGGTATGTCATTCATTCTTGCCTGCTTCTGTCCACGCCGAGTGGTAAATCCTTATTCGCCGAGTGGTAAATCTCGATCCTTCTTTGTCCTTTAGAGCATGGAAGAACGCTCTAAAAGAAAATTCGCATTCTTCCGAGAGGCGCTCCCTCAAGTAGAAAAGCTCAATGAATACAAGGCTGCGGTGGAGGAAACCAAAACAAAGGCTGAGGTCCAGGTGTGCAATCTTCAGGCCCAAGCCTCGGCCCTGTGGGAAGAGAAGATGGAACTGGTTGGCACCCTCGCATGTGAGTCCTTGAACCGAGTGCTTTCGTAGTCTTTCGATTATCACATTGAATTTCATCAGTTAACTGTTTCGCTTTCGCCCGGAACCACGCCATTGCTCAGCTCTAGAACCAATATAGGGCTCTGGAAGACTCGGAATTGCAAGCCCAGGCCAATCTTAGTAAAGCTAGACGAGAGCTGGAAGGTAAGTCTCCGAACTCAGCATATCCGCCCTCATCGTGCTTGTCGCGTGCTCGAAGATGATCTTTATCTTGCTCGCAGAGTATAAACGGAAGACGCAGGCGCAATTTGATGTTCTGAATGAAAAGATCAAAACCGCGGATGCAGCTTATCAACAACTCTGTGAAGCGTCCGAGCCGCTACGGAAGCTCCTGCTACCCGAGGCCGGAGAGTCGAGCGATGAGGGCCAAGTCGCTTTACAGATGAAGGAGGCACCTGAGATGCTGATGAGCCACTTGAAGGAGTCCGCGATCACAAGTGGTAGCCAAGCTCTGGCGATTTTGAAGTCACTATATCCTCGAGTGGATCTCAACGCAATCAAAGAGGGCTTCGCTCGCACGGTTAATGAAGAGGAAGTCAATGCCCTTCTCGAAGAGGTCCGGGATACTTCGACCGCCTTGGCGAAAAACTTGGACCTGGGGTTCCTGTAAAATGACGCAACGAGACTTAGGCCGTAAATTTGTTTCATATGAAACCCGACTGCTTGTATTTTTAAGCTCTTTTGTGGTTCTAACTCTTCTGAGTGATTTCCTTTCGTTTAAGCACTTTGCCCGTCTTGTCTAGCCCCCGAGCGCTCAGGAGTCGGCTCGTGGCTCTTCCAAACGCGCGTGACGAGTGACTGAGAGTTTGTCATTCATAGGGTCAAAGCTTCACTACTCAGAATAACCACTCGGAAAAGAAAAGAAAGTGTGCGCATAGACGCACCAATTAGGTGTAGCCCCCCGACTCACTGCTTAGCAGGAGAACCGGTTAAGTAGCAAGTCAAGAAACAACTCAGATTTTAAGGAACGGAAATTTTATTCATATCGAGACGATGGAGTACAAAATTTAAGTATAAAAGTGACGTAGCTGGTCTATGTTCCATGAGTTGTCGACGATCGTGCCATCCTCGCGCTTAAGCCTATAAGCCCCAGGCGTGCCACTTCATCGATGATGTAAGGGCCTTCCCAATTTGGGGAGAGCTGATGCTCGCTTTTTTGATTCCTTCTTAGGACCAGATCTCCCTTAGAGAAAGCACGGCCTAGAACTTTGCGATCATGATAGCGACGTAAACCCTAGAGGTACTTGGCCAACCGGATTGTTGCGACATCTATAGCTTCCTCCAGTCGGTCGAGATCTTCCAATCGGTGGTTGTCCGATTCTGTTTAGTTGTAGCTCCGAATCCGTGGGGACCCGAATTCTAGTTCAGTAGGTAAAACCTCCTCGGAACCATATACCAGGAAAAAAGGTGACTGCCCGGTTAACCTGCTGAGTGTGGTTTTAAGACCCCAGAGCACCGAAGGCAATTCTTTGACCCATCGCGTAGCATACGGTTTGAGACGATCAAATATCCTTACTTTTAGCCATTGGAGGACCAAGCCATTGGCCCGATCGACCTACTAATTACTCCGTCGGTGTGCCACAGAAGCAAAGCAAATCTTGTTGCCGAGTTCTTCGCACCAGCTTTGGAACTCTCCGCTCTTGAATTGAGTGACATTGTCCGTGATAATCCTATTCGGGATGGCAAACCTGACCCTGATTTCCTAGAAGAATTTCCTTGCTTTGGCGGACGTGACCTTGGCTACGGGTTTGGTCTCGATCCATTTGGAGAACTTGTCGACAGCGACGAAGAGATGGGTGAAACCACCTTGTGCCTTCTTCAGGGGTCCAACCATGTTGAGCCCCCAAACCACGAACGGCCAAGTGATCACAATAGTTTGCAGCTCCTGCGCCGGTACGTGCGTCTGCCGTGCGAAGAATTGACAACCTTCACAGGTTCGGACGACGTCCGCCTCATCTGTAACGGCGGTCGGCCAGAAAAAACCTTGACGATATGCTTTCCTGACTAGTGTACTGGACGCGGCGTGGTGCCCATAAATTCCCGAGTGAATTTCTTGGAGCAGATTTCTCCCTTCTTGTTTTGATATGCATCGCCGTGGCACACCCGAAGCACTCTTCTTGTAGAGTTCTCCTCCGACCACCGTATAGCTGCGACTCCATCGTGTGATACGTTCGGCTTGGGCGCGATCCTCGGGAAGCTTGTCCCTCAAAAGATAATCCAGATACGGGGTTGTCCACTCGGGCTCGATGGCCAGTACTTCTGCCTCTACTTGTTTATCCTCTAGTTTGTTTAGCTTAGGCTGTCGGCTGATCGACGGTTTGTGGAGCTCTTCGAAGAATACACCAGCCGGAGTTGAGGCCCGACCGGAACCCATCTTTGCAAGCTCATCGGTTGCTTCATTGTTGCGGTGGAGCACATGAACAAGCTCGAGACCGTCGAACTTGTCCTCCAACTTCCGTACCTCCTGACAGTATGATGCCATGTTGTCGCCGATGCAAGCCTAATCTTTCTGTACTTGGTTGATCACAAGTTGAGAATCCCCGCAAACCATCAATCGTTGAATTTCGAGTGATATAGCAATCCGGAGCCCATGGATGAGTGCCTCATACTCGGTGGCGTTGATTGATGCTGGGAAGTGGATTTGAAGAACATATTTTAATCTTTCACCTTTTGGGGAGATGAGTAATATGCCAGCTCCGCGCCGCTAAGCATGAGGGAACCGTCGAAGTACATTGTCCAGTAGTCTAGATCTTCAACGGCTGTTGGTGTTTGCAATTCTATCCACTCGGCCACGAAATCGGCTAGTGCTTGCGACTTGATGGCCGTCCATGATTTGAACTAAATTTCGAAGCCTCAAGTTCGACTTCCCACTTCACAATTCTCCCAGTGTCTTCTCGATTGTGAAGTATGTCCTCAATCAAAAAAGAAGTGACCACCGAAATTACATGCTCTTGAAAGTAATGCTTGAGCTTGCGGGATGCTATCAGCACGGCGTATAACAACTTTTGTACTTGCGGGTACCGCCTCTTGGACTCACCTAGTACTCGCTGAAATGGACCGAGCGCTAAACCTTCTGTATCTGTTCTAGTTCCTCTTGCTCCACAACGATTGTGGCACTGACTACATGAGTCGTCACCGTTATGTAAAGCATAAGAGATTCTTCGGGCATAGGCGAAACCTGCACGGGGGGTGAGGTTAGGAATTTTTTGAAATCCTCGAAAGCCTGTTGTGCCTCCGAGGTCCACTGGAACTTATCCTGCTTTTCCAAGGGTTTGAAAAATGGCATGCCCCGCTCCCCGAATCGGGAAACGAATCTGCCGAGTGCCACCATGCACCCTGTTAGCTTCTGGACGTCTTTCTGGCAAGCCGGGGGTTCCATCTTCATGATGGTGTTGGTCTTTTTCAGGTTAGCCTCGATACCGTGATAAGACATGATGAAACCGAGTAAGTTTCCCGAAGGGACCCCAAAAACACACTTCTCAGGGTTAAGCTTCATTCTGTAAGCTCGAAGGCTCTCAAATGTTTGGGCTAAGTCTTCGATTAGGTCCTGCTTTACTCGGGATTTCACAACAACATCGTCCACATATGCCTCCACGTTACGTCCGAGCTGAGTGTGAAAACACCGCTGTATTATGTGCTGACAGGTTGCGCCAGCGTTTTTTAGCCCGAATGGCATTGTGATATAGCAAAAGGCTCCAAATGGCGTGATGAACAAAGTTTTAATGCAGCCTTCCTCCTTTAAGCTAATTTGATGATACCCGAGTATGCATCGAGAAAACTCAGAAGCTCACACCCAGCGGTGAAGTCCACCACCTGATCGATGCGAGGCAATCCAAATGGATCCTTGGGACACGCTTTGTTGAGATCGGTGTAATCAACGCATATGCGCCAACTTTTATTCTTTTTTCGAACGAGCACTGGGTTTGCTAACCAGTCGGGATGATACACTTCCTTAATGAAGCCAGCAGCTAAAAGTTTAGTGATCTCCTCCCTGATAGCCTCGCGCCGATCTTGTGCAAACCGGCGGAGCCGCTGCTTAAAGGGTTTTACCTTCTCGTCCACGTTCAGAGAGTGCTCGATCACCTCCCTCGGGACACCCGGTATAAGGGACGGCTTCGAAGAAAATATGTCACAGTTTGCTTGGAGGAAGGTGACGAGCGCGTCTTCTTATTTGCGGTTGAGCCCTGTCCTGATCAAGGCTGTCTTAGCCGAGTCGGACGGGTCGAGCTTTATCTTCTTGGTTTCTTCGTCGGGTCTGATTCCCGACTTGGATTGCTTCTTGGTGGGGACGTCGCCTTCATCCTCTAGGACCGCGGCTGCTACTCGGATTCTGTACAATTCGGCAGACGCCTCCGGAGTTTGGGCGAGTTCGCAACTCTCCTTGTCGCATACAAAAGATTGCTTGACATCACCACATATTGTGATAATGCCCTTCGGTCCTGGCATCTTGAGTACCAGATAGGTGTAGTGAGGCACCGCCATCAATCTGGCCAAGCCCGGCCTTCCCATGATTGCGTGGAACGCCGTCTCAAAATCAGCCACTTCGAAGCTTAGGGGCTCTGTCCGGAAATTCTCATTTGTCCCAAACGTGACAGGCAGGGTAATCTGTCCGAGTGGAATCGCCGAGGTTCCGGGGATTACCTTGTGGAACGGCGACGAGCCCTGCTGCAATTCGTGGCGTGGGATTTTCATGTCGTCAAAAGCTTTGGAAAAGAGGATATATAATTCACTCCCCCCGTCGATTAACACCTTCTTCAGTTTAGAGCCGCGAACCACAGGGTCTAGCACCAAAGGGTACCTCCCTGGATACGGGACATGATCGGGATGATCCAAGCGACTAATGGTCATTGGCTCCTCCGACCATCTTAAGTATTGGGGCAGCCTACACTACCGCATTGATCTCCCGAGTGGTAAGCTTTTGCTTCTGCTTGGACTCATATGTGGCCGAGCCCCCAAATATATAAATGAGCTCTTGCTCCGCCTCCTGATAATTCTCACCAGGAGGGTCACGCTTCTTGTTGGCCTCGTTGTTGTCGGGATCCGTCTGCTTATTGTGTTCTTGCGCGAACCTCTTCAATGTAAAGCAATCCTTGGCCGTGTTCCTGCCCTTAGGATGGAAAGGACATGGAGCGTCCATCACCCTGTTAGAGTCTTCTGCGCGCGGCGGTCGGATCCGGCCACGATCTGCCGCCGCGACCATCTCCTCACCTTTCCTTTTCTGGTCTTTCTGCTTGGAAGACTCGGCTTGATCCTTTTTGTCCTTCTGCCAGGGATGGTCGTCCTGGCGCTCGGCTAGGGCATCGGAGGCCGTTGCGTAGTGGTCCGCCAGAGCGAACATCTCCCTTACTGTAGTTGGTGGTTTTCGGGACATCTTTTTAATCAGGTCAGGGTCGCTTACTCCCTTCTGAAAAGCGGCGATGACCACTGCCTCTAAGACGTCACGAATTGTGTTCTTCTTCTGTGTGAAGCGTCGTGCGAATTCCCGAAGGGGCTCATTCTTCTTCTGGTGGTGCTGATGTAAATCCCACGGTGTCCCAGACCTCTCATAAGTGCCCTGGAAGTTGGCGACGAACTGCTCACACAGATCTCTCCAGGAATCAATGGAACTCTCGGGAAGTCTTGTGAGCCAGGTTTGAGCCACTGGGGTGAGTGTGATTGGCAAATAGTTCGCCATCACGTTCTGGTCGCCATCGGTTGCCTTGACAGCTAGGGCGTACACTTGTAGCCAAGCCTCCGGCTCTCTTTCCCCATCGAACTTGGTAATGCTTTTGGGATTGAATCCTTCTGACCATACCACTCGGCGAAGCCGAGCGGTAAATGCGCGAATCCCATCAATGGACCCGTCGCCGTAATGCGGCGAAAACCGGCGAGGTTGCACTCGGCGATGGTCATGCCAGCCTGCTTGGTGATTCCCGTGTCCACCGCAATTCTCGTGCCGATCATCAGGTAGCCTCGAACGTCGTGGCGGTCCTGATTGATGCCGAAATGCTCATAATCGTCATTGCACCGCCGCCTTTCATCAACATCTCGCTCCTGTCGCCTGGCGTTGAGATCTTCTCGGAGGTCACAGCTGATGCTACGGCTAGCGTCACCATGAAGATGAGGCTTGCGTCGACTGCGTTCAGCCCGACTGGTAGTGGTTTTGGTGATCGTCCGAGTGCCAGAATTCGCCTTCGCCGCTGGATCCCCTTTGTTATGTTGAATGGCTGCGGCCGTCACCATGGCTCTAACTTAGGCAACGATCAGTGTAGCAGGATTGTCTGCAGGGATCATCGGACTCAGGCTATCAAGGTGCGTCTTGGAGGTGACGATATTCTGCTGCAGCGTGGGGAAAATATCCTGATCTCCCATATCTTTGTCTGCAAGATATCTTCATTGACAGCGTGGGCTCTAGCGCGAAGAGAGCCCGCGCGTGTCTTGCGGCGGAGGCGATTGGCTTCCACCGCTTCCTCATCCTGATGATGTTGGGATTCAGTCCGCTGATCTTCAATTACGTAAATCCCTCAAAAATCAGGACAACTTCCCGAACTGCTCTCTGACTCGGTCTCCGAGTGGGAGAAACGAAGAGTTGAATTGTCTTGGTCGTCAATCCCGAGTGGTTCGCTGGCGATTACGCCTACCATATGAGATCCGCTTTCGGTCGGCCCCTCACCGATCGATCGGGAAATAATCCCCCGGCACAATACTCGCTGGTATGTGGCGGCGGCGTTCCCCAACACAAACGGGAGTTCGAGTGGGATGTTGTCATAGCCCTTTCCAGATCGGATCTGGTCTGAGTCCGAGTTGGTGAGGTTGAGCCCCCGATGCATTATTCGGATCGCGGTGGAGGTAATACCCTAGTCCTATGTTGTGGAATTATACGGAGGGTTCTCGATTACAAGGCGACCAAGTGGTCTATTTGTGTCTCGAGATGATGATATGAGATCGGATTGGATCCCGAACTATGGCCCCCTACCCCCCTTTATATAGTGGAGGGGGTGGGATTACAAGGAGTCCTACTCTAGGTAGAATTCTACCTCTATCCTGTCTTACCGAATATGTCTATATCCGGTGTTTACAATTATATCTTGCCTATTTGGGATACACTTCTATCTTTATCCTTTTCTTGCTGTACAAGTCGGATAGCAGGCCGGGTGGCCCCTGTAAGCGTATAGCCGGCTCAGCCCATCCCCTGCTGGGTGTTTCTCGCGGCCCGCCTTATAGATACCCAGGGTCCATGTATTCCACACCTCCCGCTCGAGCTTGTCATTGCTCCACTTGGCTTTAAATGAGGCCTGGGGGAGTGGGAGAATCTGTGGTTCTCGTGGGATTTCTTCCACGGGAGGCGCTGCGCTGGAGGCGCCCGGCTCCGATTTCTTTGGCCTCGGAGCAGGCTCCTCATCAGTGGTGGGTTCCGCGCTCACTTGATCCGGAGCAGGATCTGCGGTTGTCTCAGGTTGATCCTGAGGCGGCGGTGAGGTAGGCGGCATCGATTTAGGGGCGGCTTTCGGTGCCCCTAGGTGGAGAAGCAGTCGACGAGGTCGGCTTGGCCAGACCAGCAACGTCCTCCGGCTCTTCGGCTTCCTCGGGGTCCGTCGACGGCGCGTCTATGGGAACCTCGACAGGAGGATCCCTACAAAATGGGACGATTAGGAAATGATCCTAACAAGACAGATAAAGAGTCAATGGGGAGAGCTAACCTGTTGGACTTCTTTATTTTGATCCCGCGTCCTTTCCGAGTGGCTGCACCACTCAACGAGACGCCTGACTGACTGTTAGCTTTTGGAGTTGGCGCTGGTTGTGCGCCAGACTTCGGAGACGGCGCTGGCCGCGGTTCGGCCGTTGTTGGTGGAGGAGCCGGTTGGTCCGAGGGCTGGGCTACTGGCCCACAGAACGTTGGGCCCCCAGATAGACACCGGGCGCTTGACGGCTTCCTTGTCGGCCGTTGGTTGTCGGCCCCCTCCCTTTCTTGGCACTCGGCTCCTCGGCCGAGTCGCTCGCAGACCGCTTTGGCCTGGAGTCCTTGTGCTAAGGGAGGTAGGGGAGCGGGGTATCGGAAAAGAAGGTAGTCTGATCCTGTAGATAACAATAAACAAGGCTTCAGAATACAACCACTCAGCGATCGAAGGATAAGCGTTAGTAAACGACAGAAATTCACCTCTGGTGGGGGCTTCTTTATGTTGGAGGGCTTCGGGCTTCGGTTGAGCAGCATCTCCTCTGGAATAACCTCGGGTATTTCCCAAGTGGGATCCGTAGTCCTGGAAATTCAATCCCCGGGTGCACACGCTGCTTCAGAGGCTGCACTCGGCGCTTGGCGAAATGGATGAAGACTCTGATCCCGGTCAGGCCCTCTGCTTTTCGCTTGTTGATGACGTCCAGGAGCTCGACGACCTACCCTATTTCGTTGGTGGAAGGGACCGAGGTCCAAGAGGCGGAGACTTTGGACCGAAGCCCAACAAAAGAAGGAAGAGAAGGATTGGGATTGGTACAGTAGAACCATTCTTGGTGCCATCCCTTATTGAAGGTCTTGAATGGGATGGAGAAGTAAAGCTTCTTCAATCCTCCCGAAGCTGAAAGCCAGCACACCCAATCACTTTGGGAGCGTTCTTATTGGGATACGGCTTAAGAAGGAAAAGGTGGTGGAAGATATTGAAATGGGGGAAAATGCCCAGATAGGCTTCGCAGAGATGTATAAAAGTGGCGATTTGCAGAATTGAATTGGGGTTTAGATTGATCAATACATTTTTGTAAAAATTAAGAAAACCGCGGAGAAATGCGCCGGCAGGGAGGCCAAAACCGCGTTGGAAGAAAGACTCAAAAACAACATCTCCTCGATGCGAGGAGTGGGGGAAGACTCACCCACCGCCGGACGCCAGCGGATCAGCTCTTGCGCCAGAAGGACCCCGGTGGCGACCATCTCCTCCAGACGCTCCTCCGTCGTTACCGAAGTTGACCACTCCGATGTGGGGGCGTCCTTGGCGGAAGACATCTTTGATGGAAAATGCATGGGATCTGGGGGACGCCGCGACGGAGGTTAACCCTAGAAACTGGATGGCTTGGAGGTGGCGCGGAATCTAGATCGCGGCGGCTGTTAGCCCTAGCAGAGGGATTGAGCAGCGGCGGCGCGAGATCAGGAGCGCGGCAGACATGAACCCTAGCGGCGGAGCGCACTGCAGGATTTAGAAGATGAGGAGGAGCGGAGCGGAAATGAAGGGTAAACCCTTTGATTTGTTTCAGGCCCAGGATTTAGAAGGAGCAGAGCTAGGTTTTCCGCTTTGAGCGAGAACAATGCTAACGTCTGTGAATGATTTTGGCCTAGGCCTGAATTTTAATGGTACGCTCTATTTGGGCCACCAGCTGTACACTGCGACATAAGGATGCAGGTACCACTCAGCAAAATTTGGCTTGGAACACGGTACATCCTAAGTGGATTGTTGACTGTAAGCCACAGTCGGGCAAGGAAGCACTCGGCCAAGTCTGGCTCGGGACATGGTATGCTCCAAGTGAGCCGCCAGCTGTTGAAAGGATCGCTATGCCGCCTAGAGGGGGGGTGAATAGGCGAATAAAACGAAATTGCGGAATTAAAACCCTTGAACAGTAACCAGTCGGTCGGATGTTCCGATGCAGCGTCGGATGTTCCGACGTGGTACAGTACACCCTCCGTCGGATGTTCTGATCCTGGGTCGGATGTTCCGATGGCCGTCGGATGTTCCGATCCGGGGTGTTCTGGAATTGATCGAAAACCTGTAGAAAAACTGATTTCTCGCAAAACCAAGGTTAGATCTATTCAAGAATACTCAGAACAAGCCAATACCAATAGTTTAAACACCAGATCAAGACCAAGACAAAAAACACAGCGATTTTTGTTTACCGATGTTCGGATCTTTGAAGGGAGATCCTACTCACCGTTAGGGAAGGCACAAAGCCCGGATCACCAAGACCCTAATCCCCCTTACCAGCGAAGCACAAAGCACTCACCGGCGATCACTAGTTGAATCCTTTTCCTTGCGGAGGTAGATTCGCACCTTCACAAACTCCGGAGGCACGCCACACAAAGATCGGCGACTCACCGGCGACACCTAGCCGTCTAGGAGCCCTTCAAGCCTCCAAGAGTAACAAATGCGATGAAGAAATTTAGATCGCTAAGTGCTCAAGAATAGGAACTCTAATTCACGGAGCACTTGGGTTGCCTTGATCTCTCTAGATCTAGATCTCACAAGGATGAACAAGAGAGAGACAAAGGCTAGGGTTTTTAGAGAGATGATGAACAGTACAAATTAGGCTCAAATCAGAGTGAGTAAACAGTGTCAGTAACCTATGGAAGGTATTAGAGACGGCTTTAAATAGGGATTCTCGAAAAGTAGCCGTTGCAGCAGTTAATCCCGCATTGGATGTTCTGACCCCGTCGGATGTTCCGACCCGCGTCGGATGTTCCGATGGAAGTTCCGATGGACCCTTTACTGGATAGCTCTGAAAACTGGCAGGCTGGCTCACCATCGGATGTTCCGACCCACGTCGGATGTTCTGATGGCATAGGTTCTGTATAGGGTATATTTTGAGTGGAAAACTCACACGAGCTTCATGATTTTCAAGACGGCCCCCGCGTCCGAAACTCCAACGACGACGAGTGGCCTAGACGACGACGCACCGCACCGCACCAGCGCAAATGTTTATGCGATGAGGCAAGCCGACGACGCACAGGATATCGACAGATATCCTATTTGATTTTTTTTAGTTTAGTAATGATCATTTAGAAAAATATAAAGGCTAAACAAATTATTATAAGATATTTGGAAAAACTCTACCGAGTCTAAAAAAAGTATTTCGAAATATTACATTGAACTGTTTGTAAAAAATAATAAAATTTTTAAACCGAAAACAAAAACAAACAAACAACATCTAGTGCATGTTACTCTCGTAAAGTTGCATTCGTATAACTTCGTATAATGTATGCTATACGAAGTTATTCAATGTTTTAAATAGCGGGCTAAGACATTTAGCGGAGCTCTTCTGAAAACGCTAAGACTGCTATAGCGGTGCTATAGCGGCCGCTAAGCATTTAGCGTTTTCAAAAAAAATAGAAAAATATGGCATATATATTACTCAAAGTGACAAACTCCAAGGTCAATAAACAATCATTTCAGCTAGTTTTTGTCCAAGCCATAATGTCAAGGTGAGAAATGGAGGAAAATGGGGAGGGCTAGGGTTTCTTGCTTTGGATGTAATGGCAAATGGTCTGTAGCCGGCCTAATTGGCCCCAAGCCAGCCATTGGGCCTTCACGCAGCTTCAATTTCATCCTGCGGATGTCACACCCTCAATAGCGCCGCTATGCCTTTTAGCGCTGCTATGCCTTTTAGCGCAGCTAAAGCGTGCTATAGCGGCTTTAGCTGCCATAGCGCATATATGGCCAATAGCGTAGCATTTGCACCTCCAAAACGCTATAGCAGTGCTATAGCGGCGCTATAGCCCGCTATTTAGAACATTGGGCCAAACCAAACAAGCGCAACCATAAGTGCTAGAACAGCATGTTGCGCAGCATGTGCTAGTCCTGGCTTAGTAGTTAGGGAAAACTGGTTAACACACGATACTTTGAAAGGATCGGGCTGCAGTCCGTTGGCTCAAGAGGGGGACCCGTAGTGTCGAAACCTTAGAGGGGGTATCGGTGTTAACAGAAGGAATTAATGAATCGGCTTGTATCGTTACTTGGTCTAGGCTCATAAGGAAGATCTAAGACATAAAAGTACCACTAGGCTTATGGGTAAAGTGTGCTACACTCTACAGAGTTAAAACTATCATGATAGCCATTCCCACGGTCATGGGAGGGGAGGAAGGTCGTACATGGTAGTCTCATGTGTTAATAATTAAACCTGATGGGTTGGTGTTGTTTGTGTTGTTAAAGGCAAGTGTGGTCTGCAGAGGGGCTTGAGAAGCCGAGCTCTGTTAAGTTTATCTTGGAAAATCCTTATCATAAATAATTGCTCTACAAAATTATTTTACAACACCTTAATAATTTGACTAGAGTAGGTGTTTATGCAAAATAGCCACCCTGTTCTTGTTAATATCCTTGCATCATTATAAGGATTCTTGCTGGGTAGCCGTGTAGTCACTATACAAACCACGGATATATTTTTATTCAGGAGAAGACGTAGATCCGGTCTACCTACAGGATCAGGAGGATTCTGTGCCGGATTTTGATCAAGATTAGCTGACGCTCAAGGGTTGGATTGGAGCATCGTCATACCTTATTTCCGCTGCATTATTTGAATTTCCACACTCTGATATACTATGGACAATATTATATCATTTAGAATCAAACTATTGTAATAAGTGGTTGTGCAATAATTACTTTTGCATATTATGTTATTTTCTTAGTTAATTGTGATTGTGTGATGATGTTCAACAAGCTGTCGCTCACAAGTTGCTAGCATTGATCTCTGGGACTAGTAATCGATTGTGGGTGGATCCAGGTGAAGCCGGGGTCGCAACAGTAGCTCACCGAACAGGCGTGTGAAGTTCGGGTAGTCCCTATGCGGTTGAATATGAGCCCACGCACCTTGCAAAAATAGACATATCCAATGTGTTAGTTGCTCCAAGCATACAACACAAATTTCAAACAACTGTGTTAAAGTCATATCATATGGTGTAACCACCAAAACCCCATCATTGGCCTGTGCTCCGAAGGCTCATGGTACAAGGTAGCCCCGTAGAAACGGTGATCTATGAGAGGTCGCCCGACAGGGAACCTCTCATACGACCATAAATGAAGGATAGGGCACCCGATAAGCACTGGCTCTGCATCCCGTGTTTTCAGGCAGAAGTCACAAAGTGCTCTATAAGTGGCCGCCTGAACTATGTAGGCCCAACTGTACTACGGCACCTGGTCTAGTGACGAGTCGATGATCGCCCGAGTGTAGCAGATCAAGGACTTGTCCACCGCGTGCCCTTCCCTGGTAGTCAACAACACCCACCCAAACAACCACAGCAGGTAAGCATCTAGGTGCCTAGACACTGGCCTCGTCCGCATCTAGATGGATGTTCTCAGCCTGTCCTAGTAGAGTCACAAGCATGTTAGGAAGTACCAAAACTAGAGATGGAGTGTTATGAATGTCTTACCACGAACTTAAGTAGCCACCACTTAGGTGGCTCGTACATCTCCGCGGTAGAGAAGTCCCTCGGCAACCCCTCCCGGCGTATGATCCTAGCAAAATGGGCCCGCAGGTCCGCATACTAGGATGGCGAGGCGTCCATAGCTACCACAAGTACACCTGCACACAGAAAGCCTAGAAGAAAAGCCATGTCCTAAAGAGTAGGTTCCATCTCACCGATAGTGAGGTGGAAGGTGTGCGTCTCCGGCCTCCACCAATCGACGAGGGCGGCCAACAGGTACTTGTCATAGCAGAAGCACATCTGGTCGCCCTCGCTTTCTTGTGCGTGGCTGCACACGAGCGCTAGCCTCGATCATCCGACATAGTGGCCGGCGAGGCGCAACCTGGTAAGGGATCACATGACATTAGTAAATGCAAAAATTATGAAGACATACTTCACATGTGATGTTGATTTGTTACCTCTCCATCCAGCGGTGGTCAAGTGTGTGTAGCTCACTAGCTGTCCTAGTGCGAAACACACCCAACTGAATGCCCTCCACCGCACTCTTCTACAACCGGTGCCTACTGTTGACAGAGGGGTCTAGAAGCTCAAGGGGCCACCGCCGCTGCGGGTCACTACCAGCGTCTGCCATATTGACATGTCCCTACAATGCACGATCGTTAGTGACATGTGCGCAACAATACATACAAAACACTAAATGAACATTAATACAACCTAGCTGATTCAACAATAATACAACGTAATTGATTCAGCATTAATACAAGCAAACTTGTTCAACATTAATAAAAACTACTTTATTAAAATGCATGATAAGTCCTCATACATCTATTACATACTTATTACACGAGTAAATAGCACAATAAAACACATCAGAAATCATAATTCACTTATTAGGTAATTCATCATGGCGTCCACATGGACCTTCAACAATCGTCAGGTCGAAGTCCATCCGCTCCTGAATCGGAAGGGCCCAAATCTAAGTTGGAATACCCAGTTCCCCTGTATTTTTGGAAATTGATATGTGTGTGTCCTTTCTCGTTGTGTCGGCTACATCTCTTCTATGGGCGACTGCCTCCGACTGATCCATGTCGTTAAAATTCGACAGTGTTGTCGCCAACCTAAAAAAACATTTCAACATCTGCCTATCAGGTACGTGACAACTGTTTGGCCCCGACGGTTCATTAAATGTCTCGAATATGGTGTACCCGTATACCTCTGCATGCCAATAGCTCGCAATAGATTCCTTCATGTAATATGGTGACAGATACTCGATAGTGGAATGATTTGTCAATGATGCAACAGCAAGTACAAGAGAGCATGGCTTGTGTAGCAGCTTCGGCTTTCGGCAAGAACAAAGGCATTTGTCTTCACGGAGGATGCACTCCTCCTTTACTCTCTCTCTATCTTGCCCCCCTGGTGGCCCCTGTCTCTGGATATTACCGTGTACCTTAGCACATCGGTTTCTTGGGTTGTTGCAACATGTCTCTGAGCCTTGGATATCTTCTCCTCCATGTACCTTGTCATGGCATGTGAGTATTCAAACGGTTGTCGCCCATATAAATATATGTTGCACGATACCTTTTCATGAAATACTTGCATGCATTGTAAAAAATCCCCTCAACAATTGCAACAAGAGGCAATGCACTCGGCCCTTGCATCACCTAGTTGTATACCTCTTCCAGGTTTATGGTCGTTATTCCAAATCGAGCCCTAAGATACAATCCAAAAATGAACATGTCCAAAAATGAACAAAGCCCACTTCTCCTTTGGATCATCTTTGATCCAATCCAAAAATGAACATGTGCCTAAGATATGTGCCCTTGCGGAATGACTCATTCCTGCTTGCTCTTCGATTTGTCATGTCGTAAGCTCATTGAGTGCCTTACACAACTTATGAAACATCCTTTGTTGATTATACATGCAAAGCCTATTGAAAAGATTCATTAAATGTTTATCCTTAAAGTGGCTGTAGAAATTGGCACACATGTGTCTCACGCACTACCTGCTCTGTATGTCTATCCACTGTGCATTCCCACGACTTTGAGAACCATTCTTGGTTTCTTTATTTGCCCGCAACAGTCCTGCATGTACATCATGTATGACACAAACATTTTGCTTGTCGACAACTATAGCATGCTTCACATGCTCCACAAACCAGTAGCAACTATCAGTGTTTTCACCCTTCTCAAAGGCAAATGTCACCGGTAATATCTAGTTATTTCCATCGACCGCGATAGCTGTCAATATTTGTTCCTTGTACTTGCCGGTATGGAAAGTACCATCCACGCACAGGAAAGGTGGACAATATGGGGCTGTATGGTTGCCTTCTCTCACTAGCTTGGCCCGTCCCGACTCAGCCAGGCTGGTAGGATACGGGATGTGCAGATTTAGAGACGGTGTTTGATTGAGTGTTTAGTAGGCAAATATTTTGAAAATTATGTAGCGAGTGTGGTCTAGTTTTGTTCGAAAAAATGTCAGGAACCCATTTTTGAAATCGGTTCAGTAATCGGAGATGCTAATAAAAATATATAAAGAAAAAAGAAAAAAAAACTTACCTGTCATGTAGCAGTGCATGCATGGCTTGATTTGGTGTCTGACCATGGCCCCTTGCGCAGAACACGAGGCCGCCATGCGCTGCATCCAGGAAAACGCCCATTTTATGTGTTTTCCCTTAGCCTAACTGCTACAGTGATTTTGCATCTGTGGAGCCTGGCTGAAACAGTGTTTCCAGCTATCCAAACAAGCTGAGGTTGCACCAACTGGGTCAGGTTGAGGCATTTGCAGGCAACCAAACAACTCCTATGTGAACGCTTGGATGCAAGGGGCTAAAGTAAAAAATGCCCGCTACAAAACCATATTTTCGGTGTTTGCTTCTGATGCAGGGTACTCTTTAATACTGAAGTAAGTCCCTAGATTCCGTGATCTTATGACCTCTAAAAGTGCATGTAGGTTGACATACGATGCTTCGTAAGTCCCGAATCTCATCTTCAAAGCCTTTTGTTTTGACCTCCAAGCACACGGATAACGAATTTTGTCTTGAATTTTTTTCCTCGATGGCTCAAATTATTGATCCAGGCTCAAAGCTGAGGTTTTCCACTCTCAAAAGTTTAATTTATATTCCTATGCCTTTGTTACACATGTTCCATCTGACAATTGTGCTGCTTCACAATCGAACAAACCCAATAATCCACCCACTTCCCTCATGAACGCACCATGGACAATCAGACAACACACAATTCACATCGTACACTCTCTTACTAGACTTCTCGACTTTGAATTCTCTCTTAAGAGACACGGACCAATGCTTGACAGCAGACAAAACCGAAGCCTTACCCTACTAGCCCACTCGATCAACTCCTTGCTTGGGACCTCACTAGCTTGGCCCGAGAAACCCCTTTGCTCGGGCGCGCACGTAACAAGTTGCCGCATGTCGAGGCTTGCGATCGGTCGTTGCGCGTCGGACCAATCCGGAGTGCACAAAAATCAAAAGCGGATGATCATGCCATGCCGCTCGTCACTGTTCCGCCGTCGCTAGCCCTCCACGCAGGACGAATCTTGTCATCAACGTACTCGCTACAGTAGCAGTTTTACCATCATTCCCTAAAGTTTTGCCCGTGCGGGACAGGAGTTTTCCTTTTCATTAGTATAAATACCCACCTGTGCGCACCTTTGTAAGCGGGGCAACGCCAGACGACAACACACTTTGCATCCTCCATACACACGCACGCACAACCTTTACAACACTCGGAGGCTGGCCCTGATCAAGCTCACCCTTGCTCAGCTAACCTGTTCTTGTACATCTTTTCCTATATCAATGCAAGGCTGGGTGTAGAGCTGTTATCCCGGCAATGGGAGGTCCGAGCCAGGGTAAAATCACCGTCTCCCTCCTCTGCTCCTGGAGAGCTAGCCATCCTCAAAGTCCTCACCCAGCACGGAAAGGGGCTTGGTTGATCACCATTCAAACAAGTTCGGCATCGGGAGGCTGATTCCCAACTGACAACACCAGCATAAATCCTTCTTTCATTATTCTGGTCCTGAAAAGTGCAATACCAAAAGCAGCAAATGACTTCAGGCCAATCTCACTTCTTAATTCACGCATGAAGCTCATCACGAAAAACCTTGCTAACAAGTTACAACCCAAAATGCATAAGATAATCCATGCAAACCAGTATGGCTTTATCAAAGATAAGACTATCCAGAATTGTTTACCATGGACGCATGAATATTTGTATCAGTGTCATCACTCCAAGCGGGAAATCATTGTCCTCAGATTAGATTTAGCCAAGGCCTTTGATTCCATATATCATGATTATATCATCATTCTCTTCATAGCAAAAGGTTTTGGTAGGATTTCTTAGATGAAATCTATAATATCTTCGGGTACTTCCTCAATTCTTCTTAATGGCACTCCTGGCAAAATTTTGCATTGCAAAAGAGGTGTCAGGCAAGGAGATCCCCTCTCCTTTGATCTTTGTCTTTGCTGCAGATCTTCAAAACCTACTGAATTCTTTTCATAATCAAGGATCGTTACAACATCCTTTTTATAATAGTGCCATTAAGGACTATCCAGTAATTCAGTATGCAGATGACACTCTCATTCTCATGCCAGCTGATCAAGGTCAATTGAAGAATTTGTCTGATTCTTTGAAACTATTTTCTAACACTACTGGATTATCAATTAATTTTGCCAAATTCAGCATGACACCAGTTAATGTGGATCTCCACAAAGCAACAACTTTGGCTGACATGGTTGGATGCAAATTGGGGACTCTCCCTTCACTTATCTTGGTTTATCTCTCAGCATAAAAATCCTGGTTTGTCTGCCTTTGCACCTTTCATATCTAAGATTAATAAAAGATTAAATGGTTTCACATCAATGCTCCCAATTGGTGGTCGTCTTACACTGATCAACTCAGCTTGTCTCAGCTACCATATATATGTGCAGTTGTGCACCCTCGACCCTCTGGCCGTGGTGATTAAACAGATTGATAGAGCCAGAGGAAATTGTTTTTGGGGAAATTATGGCACGAATAAAGGCCAATGTCTAGTCTATAGGAAAAAGATTTGTTCGCCAAAAATGAAAGGAGGCCTAGGAGTTGTTGATCTAAAGGTTCAAAATGATTGCTCGAGAATGAAGTTCTTGCATAGGTTTTTCAATAAAACTGGTCCGCCTTGGATTGATTTAATCTGACAATCTTTACTACTCTTGCAAACCGCCTCAAAGCAGCATGGCTAAGGGGTCATTCCAATGGAAAACTATTTTGTCATTGCTTGATCTCTTTTGTGGAGCCTCGGCTGGCAATCGTGGTTTGAGAGATTCAATATTTTTCCGAAAAATGTTTGGAATGGAACTATAAGAGCTCATCTTCATGCCAGGCTTTTTTCTTTTGCTAAGAATCAACATGCCACAGTTCGTGAATATCCTTCAAGGTGGAGTCATTGCCTTCAGATCATTTTGGCTACCTCTATCTCTGACAAGTGACAACGGCAGCTGGACTCAGTCTCATGCAAGATGAACTATTGGTCATTGCTAATGAACAATCTTCCTTGGACCTAAACGAGCAAAGGTTGGATTCATGGACATACATTTGGGTGCATCCTTTAAATCCACTAGTCTGTATAACCATATCTTCAGTGGAATTGGTGCTCCTGCAAGCTTCAAGGATATTTGGAAGAGCTGCTGTGTTCCAAAAATCAAGGCTTTTGCCTGGATTCTCATTCAAGATTGTTTATATACAAAAGATACTCTCTTGCGGAAACATCTAAATTTTACGGGACCCCGTACCTGTGATTTTTGCTCACTTCATGTTCTGGAAAATAGAGATCATTTGTTTTTTGACTGCCCTTTCAGTAAACGTTGTTGGTCTAAGATTGGGATCCATATTCCTACCCCAACGGATATTCATCAACGTCTCATGCTTATGAATACCAACTCACATGGCAGCTTATTTGCTGAAATTGTCATGCTTACCTGCTGGAATATTTGAAAAATCCAAAACAAGATCTTTCGGTAAACCCCTCCTTCCATGGATCTTTGGTTCTCATCCTTTAAACATGTTTTCATTCTTCATGTGTTAATAATGAATACTCATAAGGCAGCTTGCTTTAATTTTTGGAGAGACACTTTCCTTTGACCGTTTCTTCCATGTAAATATGTAAATATATATATTTTAATATGTTCTTTATACCATAAGGTCCTACCGTTTGGTTTTCCCACGAAACACTCATGCAATGATATGGTAATGTATATAAGTCAACACATGACAAGGGGAATAATTAGCATCATGAACAATCACAAGGCAGAGCAATGCATAAGAGAGCACAACAGATAGCACAAGTGACACGATGATTTTTTCCGTGGTGCTCGGAGAGTTGTCAGTGTTAAGGCTTGATCCTCACAAGGACCGGCTCCCTTTTGAGCCAACCGCATATACTCCACCAGTGGTTGCTACTTCCTCCGCTCCGGAGATGGCAAGCATAAACACTACTTACACGATTCGCCCGGGCCTCTTCGCAAGCTCCTTGAGATGGTCACTGGAGCACGCCTCCTCCCAAACTGTCTAGGTGCCGGCAAGCACCAAGAGTAACAAACCCAAAACCGTTTGATCGCATCGAATCAAAGCACAAGAGTGATGTACACAAGCCACACTTGATCTCTCACTCCTCTCACTAGGGTTTCACGAAATCCACTTAAGGTGTGCTCTCTCTTTTTCTCACACTAGCTATTTCTCAAACTTTGGGACACGCCCAAGATTTCACCAAACCAACGCTCAAACCCCCTTCGAAAAATCACCCGACAAAAGACCCACTCAAGGGATTAAAAAGACTAGATCCGAAAAACTAGTCATTGGAAGGACGCGGACAAAATAAGGACTATCCCAAAATTCGGCCCGGACCATCCCAAAACAACTGCCAAAAAACACAAAAAAGACAGAGCGGTGGAAGGCTTAGATGGGCCATCCAGACCACGGGACCAGACACCTGGATGATTTGAATCCCCAACCGGATGGTCCGCCTAACACTGTCTCCACTTGGCCTCCGCAGTAAAACGTCCATAACTTCTTGCTCTGGGCTTGGAATTCGGTTATCTTGGACTCTACGAAAAGCTAAGATTGAGGGCTATCTAACCATCAAGTTTCACCACCTCAAACCCAAACGAAATGTGAAGAAAACAAAGGAATCTCTAAAATTTACACTTCTCGACACCCCAACACCTCTCTTCCTCGCTACACGCCTCCCACCTCACAAGGCTCAACTAGGGACAAGGAGACTTAATGTGCATCATTCAAAAGGTAAGAAGCCAATCTGATCAACACTGACCCGGACCCCTTCTAATAATTTGACATTTATCTTACAACCCGGTCTCCCACCAACACCATGATCGGTAAAAGTCTAGAAAACATCCTTAGCCCCAACTATCCATACCTTCGTAGGAAACATCCTTAGCCCCAACTATCCATACCTTCGTCATGCATCACTCCTTCATGCACCATAAATGACGACCTTCGACTTGCGATGATGTCTTCGTCTTGCCAACCTCGACTTGTTCACATCATGAGACTTTTCTGTCCTATCGACTTTGACTTGATCATCCTCCTCGATGATCATCCTACCAAATCGATCTTGAGTTAGTCCTTAACTTGTGACGTCCCATCTTGTTGACCTTGACTTGGCCACCATCCTTTAACGCACCTTTGATTGTCATCCACCTTTGCAGGACCTAATTCTCTTCAACACACTTCATGAAAGGCATTAGCCCCAAATGCTCGATGGATATAAATGGATATGATTGATAATCAACAAGGTTTAAACTCAACAAGTGTTGGACAATGAAGTGCAACATTAATGAAACTCTTACATATGAAACTCTCTACTAAGTGCATCATGATGATGATATATTTGATTTATATGTACTAGTGAGAGGAAGCCAAAACATATTTATATTATATTTCAAGGCACAACAATAAATCAATCTAATTAATCTCCATCTTCATAAAATTTGCACACGAATAAATATATATAAAGGAAACATGTGTATTTAATAATTAAATTATATGCAAAGTAATTGATCGAATAAAAAAGAGAAAAATAGAAGCGTAGATCGATATAGGAGATAATAAAACAAACAAATTAAACTTCACTTAAGAAGCAAATATGAGAATATGCTATTTAGACTTATATGCAAAAATACAATAAATAGCTTGTTGAAATTTAATTGATGGATTATATGAATAGGGCAATATAGGCATGTATCCAAAAGTACGAGTAAAGAGCAATGTGCATAAATTAATTAATTATAAATTTGGAGCTCAACATACACTTGCACATGAGGAATGCAATAATAAGTCTGAGATAAATATTAAATTGCATACCTCAATGTTGCATATTCATTCTATTTACATGCGTGAGGCTTAAGAAGATTACCTTAGTCTTATATTATTACCAAAATTACCTAAATACGTACTTTTGCATTGAATGATTAGCTTATTCACTTGATATATAAGATTTTCTCTAAATAAGAAGAGATTAGATCAGTCTTCATAATGAACATATTAGTCTCATAGCAATAAGCATATTAGAGGTTTGTCAGTAATCAAGCACTAAATTAAGCACTCAGAGGCACCATTCTGAACGTGAGCACCAGTGCCGTGGAAGAGTACCCAAGTTGAGGAGAAGCCGACGAGGAGAGGTAGACACATACCCACCAGCAGAGTCAGCACAGAAGACACGAATTTGTGAGCCAAATTGTGTGTGAAGCATAAAAACAAAGGTCTCATATGTAGCCAACACATGATGTCGAGAGGACAAGTGATAGATCCAAATAAAATGAGTAAAATCATCAATGAAGATACATAGTAATGATGAATCCCTTCGGAAACAAAGGGAGCAAAACCCTAAAGATCATAGTGGACCTAGATTAAAAGGACACGAAGAGGTGGAGTCGCTAAAAGGGTAAGGGAGACAGACTTGCTTATTGAGCTTGCAACCCATGGAAGCTGAGGTAATATCTTCAGAAACAGAACCAAGAACACCACACCTAACAAGGGAAAAAAGGAGAGCCACATAGGTTCCCCAGACAATGATGCTAGAAAGCACGACTAGTGGAAGTGGTGATAGGAGAAGCAGTGAAAAGGATGGTGGTGGTAGACTGGCTAGAGGTAGCGAAACCAGAGGGGAAAAAACTAATCAAGCTCTCGGATCCTCGTGGAGCTAAGGCTGCGCTTGCCGGTGCCAAGCAAAACAAGAATCATGCTCAAGGATAATGTGACAACCGTGATCTGTGAGCTGGCCAGCATAGATGAGTTGTAGATTGATTCCAAGAATATGAGAGAGTGCAGGCACACGGAGTATGCAAGTAGAGAAGGCACCCAGATTAGAGACTCGAAGGGGAAGTGCCATCTATGGTTCGAATGGAGAGAGAGAGAGAGAGAGAGAGAGAGAGAGAGAGAGGGAGGGAGGGAGGGAGGACGGAGTAGGCCAGAAAGGACCAAGATGGGTGGTGTTTGGTGCCATGTTGAAAGATGGGTTAGAATCAATGAACCATGTAGAAGAACTGGTAGAGAACTGATAAGGACTAGTGGACACACAGAGGCTAGGGAAGGGGTTGTCTAGCAGATACTCCAAGTTCTCAAGCCACTGAAACAACTGTTGGGGCAATGTATGCTGATGGCATAGGAGCAGAAGAGATGTAAGCATCCAAGGAAACACAATAGGCCTGCAGTAGTAGAGAGGAAATCACTTGAGCTCGACCCGAGCAAATCCAAAGTAGGCATCGACGCAAGAACTAGCACGGATCCGGACAGGCAGAGGCTAGACATGATGGATCTGAGCAAGGAAAGAAGACCGGCGGAGGAGTTTCGATGGTAACCATATCTCGCCGCACATAGCTCATAGGTAGGCGATGACGGTTTAGCTCGCCAACGATTTCTCCTACCAAGGGATGCAAACCTAGACAATGACGGCGCTGGAGAAGGCCCAGTGGCATGGGAGAGAAGGACCAATGACGGAAGAATCTCCATGGTGACGAATATTGCCTTCCCATAGCCGAATCAGTGGCTGACGATGGCAAATGGTTGCTGCCCTTCTACCGCTGCACTAGGTGGCCGGCTAGATCTCCCGAGGATCCCAAGAAGGCTATGAGTAGGTGTTGTAGCTGACGGCGTGTTCTCCGCCGAACCACAGCGGATCACACCCCTATCAGATTTCTACTCTGCTAGCCGATCAGCCCGAGTTCGATCCGAGTCGAGCGTCAGGCGCGGCGAGGAGCGACACGCAGAGATTACCCAGGTTCGGACCCCTGACGGGTAATAGTCCTACTCTTGCCGAGCCTTAACTCTTTTCGTGTTGTGGTTGTGTGCGGGAAAATGGTTACAGAATGTCCTCTCCTCCCTCTCCTTTCTCTCTCCTCTCCTTTTATACAAGCCGAGGCCGGCGGAGAGAGCCAAGGGAGGGGGGGTTGTAGTACAGTACACTGATAAGACTTGAGAGACAAGACCGGAGAGACGAAAACGTGCTGCTACTGTGCTGAGCGACACCGCCCATGCGCGCTTCGCAAGTGGCCCTTGACTCGTGTGAACACGCCTGTGAAAGAACGGGCGGGGCCCAACTTGCACCGCCTGACGCGGGCGGCCAGCCTGATGACGGCAAGCTCTCTCTGCCGGCCAGTTCCGCAGAGCCACAGTGACTGTTGGTCAGACCTACAGAGGTCACTGTGGCGGTAATCATCTCCTCCTTGGTCCATCCGCGCGTGACGTCGCATTTAATGCACCTGTCCTTCGCAACGGGGGAGAGTCTTCTCCCGGAAGACCCCTCGGGACGCTTCCTGCCACGCGGGCCCCACCTGCTAGTGAGGGGCCTCTCGCGCTCGCCCCGCGCGCTGGGGCCTAATCGCCCGCCTAACGCGTGGGGCCCTCGCCTGGTGCGCTGAGAAGTTCGCCCATACGCCAGGGCCTGATCGCCCACCTGACGTGTGGGGCCCTCGCCTGGTTTTCTTTAGGACTCTTAATACCCCGGTATTCACTGTACCGACAGTAGCGATCTCGACGATGGTGGAGGAGCGCAAGATAGTGATGGATGTGGTCGGACCCGTCTTGGGCAACGGGGGACGGCGACGTCCGTGATAGGCCGGGCTCAGGCGAAGGCCATGGTGAAGTAGGCCATCCTAGGTTGGTGATCGAGACGACGGGTGGCGTGGAGGGGAGCTCATTGGTGGAGAAGGTACGACGACAGGCCAGCGTCAGACGGTGGAGGCAGTGTCCAAGGTAGACACGCCGATAGAAGTGCACGTAGCAATGGCGACAATGACGACAACGGGGGAGGACTAGCGGTGACTGACCATGTGCGGCTTGTCATGGAGAGATACGTCTGTGGAGAGACGCCCAAGCTAGAGCGAGTTGAGACCGATATGGGAAGGGACAACGCTGGCGTGGGGAGGCACATGATGGCGTCGTGGGGGACCACCATCAACAAATCAACCAAGGTCAGGCT
Source organism: Raddia distichophylla (assembly GCA_005191435.1). NCBI lineage: Eukaryota > Viridiplantae > Streptophyta > Magnoliopsida > Poales > Poaceae > Raddia > Raddia distichophylla. The sequence continues at coordinate 229,192 of SPJY01027149.1, read as the reverse complement.
AGCACGCAGGGAAGCATGCCAAGAGAAGGCCATGGTCAAGCTACAAAGGCGGCGACCGAGGTAGATGCGTCGAGAGGAGGCGACCGTTTGTCGAGCCGGCATGCGGAAATACCAAGGCAACGACATAAGGAGAGGAGAGGGAAGGAAGATGGCGTTGCCGGTGAGGATCACCGACATTTGTAGCCGGAGACACCAACGGCGGCGGTGGCTGCAGAGCGAGCGAAAACCCTAGAGCTCCTAGGGAGCACCATGTGCTCCGGTGCCATGTGAAATGGGCATCTCACATTCCAAATGAGCCAATAAGTTAAATATGTACAAGTACATGTAAAGCAAAAAATGTAGATAAGACCTTATACAAGCTACAGTTAACAGCCACAACCGAATGGAGCGAGACCCAACGAAGGGGAATCAACGCAAGCTTCTTCGTTTGGATATGATGTGATACTTGAGAGGAGTATATTCTATATGCTGACCAATATCATATTGTGCCAATCAGCAAATTTTCAAGCTGCCAATATAGACAACCAAATGGTCGAGCATGCAATGTGACAACCAATATAGCACAGACAAATGGACGTTCTGCGTTTTTTTAATGGTACCTTTGCCGTGGCCAAAAATTGAGAGCAAAAAGGGCATGAAAAAGTAGTATATCCCCATCCCTCGCCCTTTCCATTCTTCTATGTACGAAAGGCATTAGGCATGTCTCAATTCTGCACATACGAGTAGCTATCGGTTGGAAATCATCCCAATGTCTAATAGTGATGCTAATTTCTTCTTATAACTGTTATGCCGCCTCCCAGAATAAACCGAATGAACTTTAGATTGGTACAGCAGAGTTGGGATCCACGCGATTTAGACGGACAGTACCAAGAATGTACTCAGGCAGCTCCTTTTCCTCCTTTGCCTGAAAATATAAAACGTCAGAATGACTCAAATTATTGAGGTGAAGGGCAGTGTCTAAGCAATTTGCCTTACTAAACCTGCAATGTTAAATTGTTCTAAACAAAACATGGTCATGCTCATTCTAGTCCTGGGCAAAATCGAGTCAGAGGGGACAGAGGGGAGGATTAGGATTTAAGACATGTATGGCGTAAACCAGATATGGGAAGGATCAAGTCAAAATGGATGACTAGTCTTGCAAACATTCTGAATTGGGATTTCAGCACTATGAATGGCAAAATGTTCAAATAAGCAACCGTAATAACGGAAGTTGTTCTGGGTTAAAAAAATTTGGTCTTTTCGCTGTGAAATGTGGGGAATCTCCAATTTGTGCAGAGAGTTGTGTAATTGCAGTTACCATTGGAATTCACAGGGATATAAAATGTAAAAAATGATAAAAGAATTTTCAGAGTTTCAGAGTTCTGAATTCTATTGGGTATTGGCAAATTATAGAGTCAAAGCATATACGAGTACTGTAGATGTTCGTGGAATTTTTCCCCCATAATCCAGTCAGGTAGAAAATCATGAAAAAATTTAAAAAGCACTTCGAGTGTTGCTTCAGGCCTAACTTGTTTATACCTCAATTAGAATAGCAAGATCAACAACAATGCTTGTAACATATCCAAGGACTAGGCCAATTATGCTCCGTGCAACAGACGAAGAACCAATGTCAACATCTATCTGCAAAGTAAACTCCAGTTGTAAGGTCACTGCCTCACTGGACATTGTCCAATGTAAAGTATTACACTAGAAGATAGGGAAAGACAAAAATGCAAAATAAACTGAAGGTGAACTTTTACTTTGAAGTTGAAGTTTGTCACCAGGCATAACAGCCCCTGAGAAAGTTTGAAATATTTTGGACTATACCATGGGTGCACAAAGGATGCAGTGACAATAAACAGAACTAAAAGCGTGCAATAGATATCCAGACTGTTCAAACAAAACCAACGTACGTAGTACTGATTACCTCCAGAAAGTTGTCCTGGCGAAGATAATTGCATGTCACCGCTTTGCCCAGAAGGCAAGCTTTTGTCCCAACTGCACGCTTTACCATCCAATAACCCTGAGATCATTTTATAAGTCAGTTCAGATGCAAAAATAGTCGCTCAGTTCAGATGCAAAAATAGTCGCATCCAAGGTAAAAAGATACATCACCAAAGTAATGCTTACCTCAACGATGCTTGGTATAAGTTTAAATCTGGCATCTCGGAAAGCATCACTTCCATCAATGAATCTACCCAGCAAAGAATCATTGTTCACCGGCTTCTCAGCTGCATAGTACATAACCAAGTTATAATTTGGTTTTGCTGGAACCTACACAAAAACCAAAAAGAATTAGTTTGTTGTACATCATGGCCACTGTATACCATATTGACATAATACTGTGGGGTGTAGATTGTTAGAGATATAATAGGATTTGTATTAGGTTCCTTTCTCATATTAGGATAGTATTAGAGTCCTTCCCTTATACAGGCTTTTCTTGCCGTGCTTAGGCTTCTCTTGTAAAATATATATATATTGGCCCTTGGCTATTCTAACATGATATCAGAGCTAAAATTAGTGTTAGGGTTTTACCGGAGTTGCACTTGCGTCGTCCTTCCCCACCATCTTCTATAATCGACCTTGCCGCTCATCCTCCGCATCAACGTTACTCGTCGTCACTAGCATCGCTACTCATCTTCTGCATCGTCATAGGGATCCACCGCTACAGCTCGTTGATTTGTCGCTATTGCTCATGTAGATCCGTCGCGGCCACTGCTCTTCACTTCCACACTTGCTCGGATCAGGATCCCATGTCCTCTGCTCATCATCGGGCTCATCTCCGCACCGCCGACGTTAGATCTGGCCTTGTCCCTTCCGCGCGCCGATGCCTCGGCCTCGTCCCGGCAGCTGCGTGCTGCCGCCTCAGTCTCATCTCGGCCATCGCCGCCCTGGCCTCGTCCCGACCGCCGTGCGCCGCAGCCACGGATCTTGCCGCGATCTCTTCCCAGCTGCCACCAAATCTCGTCGCCCTTGTCCTGGCCACCGACGTAATCGCTGCTTTGCTGGATCTCGCCGTCGCTGGCTGCTCTCGTCTTGGGCACCACAGCATCGTCCCGACTGCCACCAGATCTCGTCGCCGCTGCTGATTTCCTTGCCGATCTTCGCCGTTGCTGGCCGCCGCCGTCGTCGTGGTTACGCAACTCTGGTTGTTGTCGTCTCGTTTCTGGTGAAGTCGTCTTGCATATCACCGTGGCCGCATTAGCTCTCCACCACCGCTAGCTATTCCTTCGTTGCTGCCCACCGGTCTTCGTCGCATCGTCACTTTGCCCTCGTACTGGCTATCACAAACCACGCCGACGACCCCGATCCGACATCGTCCCGGCCAGATCCAGCACCGAGTCGAGCGTACGTGGGTTGCCGTGGCTATCACACCACTCTGACGCGGTGTCTCCCGCTGCAGATGGCCGCTCGGATTGCCATCGCTTGGATTGGTCTGAGCTTGTTGGTCACTATCGCCGCTGTTAGTCGCCTCACTCGGCCTCGTCATGGCTAGTTTCGCTGCCTCTCGGCCTCAGCATGGCTGTCGCGGTCAATCCTTGTGCCGCAGCCGCTTTGCTCTTGTAGCGCATCGCTCGTCATCCTTTGCCACCATTCGTCAATTCTCTTCTAGATCGCACTGCGCGCTGCGCCGATGTCGTCTTCCACCCTGGTCTCATCTCGGCCGACACACCGACCTCGCCTCGATCGGCTCATGCTCCTCTACTGACACGACTTGTCGGCTCCACTCTCGAGCCTTGGATCCGGTTACTTCTTGCAACTGCCGACTCTTGAGTCACGGCGCTGTTGGCTCCCTTTGCTTTTCTTTTGACCTTTACATGTGTATACAGCTTTTCACTGATCTAGGAGTTTGATCGGCTTATCACTTCTGCCATAATCGTTGATCTCTCCCTCTGTTTTGCTGCTGCAAGCATCTGCGGTCTTTCTTTAGGGTTTCTTTAGTCGATGTTTTTTCATTGCGTCCATCAAAGTCCACCTTTTTCTTTCTGTCAGTTCATTTATACCATGCGAGTCCACATCAGTCAATCAATTTTTCTTCTCCTGCATGCAGTGTCAACTCTTCTTTTCTAGAGTTTTTGTAGATCACCTTGTTTTTGGTTATTGAGTGTTTCGTTTACTCAACTGACTTTTAAGGATTCGGTCTCCGCTGCAATGCTTTTCCTTCATTTGATTTTACACTTTTTGATATATTGCCACCTTCTTAGTCTCCTTCTGTAATCGTTGATCTCTCCCTCTGTTTTGTTACTGCAAGCATCTTCGGTCTTTCTTTTGGGTTTCTTTAGTCGATGTTTTTTTCATCGTGTCCATCAAAGTCCACCTTTTTCTTTTTCCCTTAGTTCATTTATATCGTGCAAGTCCCCATCAGTCAATCAATTTTTTCTCCTAAATGTGGTGTCTATTCTTTAGAAGAGTTTTTTGTACATCACCTTGTTTTTGGTCATTGCGTGTTTCTTTTACTCAACTGACTTTTAAGGATTCGATCTCCACTGCAATGCTTTTCCTCGATTGATTTGACACTTTTCGATATCTTGCCACATTTTTAGCCTCCTTTTATCTTTTTGTCGTGGTTTTGCTTTTGCACCGTGTGCTTATCTTGGTTACTTCACAATTCTGGATGGATGGAGTTCTTCTGGATTTCGGCATATTTAATGGATTGTATTAGGTTCCTTTCTCATATTAGGATAGTGAGTCCTTGCCTTATACAGGTTTTTCCTACCTTGTTTAGGTTTTTCTACACTACATATATTGGCCCTTGCCCCTCGTATTAATACAAGTGCTATTCATAACATAGATCCCTTGAGTAGATTCATAAATTGAAGGTTTACACTACATATGTTGGTAAAACACTTCAGTTATGGAAAATTCATAATTCACGGATTATTTTAGATAGTGTAGGGTTTAGGGATTATTCATGGAAGTAACAACACAAAAATATGCTAGGAGCTAGCGTAGCTAGGTCACCTCAGCCGCGAAAAAATGCTAAAACTCGCAACTCAGCCTCAATATTAAAGCGGGAAAGTCTACTGCTTCTTCGTCTTCCATGCAACGAAAGAATATCCAAGAAAGACAGTAAACAGAGAGGAGCTTGTGATCTGTAGGATCACTTGCCCAAGAGGCACCAGAATAGGTTTGGAGCTGCAAAGAACTGGAGCTAGAGAAGGTGGTTACAGTGTATCAGAGTGGGAGTCTGCATGAATTGACTAAGAATGTGAACAGCATGAGAGATGTTCGGACGAGCCATGCCTATTAGAATAGCTATAGGTCTTTAGAGACCTCTTTGCATATTTGCCCTCTCTCTCAGTACATGTATATACAACCCAATTGGGCCCATTCTCTATTGAGCTGCTCATTCCAATAGCTGTCACATGGTATCAGAGCCTGGTTAGGTTAGGGTTTCCCTTTCCCCTTCACAGTTGCCGCCGCCAGCCAGCTCTGCACTTGGCCACCGCCGCCGCCGCGACCTGGCCACCGCCATCGAGAGCCGTCGCCGCCGAGCCGCTACGTGCTCCAGCCGCCGCCGACGCCGCCTTCTCTCCAGGCTCGCGCCGCCGCTACGACCTAGCAGTGTCCTGCCTTGGCGACGAGGTGCGAGAGCAACAGGTTAGCGTCGCCAATGTGGGCCGAGGTGGGTGTGGCCGCGCGGGGACGTGGGGGCGGAGGCGTTCCTCCAGGACAGCGCCGCCTTTCTTCAGCAGGCCGACACCGTCATCTTCCTCCAGCAGGCCAACGCCGCCCGTGTGGTGACTTGTCGCCGTTGTCCTACCGCTGCCTTGTCTCTACCACGGCTGGCTCCGCCCGTGTTGTGACCAGCGCCTTCACTCCTTCGGAAACTACACCATGGCGTCTTCATCTCGCTACTCGAGCCTAGCTCAGCTTCCGAGCTTTCAGTTTGATGGGTCAAACTTCCGCGACTGGTCCACTCTCCTCCGCGTCTGCCTCAACAGCCAAAGGCTCTAGGGGCATCTCACCGGCACCACTTTCCCTCCTGCACTGCCTGTGGCCCCTGGTCCTGCTCTTCAGCCTGCTGCGGATGGCGCTGCTGTTGAGCCCGCCGTTCAGCAGGCCCAAGAAGCCTTTGCCTGGACATACAACGCTGCGGTTGAGCGCCTGTGCGATTAGACTGTTGCTAAGAATCGTGTTGTTCAGGTCCTCGTCGGCAGCATGCGTCCTGATCTTGCTGTTGACGTGGTCCCCTTGGAGTCTTCTCAAGCAATGTGAATCTACATCCAAGCAACATACCAGCCCAGTAGTCGAGCGCTTTACACTTCTCTTCTACGTGAGGCCGAGACACTCCAGCAGCAGGACTCCACTATTGATGACTTCCACCGGTGGTTCGACGACATTTACCGTTAGCTAGACGCTCTGGAGCCTGCTCTCGACAACTGCCCGCAGTTCGTCCATCTCCGGGACCACCGTCTTGGTGCGAGGGTCTTCCAGTTTCTCAGCCATGTCCGCCCGGAGTTCAAGCCCCCTCGTGCTCAACTCCTGGCCCGCTCGCCTCTTCGATCCTTGCAGGAGGTGCTAACTCAGGTCTGGGCTGAGACTCGCCTCCGTGGCATTCTCTCCTCGCCGGCTACTGTGCTGGGTGCTCCTGAGCCGCCTCTGATTTCGGTGTCCGTCCCTTCCACCTGCTCTTGCCCCTCCTGTGCCTGTTTATGGTCAGGGCGCAGGGGGTGGTGGTGCCCGCTGCTCCTACATCGACAATAGCAGCGACACCTGCCGTAGGGGATCTCGCAGCTTCTGTCACTACTGCCGTCGGAGGGGGCACACGATCCAGCAGTGCAAGACTCTTCGTGAGAGGCAGCAGCGCCAGCAGCCAGGCAGCCCTGCTGGCAGCCTCGGCGCCGGTCCCTCTCGAGGCTCTGAGTCTCGTGCTCCCAAGTGGGCTCAGGCTCTAGCTCAGCGCGTCGAGCGCCTAGAGCTCTCCAGGTTCTCCTACGGCCTCCTCTATCACTGCCAGCCAGTCTCCCTCTCCTAGATCAGGTATCTGGATTCTGGAGCCTCTTTCCACATGACTCCTGATTCCACTCATCTCACCTCTATGAGGTCCTCAGGTAGTCCAGTGCTTGTTAAAACAGCTGATGGCACCTACCTTTCAGTTGCTGGCCAGGCCACTCTATAAACATCCTCTTTAGTGTTCCCTTTGTTTCTTATGTGCCTTATCTCACTATGCAACTGATCTCTATTGGCCAACTTACTGATCTTGGTTTCAGCATCACTCTTGAGTCTGACTCTTGTTTTATCCAGGCTCGTTCGCGGACCGTAGTTGGTACTGGCCGGCGCACCTTCGACTCCCCACGACTGTGGGAATTTGACTGGCTTCGCCTTCCTTCCGCTGCTACACCTCCACCTCTCTGCCATTCGATCGTCACGTCCGATGCCACTGCCTCACCACCACCACCTGCACCAGTTTTGCACAGTGGCATCATCGGTTGGGTCATATGTCGAGTCCTCGCTTGTCATCTCTTATGAGTCGTGGTGTCCTCGAGAAGGTCTCTAGTGATTCCTACCTCCCATGTCAGGCTGTAAGGTTGGCAAATAGCTACAGCTGCCTTATTTCCGGCAGTCACTCTATGTTGAATCGTCCTTTTGCTTTAGTTCACTCTGATGTCTGGGGTCCTACACCCTTCGTTTCCAAAGGGGTCATCGCTGGTTTGTTATCTTTATTGATGATTACGCTCGCTTCACTTGGATCTGTTTTCTCAAATCTCGTGATCAAGTGCTAGCTGCTTACCAGGCTTTCGCTGCCATGGCTCGTACACACTTCGACTCTCCCATTCATGTGTTTCATGCTAAATCTGCTGGCGAATATCTTTCTACTGCTCTTAGACAGGTTCTCTTGGATCAGGGCACCCTTCCTCAGTACTCATGCACTGGTGCTCATGCTCAGAATGTTGTTGCTGAGCGCAAACATCACCATATCATTGAGGCTGCTTGGGCCCTGATGCTCTCTACCTCTGTCCCTTCACACCTCTTGGCTAAGGCTGCTTCCACGGCTGTTTACCTCATCAACTTGTAGCCGTCCACCGCTCTTCAGGGTTCTACTCCCTTTGAGCGTCTCTTCGGTCATCTTCCTCAGTACAGTCACCTTCGTACCTTGGGTGTGTTGCCTACGTCCTTCTCCATCCCCGAGAGAGGACAAAGCTCACTGTTCAGTCAGTACTATACCTTTCTTGGCTATGACTCTGAGCGCAAAGGTTTTTGCTGTTGGGATCCCCTTGCTCGTCGGATTCAGGTCTCTAGAGATGTCAAGTTTGATGAGTCCCGCTTTCTTTGACGACTCTCGCTCCTTCGACTCCTCACATCACACTTCCTCCTTTTTTAGTCTTCCTGAGCAATTCTTGGTTCCTCCGTTTGCTTCACCACCTAGCACTACTACTTTGTCTTCCACACCGGCGGTTCCCTCTTCTTCCACTTCGTCACCTGTTAAGACTGCCTACTCCACCATCAACTCTACCTCCACCTTCTTCATCGCAGTCTCCACCTCTGTCGCCGTGTCCACCTGTTCTTTTTCACTACACTGGCCGTCCACTGGTTCCTTCCATTGATCCTGCTCCACCACCCCCCACGGTATGCTCTTCGTGATCGGTCCACTCTTCTCCTGTCCGCTATGGGTTTTCGGCTTCTGCTACTCTTCTCCTTGAGCTTTCCTCCTATCGCGAGGCTCTTGCTCACCCTGAGTGGCAGTTTGCCATGGCTGAGAAGTTGGCTGCTCTTGAGCGCACCGGTACTTGGGCTCTTGTTCCCTGTCCTTCTACGGCTCATCCCATCACCTGCAAGTGGGTTTTCAAGGTCAAAACCGCTCTGATGGTTCTCTTGAGTGCTACAAGGCTCGTCTTGTGGCTCGTGGTTTCCAGCAGGAGTACGGTCGTGACTACAATGAGACCTTTGCCCTTGTTGCTCATCAGACCACTGTTCTCTCTCATAGCCATGGCTGCGGTTCGCCATTGGACTATCTCTCAGCTTGATGTGAAAAACGCCTTCTTCATGGTGATCTTCGTGAGGAGGTTTACATGTATCCTCCTCCTGGGTACAATGTTCCTCAGGGCTTTGTGCTTCTTCTCAGATGCTCTCTCTATGGCCTCAAGCAGGCTCCTCGGGCCTAGTTTTAGCGCCTTGCGTCTGTTACTCTTGCTGATTTTGTTCCCAGTCCTCACGCCCAGCTCTCTTTGTTCACACTTCTACTCGAGGTCGCACCTTGCTCCTTGTATATGTTGATGACATGCTCATCATTGGTGATGATTCTCAGTACATTGCCTTTGTCAAGATTCGCCTCAGTAAGCAGTTTCAGATGTCTGATATGGGTCCTATTCGGTACTTTCTAGGGATTGAGGTTGATCATACAACCGAGGCCTACTACCTTTCTCAGCGCAAGTTCATCCAGGAGCTCCTTGATCGTGCTTGTCTCTTGGAAGTGGCATCGGACCAATGACAGGAGCTGCAACTATATTTTTTCTTTTTCTTTTTTTAAAAGAAATTAGATTCGAAGGATCTAAAGGAGTGGCCCGCTACGATGCGCACAGGAGGGGAGGTGCGGAATCACCGGCAGCGGCGCGCGGTTACTGACGGTGACGGTGGGGGAGGGGCACTAGCGGTAGTAGGCATCGGCGGCGACACTTGGATGCAGTACGCGGTTTTAGAGAGGCGGCGCGTGGCCCGAAGAGGTGACGCGTTGCCCGGAACGGCGCCTGGGCAAACCCAATGGGCGGCGGTCCGCCCTGGAAGGTGCGCAAGCAGCTTGGAGACAGCAACCCAACGTACGAGAGGGTGGCCGAAACTGGACGATGAGGCGACCGCCGTCACGAGCTAGAAACAGGCAATGACACTTTCAGATCTCGAAAGATAGACAATGGCTCCTCGATCCCAATCCGGAATTAGATCAGGATCTGGATGACGAGAGGAAGATAGTGGTGATGTCAATGGCAGGGATCACCAGCGTAGATCAAGGCTGCTAGAAACCCTAGGATGGCTAGGGTTTGGTAGAGAGAGCTTGCGCTCTCATGCCATGTTATGAAGGCAGTTTGTATTTGAAGTCTCTAGAGTTGTGGGGAATTATTTTCTCTCTTTTCCTATTGCTTCTATGCTGTACATATCCTGCTGTACATATACAACACAACACTAATGGGCCTTGGGCTGGGCCAGAACTCACACACCAAAGAAACTACACAACCCAACACTCCCCCTCAAGATGGGTGATAAATATCTATCATGCCCATCTTGCTACAAGCTTTGACACACTCTCTAGTACCTAAGCCTTTTGTTAAACAGTCAGCAACTTGTTCTTCGGAAGTTACAAAGCTCAGAGTTAATGTCCCTTCATCTAACCTTTCCTTGATGAAAAACCGATCAATTTCCACATGCTTTGTTCGATCATGTTGAACTGGATTATTGGCAATATTTATTGCAGACTTGTTATCACACATTAGCTTCATAGAGTTAGTTTTCATCAACTTCAACTCAGATAGGAGATTTTTGATCCATAACATCTCACTTAGACTCATAGCCATCGCTCTATATTCAACTTCAGCTTCAGCTGTGGATCATGATACCACATGCTGTTTCTTGCTCCTCCATGATACCAAATTGCCTCCAACAAACATGCAATAGCCTGAAGTCGATCTTCTGTCATCAGGGCAACTAGCCCAATCAGCATCATAATAACCTTCTATACCAAGATGTCCATTTCTTTTGAACAACAATCCTTTTCCTGGACTTCATTTCAAATACCTCAGAATTTTGTGTGCAGCTTCTAAATGACCACTTCTAGGGTCATGCATGTATCGACTTATAATACTCACGCCATACGCTATATCCAGCCTAGTATGACACAAGTAGATTAATCGTCCCACAAGTCGTTGGTATCTTTCTTTATCGACTGGATCACCTGATTTTGCACATAGCTTGTGGTTTGATTCAATTGGAGTTGGGGCTGGGTGACATCCAAGCATACCTGTATCATTAAGTAGATCCATAGCATATTTTCGCTGTGAGAGTACTATCCCTTCTGGAGATCTTGCAATCTCAATGCCTAGAAAATATTTGAGTTGGCCAAGATCCTTGACCTCGAACTCCTTCATTAGACTCTTCTTTAATCGAGCTATTTCTTGAGGATCATCACCTGTAATAATAATGTCATCCACATATACTGCAAGGATAGTGATGTGATCTTCAGAATGGTGGTAGAACACCGTGTGATCACCATTACATTGTTTATATCTCAAGTTGCACATTGCACGTCTAAAACGATCAAACCATGCTCTTGGTGATTGTTTAAGACCATATAAGGATTTCTTCAGCTTTAACGCTTTCCCTTCAGTTTGGGAAGTAGCAAAACCATGTAGAATTTCCATATATACTTTTTCTTGAAGGTCACCATGCAAGAATGCATTTTTAACATCCAATTGGTGTAATGGCCAATTAAGATTTGCTGCACATGATATTAATAATTTTACTGTGCTCATCTTTGCCACCGGTGCAAAAGTCTCATCATAATCGATTCCATAAGTTTGACTATACCCCTTTGCCACAAGCCTTGCTTTGTACCTTTCTATTTTCCCTTCAGGATTCTGCTTTATTGTAAACACCCATTTACAACTAACTACTTTCTTTCCTTCTGGAAAAGGCACAAGATCCCAAGTTTCATTCTTCTCAAGTGCGGCTAGTTCTTCCAACATTGCCTCCTTCCATTTTGGATCTTTCTTTGCCTCCCTCCAATCCTTCGGAATTATCATGGATTGCAATGATACGATGAAGGCTCTATAAGAAGGAGATAAGGCAGCATATGAGACATAGTTTGCTATGTCAATCTCGTGTTCATCTTCGTTAACATTATCAAAACCATATCTTAATGGAGGCTTCCCTGCTGTGCTCCTCTTTTCCCTTCTCATTGCAATCGATAGGTCTTCCTCTCCCCCCTATCTCCAACTCCTCTTCCCTCGTATCAAGAGGTACTTCAATAGTATCTGGAGAATCAGATGACTCACCTTCAATCTCATTAACAGCTTGAGATGATTGCTGCTCCATAGGCTGGGGCATCGATAAAGTTCTTGATTTTCTTCTTGTGTAAACTTGCAAACTTGGCTTCCTTCGCATATATATTTGTAAATTCATTTCATTTGGGCTTGACCTCTCACTTTCACAATGCTCATTCAAAGAGCATGGAGCTACACCCGTCATAATCTGTCTTGATTTAATCTCATCTTCATTAGGTTCAAGATCTTCACATATTTCATTTGTATCAAGATCAACAAATAACATACTAAGATCTGTCTTTTCCCCATAAAAAGGAATTGACTCTCTGAATGTCACATCCATGCTAACAAATGTGCGTCTTTCTGATGGACTCCAACACTTATAACCCTTTTGTCCAGGTGAATAGCCTATAAAGATACACTTGATGGCCTGAGGATCTAACTTTCCAACAAAAGGCCTGTGATCTCTAACAAAACAAGTGCAACCAAAAACTTTCGGAGGGACAATATATTCATTTCTACCAAATACCATTTCACAAGGAGTTTTCATTCCAAGTATACGTGATGGCATACGATTAATAAGGTATATTGATGTCATCACAGCCTCACACCATAGGAATTTTGGAACATTCATTGTATACATAAGTGATCTAGCAACTTCCAATATATGACGATTCTTCCTTTCAGCCACTCCATTTTGAGAAGGGGTGTCAGGACAAGAGGTTTGATGCAATATTCCTTGTTTTGAGAGAAAACCACTAAATTCATTATTCACGTACTCTTTTCCATTATCAGTCCTGATAATCTGGACATGAGTATTGAATTGATTTTTTATATAAGCATAAAAGTCCTGGAAACATTTAAGTACCTCATTCTTGTGTTTCATAAGATATATCCAAGTCATACGGGAATAGCAATCGATAAAGGTGACAAAATACTTCATACCACTTATAGAAATAACAGGGGAGGTCCACACATCAGAGTGAATCAAAATAAAGGGCGCAATACTACGGGGCCCCCTACTTACGTATGATGTTCTCGTGTGCTTGCCAAATTCATATGCATCACATATTAATTTAGATTTGTCCACTTTGTTCATTTCATCAGGAAACACCTTTCTCATAGTCTCAAAAGATATGTGCCCTAACCGACAATGCAAAAGCATCACCTTAGTTTCTTCACTTGTAGCATTTATTAATGCAAGACACACTGCATCATTTGTTTCTTTTCGGTCTAAGTACCAGAGTCCATCACGCCTGACGCCAATCCCAAGTCTCTTTCCTGTCTGTCTCTCCTGAATTAAACAATTCTCACTATCAAGGATAACCTGGCAATCCATATGATCAACTAGTGCACTTATCGACACTAAATTAACTGGAAATGATGGAACATATAAGACTGATGGCAGTGTAATAGAAGGAGTGCATTGAACAGTGCCAACACCTCTAATATAGCGAGATGTTCCATCGGCAGTTTGAATTGTCTCATGATATGTATTAGCGTATGGTGTATATGAATTAAATTCACTGTACATACCAGTAACATGTCGAGATGCACCAGAATCCAATATCCAATTTGAGTGAACATCAGAATGAGCAAGATTGGCAACATTTTCAACCATTGATGTTGCCCCTTGTTCTTCATTCTTTGTCTCCTTTATTTCAGCCATCACCACATTTGCTCTAGCATCCCCACCATAGCCACGACCTCGACCTCTTCTACTAAAAACACCTCTGTAGCCACCTCTTCCCCTTCCTTGATTTAGCTTACGTGGAGCACGACAATCTCGACTCAAATGCCCCCGCTTTTCACAGTTGAAGCATACCCTAGTCTCCTGAGTTTCAGTCGCCACAAATGCAGGACGTGATGGAGTTGAAACGGTACCTTTTGCCACCTTAAGTCTCACCTCCTCCTTTGTTATGGCAGCAATGGCCTCCTCTAAACTAGGGAGAACAGGCTGATGGAATATAGTGGCACACCTTCCTTCAAATTCTGCATTTAATCCTCTTAGAAACTGAAGAACTCTTCTTTTTTCTATCCATTTCTTCACCCAAGCTACACAATCAGAGTGTGGTAGCTCAATAGGATCATAGTGATCCACATCAGCCCACAAGCGCTTCAATTCTGCAACATAATCCATCACGGATAGCTCCCCCTGTTTCAGATTACTGATTGCATCCTCTGTTTCAGCAAGCAACATCACATTCCCAACTCCAGAGTACATAGTCGCTACGGTTTTCCATATCTCCGTTGCACTTTCAATAGTGTCTACATAGCCAGCTATGTTTGGAGACATGGAACTCAATAGCCATGCAACCACTAGGGAGTTTGTAGCATCCCAATTTCTCCATGCAGTAGTCGACTTGCCCTCTGGTTCAATTGTTTTTCCATTAACAAAACCTTCGAGTTTCTTTGCCTTCAACAACAACAATGCCCTTCGAGACCATGCCAAATAATTCTTTATACCTTTTAGTTTGACATCATTCGGCAACAATTCGATTTTCTGAACAGCATCCTCATGAGGCACACTCTCCTTACTTGAAGATGAACTTTCATTTGTTTTTGCAGCAAGCATTTCCACCAACTTCCCCAGAATCTGTTCCATCCGTTGATTTTCAGCCATCTATCAAGGAGAAAACAAATACCTGTACTTGATGCCCAATGTCCTCTTCTCCTCTGCAACCGTGTTCCACCTAATTCCCTCTACCTTTGCTAGCTGCTGCTCACTTAGCTGCTAGCCGCTGCTCCCTTAGCTGATTGCCGCTGTAGCAGCTAGCTGCTTGCTGACCGCTGCTGCTGCTACCTTCTACCTCAGCTGCACAAGCTTGGTCTCCACTGCCGCTGAGTCTTTGCACGCAGCTTTGCTCTGAACTGCTGCTGCAGCAACTTGCCGCTGCTGTTCTCTGCTCCCTTGACACGCAGCTCCCTCCGGCCAACACGCAGCACACCTACAACCTGGTGCAGCCCTCAACCAATGCCAATCTCAGCGAATACAAACCTCTCCCTCCTGCTGCGCCAACACCCACACACTTGGACGCTGCTGGTCGCTGCTACCTCGCCTTGCTTCGTCCCCACCGGCAACCACTGCACCGCCCTCGCCTGCGAATCCCAGGGCCAATGCGCCGCTTAGGGTTTGGGCATCGCCGCTGGCTCTGATACCATGAAGTCTCTAGAGTTGTGGGGAATTATTTTCTCTCTCTTTTCCTATTGCTTCTATGCTGTACATATCCTACTGTACATATACAACACAACACTAATGGGCCTTGGGCTGGGCCAGAACTCACACACCAAAAAAACTACACAACCCAACAGTATTGATCAGGGGTTATAGATCAGTATATATACATGTACAATGGACAGAAATGAAAAGCCCATAAACACACACAAGGCCCATAAAGAGGCCCATATACACTATACATTAACAACATAAACCTGATAAAGTACTTCTCTTTCTCAGACTTTTGCTTTCCAATAAAAACAGAAAATTACATTATATATGCATGCCTCAAACAAAAATCTTTAGAAAAACATAACTGGAGAGGGATCAACTCCAATAAGGTCGTGCACCTACTTTCTACGAGCTAGTTAAGCTGAATGAACGGATCGTCATATTTTTTTACTTATCAAACATTTGGATTTAACTTCGAACTACCCAAATTACAAAAGCTGTACTTACCTGCAAACTTATAACCAGTATAAAGGGAATCTTCTTTGCAGCTTTAGACTGTAATGTAGAGATTAGAACAATTAGGCAGTTGGGCATATCCATGTCATGTCACAGAGTAAAGTGCTACAAAGAAGTTCCTATAAGGTAAAGTTGATTGTACTAAATTATCTGTATTAAAACAGTGTTTCTATGCACGGGCTTCAAAGTGACGATTTCTATTTGTAATACCTGAACAAGGCTTTTAGGGTGTAAGGCAACTGAATCAAAGCGCTCATTGACCTTGAACCAATCAACTGCAGCAAGCTTTAAAAGAGGATCTCCTCCAACAACCTGTATGACAAGTTAACACCACATGAAAGGTCAAAATACAGAGTAACAAAGATACTTCTCAGAAGAAACAATGTATGGCTACAAAATGAACATAGGATAAATGCTTCATCACAATAAGATGACTAAACATAAACCATGTCTTGCCTTCTAACTACCTCAGGTGTACAGAGATTAGATTGGACAAGTAAAACACACACATGCAGATGCAGCGCCCCCATATAGCAGCATTTACAAAAACAAAGGTTCATAATGGGCTGTCCATTATGTCTGATACCCAAATGCTGGGATAGTATCTGTTTTTTTAACCAGTTAGAGTTGGACAAGAAGTTAGCATATTTGCACAACGTACACTTATCCTTGATAACGATAAGAATAGCTGACCTACCTACTTATGCTTTAGCACATTCAAAATAACCAACTTATGAAACATAACCTTATGCTGACATCTTCGGTAACTGATGCACACAACATTTTGTATGCAATAGCAACCTTTATGCTATTACTGTCTTAGCAACCTTTATGCAATAGCAACAAGTTAGCATATCTTGGAAGGTGAACCATATAATGGCCTATTACTGTCTTAAACTAACAGAGAAATAAATGAGGTATTTCAATAGTTCTCTGATTAATAATTGCAACGAAATTGTACTACTCTCTCCCACCTTGGTGTAATCTGTCAAGTATGTCTTCCCTCTTATCATAAATTTCTCTCCACCAGGTTCACTCCAAGAGTTTGAGTCATCTTCGCTTTTTGCTTGTCGAAGGGTACCATGGAACTGGCTTGAATCAATAGTTACAGGAGTAGAATTTGTGACCAGTTCGCTGCTCTCAACCGATACTGCAGAACAAATTGGAACAAGATTCTCAAGTTGGAATAGGGGAAGTCTTTCGTTAAAATTTAATCAAAGTAGGAAAAACAAGGTTGAGAAGGTCAACAAAAGTCACAAAATAATGAATATTTAAACAGAAATATATTTAAGGATATATATATATAAATAAAATGAGTAAAATCATCAATGAAGATACATAGTAATGATGAATCCCTTTGGAAACAAAGGGAGCGAAACCCTAAAGATCATAGTGGACCTTATATATATATATATATATATGGCAACAGATATTATTATCCTTCGTGTATTTTATTACATTTTAGTGGAAAACAATAAAAATGAGAAGCACCTTACATATTGCATATGCAAATATGCAATAACCATTGTCCCCCTTCCCTCAAAATAAAAAACGAACAACAAGCTCCAACAATTGAATGCTTCTTTAGATGCTTCAATTTAGTGTAGCTGTGAAGGGCACAAATGGACAATAAACTGTTGCCTTGCAACATTCTGTCTTTAGTTTACTCTATATATATTCTGTGATGATTCATTTTAATCGTATGCAAAATACATGAAATGAACAAAAATGTTGTGAGACAAATTGGAAACTTGCATGCAGCACTGCAAAAGGCAAAGGAGGAAGCCATGTTACTGCAATGTGGATGCCTCCAAGTGTCAATATAGAAGTTGAAATTGATTATGAAGTGCAGGAATCAATTTTTAATGTGGATGCCTGTGTTGGTAAATGTGTATATGGACGTAAGGCAGTGCAGACACACAGGGAATGCAAAAGGTACTGTGGCACCATAGCGGTCGCCACAGACAGACAACTGCAACTACTAGAGCATAGTGAGTAACAGAACTACAGAACAACAAAATGAACATAGCATGTTCATTTGGTGGTTTGTAAAACTAATGGTAAAGGCATAAATGTTTGTCAACAAACTATTCGGCATTGCTAGAAAAGTTGAGATATGTCTGACCTTTAGTTGGCTTCAAAGCAAAACTTGCAATAGCCCATGATACATTTTTCAACTTCACTTTTCCAGCCTGCACAAACATTGTTAGATAAAATTGGTCTCCATTCATTACTGAACATAGTATGATTGATTTCATACATAAATAATACCTTAGGTGTCATAAGGTCATCGTCATCATCACTATCCTCATCTTCAAAAGATTCACCTCTAGCAAGTGCATCATAGAATTCATCGTTAGGTTCAGAATCTTCAAGTCCGCTCTGGGTGATCAAAGGATTGGATAATTTTGACTTCACTACTGTTGAAGGCAAATCAGATGTCAAGGCTGGATTTGCTGCGAAGTATTCTCTTAGACCTGTCCATGTGCAGAGAAAGGGACTTCATTGCATTACCCGAATTGGTGGTATGATGTCTCTTAAACTAAAAGAAACCAGACCAACCTGCTACTTGGCTGAGCAAAGCAAAAGGAATACTTCTGTCAAAATTTGACGAGTGCCTTCTCCTCCATTTGTCCCAAAAACTTGGGGAGATTTCCAACATATGAGTAACAATGCACTTTGGAGTAGATGATCCAGATGTGTCCAACCTCCTTATTTCCCATGTTGAGGCTGAAAGAAAAGGCCCACTTAATAAATTGCAAGAAGTATTGAAAATCCATAGCCAAACTTTTAAGATTTGAGAGGAAGTGGCAAAAGATTTTGGTCACTCTCCTCCCTTGTTGATTGTAGCATAGCAGATAGCAGATACATTTTATCTCATCTAGTGTACTGTCCATCCACATTAATCGATAGCAGACACAGGTTATCTATAACTAAAGAGGAACAGCTAATTGTAGATTAAATAACGTGGTACTTGGAATGAGCTCAGCTGAAATCAATGGGCCTATACGTACACCCTATATACATATGCTCCCCTATATACATATGCTACTAAGTAATTACACAGCATTGTCAGCTTAGAAGCAAAACAAATTGGTTAGCTCACCCTCATATTCGAGAATAAAGTTTTAGAGAAGAGTGTTTAATATAGCACTTCTATTCATCAAGAGGCCAATGGGCCGATGTGCAAAGGGACCTAGCACCCCCTTAAACTTATGGTAGATCAACAACACCAAGTTTGGAGAGATATCCGTGAAGAAGTCAACTGAAGCTCGAAGGCACATATTGAAAAGCTTCATTATGATCCTTAACATGTAACCACATGTAAGAAGAATCAACACAGATATGCTGTGTGAGCTCATGCTTCAGATTCATAGTTGCAAGCCATGCCAATAGCTCTTTTACTAGACACACCAAAATCATCAAGCGAATATATATTTATCCCCAATTTTCATTGATATATTTATCCCATGAGGTTTTGGTGTTGATGACCTGATGAAGATCAAAATTGACTCACTTAAGAGCATTAAGGCTCATTGTGTGAGGTTTATCCCATGGTGGTGCGACATCAAGCTAATTTCTCAAGGTTAAGGATCTTTTGCTAGTTTCTAGGCTTGGGAGATGAAGCAAGCCTCTGGCTAGGTTCTTTCTTTATTTCTTGCCGTACTATTAAGGAGGGTTTCTTACTATTACTTATTTGGGTAGCAATTTCCTCAAACTTATGAAAACAGCTTGGAGCAAAATTAATCTCTATAACTTAGCCTATTTCCTAAAAATCCTCCCAGAGGAATCTAAGTTCGCATTGGACATGTCCTACGCCTTCAATCTTTTGTCCCGTGCTCCACCAAAGAAAACTCAGTTCATGGCAGACAAGCCATGTTTGATCTTTTTCCTTTAGTCCGGTGTGTTATGGGCAGGCCCAATAGGGCCCCAACGGGCCATAAACAGTACCACGGGTACTATAGCACGTGGTCCCGGGCTGCGGTTATTTTAGGATATGTTTCTATCTATTAGGAATTAGTTTCTTAGAGTTCAGGTCGATCTTTTTTTAGGGTCTAAGTCAGTTCTCCATGTAGGGAGTTATGTATCTTTTATTATCATCCAAGAAATGAAGTACAAATTGAGATTTAGATCTCATAGGCGGTCGCTCCGATAACAGCCTAGGCGGTAGCTTCGGCAACACCTCGTCTCGTCCGCTTCTCTCATTTGAGGGCTCCCAAGGTGATGAGGGTCTTCGCGGAACGACGTTATGGAATCTAGGCCAGCGTCGCTCCACGTCCTTCTCCATGCCAAACAAACAGTCGGCAACCACGATGCCTCCATCTTCGGTGGCAGATGGGTCGCTCCACGTCGAGCTAATCGTGACGCACTTCATCTTGAACGTCGGCGACGTCAAGCTCATGGGCGTCATCGTGCAAGTCTACGCCGTCGAGATCTCCTAGGCTTCAACCGTGAGGGCAAGGTGGATTTGAAGGGGGAGTAATGTTATGGGCAGGCCCAATAAGGCTCGAACGGGCCATGAACAATACCGCGGGTACTGTAGCACGCGTGAACAGTACCCGCGGGTACTGTAGCACGTGGCCCCGGGCTACGGTCATTTTAGGATATGTTTCTATCTATTAGGGATTAGTTTCTTAGAGTTCAAGTTATTTCTTTCTTAGAGTTGAAGTCGATCTTTTCTTAGGGTCTAAGTCAGTTTTTCCTATAAAAGGGAGAGTCGTGTATCTTTTATTATCATCCAAGCAATGAAGTAAAAATTGAGGTCTAGATCTTATAGGCGGTGGCACCGATAACAGCCTAGGCGGTAGCTTCGACAACAGCTCGTCTCGCCCGCGTCAAGGGCCGTATCCCCCTGTTACGTGTTTGCACGTAACACGGTGCATCTCTAAGTTCACGTCGGACAGTCCGATGTGTGCTTCCAAAATGTGATTTTCTGTCCAGAAAAAACCCAAGTTCACGCCGGACAGTCCGACGTGAAAGCCCTTTCAAAATAGGTTCTTGCGCAACTGTCCAGTGTGTCAGTAGTTCATGCCGGATAGTCAGTCGTGAACTCAGTTCCGTCAATGCGGCACGTAGTCAAAACGCTGTTTACGCCTGAAAGTTCATCGTGTGAAGGTATTAAACTGAAAGTCTGTCCGTCGCAAACTATATTTTCTCTGTTGCATTTTTTGTTACCGTTGAAATACGTCCATTGCTAAAGCAAATTTGACAGTACTTTATTAAAGGTATTTTGTCTTCTAATCAACGGCCAGGGAGCGTCTCAAACGGCTATAATCTGCCGCTTAGCCTATATAAGGTCGCAAAAACTCTCTTCCTAAGTAGATTTTGGCACTAGGACTTCACTCTTACACATTTAGCCAAGACTAGAGCCTTGCTGTTCATCTCAGTCCACATATCCACAAAAGGCCTATTATTCCCCTTGCTCCAAAAGCTGTTCGAACTTGCTTGAGAGAGTGTTATCCAAGTTAGTGATAGCTTGAAGCTTGTTACTCATGGATTCATAAATCCTAGACGGCTTAGCGGTGTAATCTTGAGGAACTTGCCATGGCGTGTGTGGGAGCTCTCAAGATGCTGTTGCGAAGGTTTGGAGCTTGCCTATTGGAGTGGTGAAAAGCTGCCAAGAGTGGAAGGAGGTTGCGGGCTCGAGCGGGAGCCGGTCCTTTTTGAAGGGCTTACCTCAACGGGGAGGACTCCGAACCCAAATACTTGTGTCCCTCTCCTTTACTTTCAGCATTTACATTCAGCACTTGTTGTATTTATTTCCATTGCATCTTGTTGTTCTCTTTGCTTAGAATAGGATTTTGCTAGCTAGTTTGGATGAAAATATGTTAAGCTCCAAACTTGAATAAATTTAAAAGTTGCCTATTGAACCCCCCCTCTAGGCCAACTAGATGCTTTCAGGGAACCACCAACAAAAATACAATGCCAATACTTGTATTGTAGACGTACCATAATCCAAAAGCAACCAACGTAGCCAAGTAACCTTCGCTCTCAAAAGAGACATACAGCGGTGGATCATGATCAAACGTTTAGGGTGCCCTAGCAACACGTGTCACATTGGCTGAGCCTTTTTCAAGAAACACCCCAAAAGGTTTTAGTGTATTTTTTTTTGTGAAATCAAATATAAATACAGGTATTTTAAAAACAGGACTAAACTATGTTGAGTACATTTGAGCCAAGTTTGTTTGATTGCGGCGTAAAGAATTTGTACATATTTGAGTTCTTCGTATTTGACACGATACTTGATTTTCCTCATATTTTTCTAAGATCCCATAATTGTGTAGCCACTAAATGAAATTGTTTGGAGCCATTTTCTTTTGAAAAAGGTACTTCCAATATTTCTCTCGTCACTGGTGCAACTCTGCCTTGGCCTGCGGTGCTGATAAAACAAAATGTGCAACAAGATTGTACCGCAGTGAGAATCGAGCTCAAGACCTATTAAAACTTCAACTCAAATTCCTTCGGAGTGCTACAAGAAAGGATATGGAATTCAGAGGTTCCCATGGCTTTTTTTTTTATTTGCTTCGCTAAGCTATACATACCAAGCTAATCTCAAATGTTCGCAGGAATTTTGGGGGTGCACGGGCACACCGAACACCCCCCTTAGATTCTCCAATAGAGCCATAACACGTAATATTCAGCCTCAACTTGCAATCGATAGATTGCCTTTTGCTTCTTAGTTTTCCAAACAATTGGGAACCACCAAGAAAAACACTAGGCAAAATAAGACCATGATTTGAGGTATCATTCTCACCAGCACATGTAGCATCAAAATAAGTGTGAAAATGCAAAGATAGCATCAAAATAAGTGTGAAAATGCAAAGAGCTAGAACAAGGAAAAAAGACGGCGGAGATAGTTCCACAAAGGCATCACAAAAATCTAACTCAAGATACGCACATGATACAAGACATCACGATGAGTGACACCAAGGTAGACAAGACACCCAATAGGATAACAATAGACAGTAGGATCCGCAAGAGGTTCACCTTCAATGGGGCGAAGATGAACATTAAACTCCATCGGAGTATTAGGGACTTGTTTGTTTGGGCGTTTAGTAGAGTTGCGTTGTGGTCCTGGCGTCTACTCCGGTCCTACGCATGTACGCGGAATCGGCTAGATCGGCTTGCTTGCTCAGACGCTTGTGAGGGCAACTCAACTGGGGGACGGCGACCGGCGCGACGGAGGTCTGCTGCTCGACAACCACTCGCCGGTGTCGCACGTTATACACGTTTCTACAGTGGCACCACCATTAGCTTCCTCAATGTCGGCCTCTCTCCCAGCGACAATTTTGGCGGAGATCGATCTGGCCAAGCAGTGAGCTTCCCCGGCGGTGCTTCCCTCCACGTAAGGTTCCCCTCCGCTTCGTCGGTAAGTGAGTTCGCCGTGAGATTCCCTAGCGTGCGGGCTTACCGCAGAGTTGCCCGGCCGCGAGCTTCCTCGGCCGCGGAGCTTCCCCATCGTGCGAGCTTCACCGCGTAGGTTCCCTGACGTGCGACTTCCCCCTATAGCGTGCCCAAAGCACGAGCTTCCCCGCCGTACGTGCTACGCCGATGAGTTTCGTCGGCTGACCTCCCAGCGATTGAGCTTCCCCACTGACCTTCCTCGCCTTGTGAGCTTCCCTGAGCAGCTTCCATAGCTGACCACCACATAGTTTTTTGCAGTCGACCTTCCCCCTGGAGCTTGGCCTTCACGGAAATACTTGGTACAACTTCCCCCCGCCCTGTTATGGACTCATTGTACTTACCAATTAAGCATCAACCACTGTGACTGTATGCTCAATTTTCAGGTGATATGCTTAATTACGTATTTGACGACAACGTGGAGGACGACAAGCCTACTCTTCCTTTGAACCTGGCAGTCTGTTGGCTCCATGAAAACCACACCGACGTGTTGTTTACAAGGTTATCGATGGGTAAACGACACTCAACGATGAAGTACGCTGCTTCAACATGTTTCGGATGACCCCGACACAATTTTTAACGCTCTATGACCCTGTTAGTCACCAGGTATAACCTCCATGACCTGTTGGTCACCAGGTATAATCTTAAGGGTTGTAGAAGCGTCACCACTAAGAAATCTCTACAAATGTTTCTATGAATTGTTGGTGGGAGTGAGTCTAACAAACAGGCACAGAATAGGTTTGTACGTTGTGATGCTACCATCAGCTATTACTTCAGACATGTCATGATTGCTTTTTATAACCTTGGGGTCGATATTATCAAGCCTCGTGACCCTGTTGGTCACCAGGTATAACCTCCATGACCTGTTGGTCACCAGGTATAATCTTAAGTGTTGTAGAAGTGTCACCACTAAGAAATCTCTGCAAATGTTTTTATGGATTGTTGGTGGGAGTGGGTCTAACAAACAGGCACAGAATAGGTTTGTACGTTGTGATGCTACCATCAGCTATTACTTTAGACATGTCATGATTCATTCCATACCATCAGAGGGTCATACAACCGACCAATAATGGAGCATTCATATCTAATTTATTCGTAATAACTTCGTATAGCATACATTATACGAAGTTACAGACATATCATGATTGCCTTTTATAACCTTGGGGTCGATATTATCAAGCCTCATGACCCTGTTGGTCACCAGGTATAACCTCCATGACCTGTTGGTCACCAGGTATAATCCTAAGGGTTGTAGAAGCGTCACCACTAAGAAATCTCTGCGAATGTTTTTATGGATTGTTGGTGGGATTGGGTCTAACAAACAGGCACAGAATAGGTTTGTACGTTGTAATGCTACAATCAGCTATTACTTCAGACATGTCATGATTGCCTTTTATAACCTTGGGGTCGATATTATCAAGCCTCGTGACAGTCATTTTCAGCAATGTGCATCCTCAAATGCACGCTACACATTTGAGGCCATGGTGGGATAACTGCATCGGTGCGATTAACGGAACTCACATAAGAATTAAGGTTGCGCCGTCCATATATTTGAACTACATCGGTCAGCACCGTGCACCAATTCTAAATTTCCTAGTGGTTATGAACATAGCGGTCGTTTCATATTCACGAATGCCGAAGAGGGGCATCATCATGATGCCACTGTACATAGACGTACCCTCGAGATGTAACAGAACAAATTCCTCCATCTCACAAAAGATATCACTTTCAGGGTTTAAAAATTGTCAATTCGACATATTTCATTACTAATTTGTTATCGAAATTTTATGAACGTTCATCTACTCTTCTGTTTCATTACTAATTTCGAAATTTTATCGAAATTGTCAATTCAACATATTTCATTACTAATTGTCAATTCAACATATTTCATTACTTAAACACAAAGTGCTTCCTTGCACCATTCAAAAATGTGCGCTACCACCTTCAAAACTTTAGTGCCCGAGTACCTGCCACAATCGAGGAGGTTTTCAACTACCGGCACTCGCAAATTCGGGTAGTGGTGGAGTGATTTCGTGATGCTAAAGAACAAATTTAGAAATTCTGCGATCCATTCCAAATTATCGTCTTCACTGTCAAAGAAAAATCGTTGTTGTACGCATGGCCTTACACAATTTCATCTTGAATAACCATGGTGACTCCCCGATTTTAGCCATAGAGCTGGTGGGCCCACCGAATAGCTGGAGGAAAACGTGTCTGTTTCAGATTGTGTACCCTCGCCTAAGGATACACAACAGATGGCCTTTTATCGGTACCAGATGGTGGTTATTTACGCGGATTTCCATGCCTATTAGTTATACCATTGGTTTACCACAAATCATATATGTAATAACAAATTAGACATGAATGCTCCATGTTTGGTCAATTGTATGACCCTCTTGATGGTATTGTATTGTCAGCTAGTTGTGACTTGTGAAATTGTGGCATCATTTTGTATGTAATGGTTTTTGTGAAATTGTGCGATCATTTTAGAATGGAACGAGTTTGTTGGTGGACGGTTCCCCGCGAGGTTCCTCGGCCGCAGAGCTTCCCTCGCTGCAAGCTTCCTCGGTGTGTGACTTCCATCGGAGCGCCTCCAACGCGCGATCTTCCCTGCTATGCGTGCTACGTCGATGAGCTTCATCGGCCGACCTCCCTAGGCAATTGAGCTTCCTTGCCAACCTTCCCCACCACGTGAGCTTTTCCAATTAGCTTCCATTGCTGACCACATAGTTTTTCCCAGCCGACTTTCCCCCCTAGCTTGGCCTCCGCGGAGGTACTTAGGACAAGCTTTCCCCATCTTGTTACCGACTCACTGTGCTTACCAATTAAGCACAAACAAACTTGTTCCATTTTAAAATGATGGCAGAATTTCACGAGCCACAATTAACCTACCATTCCATACCATCAGAGGGTCATACAACCGACCAATAATGGAGCATTCATATCTAATTTATTATTACAAATATGTTTCGTGATACACCATGTTGTAAGTAATGGGCATGGAAATCCGCGTGAATAGCCACCGCTATCTGGTACCGATACAAGGCCATTTGTTGGGTATCCTCAGACGAGGGTTCATAATCTAGAACAGATGTCTTCCTTCTTTGGCCAATCGGTAGGCCCACTAGCTCCATGGTTAAAACCAGGCCAATCACCATGATAATCCAGGATGAAATTATACAAGACCACACATTCAACCACGATTCTTCTCTGATGGTGAAGACAATAATTGAAAATGAATTGCAGAATTCTAAATTTGTTCTTCAGCATCTCGAAATCACTCTCCACCACAATCCGAATTTGCCAGTTCCGATTGTTGAAAACCTCTTCTCGATTGTGGCAGGTACTCGGGCACAAAAGTTCTAAAGGTGGTAGCGCACATTTCTGAAGGGTGCAAGGAAGCCCTTCGTGTTTGATTACGCGGAATACAGTGTAGAATTTTCCAAAAAACAACAGAGGAGCAGATGAATGTTCAAAAATTTTGATAACAAATTAGTAATGAAATATATCGAAATGACAATTCTTAAACCCTGAAAGTGATACCTCCTGAGAGATGGGAGAATTTGTCCTGTTACATCTCGAGGATACGTCTATATACAGTAGCATCACGATGTTGTCCCTCTTCGGCATTCGTGAATATGAAACAAGCGCTATGGTCTACAACTGGTAGAAAATTTAGAGTTGGTGGATGGTGTCGATCGATGCAGTTGAAGTGTAGAGACGGCGCAACCTCAATTCTTATGTGAGTTCCATCAATCGCACCAATGCAATCATCCCACCATGGACTTAGACATGCAACGTGCATTCGAAGATTCACATTGCTGAAATAACGATCAACCCCAAGGTTATAAATGGCACTCATGACATGTCTGAAATAATAGCTGATGGTAGCACTACAACGTCCAAACCTATTTCGCGCATGTCTGTTAGACTCACTCCCACCAACAATCTATAGAAACATTCCCAGAGCTTCCTTTGTGGTGACGCTTCTATCACGCTTAGGTTGCATCTGATGACCAATAGGTAATGGAGCGTTAAAAATTGTGTCGGGGTCATTCGAAACATGTTGAAGCACCGTACTTCATCGTTGAGTGTCGTTGATCCATCAATATCCCTTGTAAACAACACGTCGGTGCGATTTTCGTGGAGCCAACGGACTACCAGATTCAAGGGAAGAGTAGGCCACATAGCAGATAGCGGTGAGCTCGTCATCCTTCATGTTGTCGTTAAATACGTAATTAAGCACATCGCTTGAAAAAATTGAACATACCGTCGCAATGGTTGGTGCTTGATTGGTAAGTACAATAAGTTAGTAATAGGACGGGGAATCTTATACCAAGTACTGCGAAGGCCAAGTTCGAGGGGGAAGGTCGGCTGGGAAAAACTGTGTGACGGTCAGCTATGGGAGCTGCTCAAGGAAGCTCACACGTCGAGGAAGGTCAGCGGGGAAGCTCAATTGCCTGGGGAGGTCAGCCGATGAAGCTCATCTGCGTAGCACGCATGGTGGGGAAGCTCGCGCGTTGGAGACGTTCCAGGGGAAGTCGTACGTCGGGGAAGCTCGCAATCGACGAAGCTCGCGGCCGAGCAACTCCTCCGCAGTGGAGCTCTCACACCGGGGAAACTCGTGACGAAGCTCACTTGTCGATGAAGCAAAAGAGGGGAACCTCAGGTGGTAGGGAAGTACCGGCGGGGAAGCTCACTGCCCAGCCAGATCCATCTCCACCACCCCCAAAATTGTCGCTGGTTGAGAGAGGCCGACATTGAGGAAGCTAATGGCGATGCTACTGCAGAAACGTGTATTATGTGCGACTCCGGCGAGTGGTTGTCGAGCAGCAAACCTCTGTCGTGCCGGTCGTCGTCCTCCAGTTGAGTCGCCCTCACAAGCTACACCGACAGAGAGAAAGTAGAGGGAAGAGAGGACTACTCGGCTGGATGGGCTACCCGGTTTAAGCGTCTAAGCAAACAATCCGGTCCAGCCGATTCCGCGTGCGTGCGCAGAACCGATGCATCTGCAAGGAACGCAACGCAACTCTACTAGACACCCAAACAAACAAGGCCTAGGTGTACAATTACCTAGGACAAGCCTCATTAAGAAGATCCCAAATATACTTCTCTTGGGACAAAAAGAAACCATCTCGTGTAGAGGTAAAACCTAGTTCGAAGGAAGTAGCATGGTACCCAAAGCAGATATGTGAAACTGCTCGTAAAGACAAGCCTTAACAAAATCAATGTAGTACCAGTAATGATCAGAAGAAGGTCCAACCATGGGGTGAGGTGTGAACAAAAAACATAGATCATAATCACTAATAGTTTTCCTAGCAGTAGTGACCACCGAAGAAAAGCATTGAAACTAGGCCTATGGAGCTTGTTTAAGCACACAAAGAGAGGGACGAAAGTGGAGAACAGAATACGGCATGAAGACCTCTTCATGCAACTCACCTTTAAGTAAAGCATTGCGAACATCAAGTTGATAAATAGGCCAGAGGCCACAAATGGTCATTTGAGCTACAAGAGCATAAGTCTCATCGTAGTCACAACCATGCTCCTATTGAAAATCACCAATCATAAGTCGAGTTTCATTGCGCTCATCTTAACCTTATAGACCCACTAGCACATTATGGGTTGGGCATGAAGAAGAGAAAGGTTCCCAAGTGCCAGTACGCTCAAGAACAAGTATTGCATGTTGTTAATATTGCATGTTGTCATTCTGAACGAACAAAAACATAGCAATAAGAGGTCGGTTCTGCAAGAGGCAGCGTCAACAAAGCACAAATGCTTAGGAAGTCAAATGGACCGATGATTAAAAAGAGCATATCAAGAGTCAAAAGGAGATGAGGTTGCAAGGGTCAAAGGGATCCTCAACTTGCTCAATGTAACGAGTGTAGTTGGTGGTGACATGGCTATGGTGGCTCCTAGCAAACTTCGGTGGTGTTGTGGCATTGTCTCTACACCTACGATGGTGTAGTCTAACAGCTCCAGCGCCATTAACATTGTTCAAGACCCGGTGAAGCACGAGGTCACCAAGCATAGTCATTGATGCTTTCTATGTTTGGTCCAAGGTGCAGGTGGTTGCTTTCGGTATGGCATTTGCGATTCAGATTGGCAATTTCTTCACTAAGGGACAAACTATGGTGCAATATGATTTTCATATCTCCAAACTCAATGTTGTGTGGATCCACTTTGAGTTTGGGGGAGGTGTTAATTCACCTTTTGTATATGGTGTTTTCGGTACATTTCCTCACCTGTACGTGTATATATATTGGGTGATTTAGATAGATGCCACTGTAGAATTGCAAGTTTAGAAATTTGTCACTCATATGTCGGCGACATGTGGGACCTGCTAATTTCACAACTTTGTAGTGGCATGTATCTAATTAATCCATATATTGGTTGGCCCCTTGGCCCATAGCAATACAAGTTGCCCATCAAAACATATGAGATCATAAGACATTGATTGTATTACGAATGTGATGGGCTCTTAATGCTTGGCATGTGGTATTTGGTATATCTTTATTTTTTAATATTTCATAGTTTAGCATGTAGCACCCGCTAGACTGCTGATACATGCTATCTCCTATAAAACGGCTACACTTCCACTACTTGATAACTCATGCTCTTATAATAAATTATGCACCAACAATCCAACACTAACAAGAAAGATCAATCTTACGGTTGATTTTTGTACGTTGATAACCATGCCTTGGAGGTTTTTCCTTGTGACCAGTAGGACTCTTCAAAATGGCTGCATAAGGGGGGAAAAAGTTACATAGCCAACTCAATTTTGAAATTGTAAATGATAGATGTAAGTTATGTCATATGTGCTACAAATGAAAGGGAAAAGTGCAAAGTATTTACTATTTGCATCCTATGTGGCTACCTCTAGAAAGTTTTTTTTCAAAACAAAATTGCGGTATGATTATATTAGTCAAGAATTAAAAGAATTTCCTTACAGGAAATAGTAGGAGAGAATCATAATGATACACACATATGCATGACAGATTTTTAGGGTTATGGAAAATAAAATTTTAAAAGAATGCCGGTCAATTCTTATACATAAACATCAAGATTTGTAAAATTCTTATGCCGGTCAATTCTTATACAAAGCCATGCAATTTGTAAAATTACCTGAGTTTACAAGAAAGCAAGACTCCATGAGTAACAGAATCAAATGACTTTTACTTACCATCTCGTGAAAATATTACAAAACATCAAGATTTTTTCCCAAAAAGGGAGGAATTTTCTTGTCACCAATATCAACTCAAAAACTTTGACACCAAACTAGAATTTGATGGAAGCATCATTATCGCCTATTTCAATCTAGATAGGTGAAGCTAGTTAGATGTATTTTTTAAAAAAAAATACAACATGCCAAACTAATGCTAATGTGATAGAAGATCAATTTACTCACTGTATGCTCCATCTTGTCCACGAAACCATTGTCTAGAGAAAATGAAGTCCTTCTTTGCTTTCCACCTGAGAACAATTTCTGTAATTAGCCCAATTGATATATTCACAGACTGCTTCATATGGAATAACACCAACTCTTAATTAACAAATACAAGCTGACATCTTTAGCTCGAAGGTTATAAGCAGCATGCTTCTTCACAAAGGTGAAAGCTGATCAGGAAAAGCATAAAAAAGAGTATGGTCAAGTAAACTCAAGACTGGTTCAAATTCCAAAAATATGGCTTCTTCTCGATCATATTCAGAAAATCATTAGAGATGTTTAACCGTATACCATTGGCCACTAGGTACCAAACAATCTTTAGAGATGTTTAGAGATGTTTTACAAATGCATGCCACTGCCCATTGGTACCAAAAGCATCATAGCACAAGGTATGTTTCACTTGCACTTCTGTATCATTAACGTTGAGCTCACTATTATTATTGTTAGATGTACAGCTTTACGGGCCTAATACGGACTTTCTTAATATGCCCTCTTGTACATGTATATATACTGGCCTTTGGACTCAGATGAATACAAACTATCTTCGTAACATGGTATCAAAGCATAGGTTCTCTCCTGCAAACCTTAGCTAGGGTGTACCATCTGTGCAGCCGCCACCGGATCGCTGCCAAAACAGCGACGTCTTCTGTCTCTCCTTCGACAACGTGGCCTGTCCACCATCTCCTTCGATGCTTCGTTCGTTGCCTCTCCGTACAAAACCTGCCGCCCTAGACTACAGCATCGTCGGCCACCTAACGCCGCCTCCTGGCCATGCTCCTCAATCATCAGCCTCCCAGCAACACCTCCTGGCCACGCCTCGCCATTGCCAACCTCCAGCGCTGCCTCCCGAACGCGCTCGTCACTAGCTCAATGTGTCCAGATCTAGATCCAAATCTAATTTGATTTTTAAAAAATAAAATAAAAAAGAAGACAAAAACTTATGATGGATACTACTCGTCTCTCCAGTCCGATGCCGCTCCTGCAAACCTTAGCTAGGGTGTACCATCTGTGCAGCCACCACCGGCTCCACGCTCACCATCGCTGCCAAAACAGCGACGTCTTCTTTCTCTCCTTCGACAACGCAGCATGTCCACCATCTCCTTCGATGCTTCATTCATTGCCTCTCCGTACAAAATCTGCCGCCCTAGACTACAGCGTCGTCGGCCACCTAACGCCGCCTCCTGGCCGTGCACCTCAATCATCAGCCTCCCAACACCACCTCCTGGCCACGCCTCGCCATTGCCAACCTCCAGCGCTGCCTCCCGACCGCGCTCGTCACTAGCTCAGTGTGTCCATATCTAGATCCAAATCTAATTTGATTTTAAAAAAAATAAAATAAAAAAGAAAAATTTATGATGGATACTACTCGTCTCTCTAGTCCGATGCCACTCCCTCCAGTGTTGTTTGATGTGACCAACTTCAGGGAGGAGTCATACACGATGCTCCGTATCAGCCTCAACACCCAGCGTCTTTAGGGCCACCTCACCAAAAACACATCCATGTCCACCCACCCCGGATTGTCCTAAGGACCACGTGGTGGTGGTGCCGACGATGTGCTGGTTGTTGAAGACGTCATGAAGAGCTATCAGCAGGCTGTATAGCAGTACATCACACATCGAGAGCTAACGTGCCGATGAAGCTGGTGTTGCTGCTGTCGTCAATAGCAGCATGAGAGTTGATCTTGCCATAGGCCTAGCAGAGCTCTCCTCGTCTCAGGTGATGTGCGAGCGCATCCAAGCTCAATACCAGCCTATCAGTGATGCTCTTCACATTTATTGGAGCAGAAGAGCACTCTTCGCCAGTAGGACTCTACCGTTGACACCTATCAGCAGTTTACTGATGTGTGGCATCGGCCCGACTCTATGGCCCCTAGTTAAGGTCCGGATTGCGATTACTGCCCCCATCTCCGAGATCACAAGATGAGTGACCACCTCTTCGAGTTTCTTCATTGATTTTGGCCAATGTTTGAGCAGCTCCGTGCTCAATTGCTGGCCTACTCTCGGCAATCTCAGCTTACCAAGGCTCACGCCAAGTAGACTCATCTTCATGGCGTGCCATCGTTTTCTTCGTCGGTTCTTACTGCATCAACGACTCCTACCTCATCACAGTTAGTTCCACTCTCTCGCTCCAGCAGAAGGCCCGGTTGCTGCACCAATTACACTAGATGTTCGTTGCAATTACTGCAAGATGGGACAAACAACTAAGCAGTGTATAAGGCATCAGAACCATACCAGTCCTAGCACCACGCTATTAGATATGCAATGTGTGTGGGCTGTCCTGTATATATGGGCCTAGACCCATCTACCTGTTGTGTTAGGGTTTCCTTGTACTCTGTATATATATCGGCCTCTGACCTCATATCAATACACAAATGTTATTCCTAACATGGTATCAGAGCAGGTTCTAGGGTTAGTGTTACCTCTCGTCTCCCTAGCTGTTGCTGTTCCTTCTGCGTGTTGCACTTGCACGCACCACCACCACCATCGCCTCTCCTGCTCTTCATCTTGAGCAGTTCATCGTCGGCTCATCGTCGCCGTCGCCTCGTCTCCGGGGTCGTCGACTCTGCCGTCTCCTCGGGTTTGTTGCTGTTGGCTTCGTCCAGGCCCCGATCTGTCCCGATCCGTCCTCGCCGGGATACGCAACCTCCGTTGCGGTGCTTGTTGATCCGTCGCCGTGCTCGTCGATCCGCTTCTCCCGATCCGTCCTCGCAGAGATCCGCAGCCAAATAGATCTGCTCGTCGATCTGCTCGTCTTCGATCTGTTCGTTGCCGCCTCTGTCCAAGGTGCCGCCGACGGGTCGATCCGCGCCGCCGCCAGCCTCTTCGTGCCGCCGCCGGCTTCCCCCGCGCCTCCGCTGACCCGTCGATCCGCGCCGCCGCCGGCTTCGTGCCGACCCGACGCAGCTGACCCGCCGTAAAAATTTACCAGGTGTGGAGGCGCCGTCAGCTTCCTCCGCGCCGCCGCCGACCCGCCGCGGTCTCCTCCGCGCCGCCGCCGGCTTCCTCCTTGCCGTGCCGCCCGATGCCGCTAACTCCGCCCCTCGGTCGGAGTTGGGTCAAGTGTGGTGTGACCGACTGACTCGGTCGGGTGTGGTGTGTGACAGGGGGTTGTTGTGTTGAGTTATAACAAAAAAAAGAGAAAAAATGTCATCAGGAACCGTGTCTGTTCCTCGCTGTCCTGTGCTTTTTGATGGGCTCAATTTTCAGGACTGGACCCAGCATATGCACATTCACATGCGTGGACAGCGTCTCTGGGATTTTCTTACCGGTGAGCTCCCTTGCCCGCCGCATCCTGATCCCCCGAAGCTGTCCTCTTTACGGCCTGATGATACCGGGAAGCTCTCCGAGGCTGATGCTTCTGCTGCTGCTAAGAAGGCCTCCGATGACGATAAGGAGGCTATGGAGTCCTACAATTCTCAGTACATTGCTTATAAATTCTGGTGTGATGAGGATGCTTGTGCCTCTGCTATTTCGATTGCTAGCATGGAGGTGCATCTTACTGGAGAAGTGGTCTCTCTGACTTCTGCTCAGCTAATGTGGTTGCATCTTCAGGATCGGTATGAGCCCTCGGGTGACTCTGTATCTTGCTGCTCTTCGCCATGAGAAGTCTCTACAGCAGGTGATTCTACAGTGGATGAGTTTTACGCTCAGCTTTCCACAATGTGGCGTCAGTTGGGACTGTCTGGATGCCGCTCTTGATACTCCTTGTGCCTGTTGTCTGCGTCAGCGATCTCGACTAGAGCTTCGTCGCGTCTACGACTTCGTCATACGTCTTCGGCTCGAGTTTGAGCAAGTTCGTGCACAGCTTCTTGCCCGTCACCCTCGTGTCACCATGTTAGAGGCTCTCACTGCTCTTCGTACTGAGGTTCGTCTTCGTGGTGCGGGTCTACTAACCTCTCCGTCAGTTCTTGCTTTTCGGCCACCGGCAACGACTTCCACTGGTCCTCGGTCGTCTTCTTCCTCATCCTCGTCGTCTTCTGGAGTGACAACGAAGGCTGTTCTTTACTGCACCTATTGTGACAAGGATGGTCATGTGGAGCAGTTTTGCTACAGGAAGAAGGATATTGCTCGTCGTCGTTCGCCCAAGGGTACTGCAGCACCAGTCACAGGAGACTCAGACTTCCAGCGCAGTCCAGATGCCTCTACTGAGATTCTTATGCTATTGCGTCGCATGGCTGCCTCTTCACCCGCGGCTGCCTCTTCACCATGGATTCTTGACTCGGGTGCTTCCTTTCACATGACACCTAATTCCACATGTCTTACTTATGTTCATCCTTTAACCACGCCTTTGACGTACCTCTCTTCCTGTCACAGGACGAGGCACTCTCTTATCTTCTTTTCACGTACCATCAGTTTCTCATGTTCCTAAACTAAACTTGCAGTTTGTTTCTGTCGGCCAGCTTACTAATCATGGTTGTCGTGTGATTTTCGATACTGACTTATGTTGTGTTCAGGATCGTCGCACGGGTCTACTCCCTTATCCTTCTAGTGAGTCTGTGTCAGCTCGTCCGTTTGATCTTGTTCATTCTGATGTCTGGGGTCCAGCCCCTTTTGTGTCAAAAGGTGGTCATAAATATTACATCATTTTTATAGATGATTTTTCTCACCACACTTGGATATATTTTATGTCTTCTCGTAGTGAGGTTTTGTCTATCTATAAAAATTTTGCCACCATGATTCGTACTCAGTTTGACTCTCCTATTCGTGTTTTTCGCGATGACTCTGCAGGAGAGTATCTTTCCGGGCATCTTCGTGGGTTTCTTGCTGAGCAGGGCACTCTGTCTCATTTCTCTTAACCTGGCGCCCATGCTCAAAATGGTGTGGCTGAGCGTAAACATCGTCATCTTCTTGAAACCGCACGTGTTCTCATGATTGCTTCTTCTGTTCCACCTCATTTCTGGGCTGAGGCTGTATCTTCTGTTTGCCATCTCATCAATCTTCAGCCTTCTTCTGCTCTTCAAGGTGGTATCCCTATAGAGCGTCTTTCTGGACACCCAGCAGATTACTCTGATCTTCGATCTTTTTGGTGTGTCCGCTATGTTCTTCTCGCTCCACGTAAACGCACTAAGCTGACTGCTCAGTCAGTTGAGTGTGTTTTTCTGGGATATAGTGATAAGCACAAGGGCTATCGTTGTTGGGATCCTACTAGTCGTCGGATGCGGATTTTCGGGGACATTACTTTTGATGAATCTCGTTCTTTCTATCCGCGTTCTTCTTTTCCATCCTCTACCGTCGAATCCCTCTCTTTCTTAACTTTTCCAGGTACTCCTATTTCTACTCTTCCTATTAAACCACCTGTGCCTGTGTCTGCACCACCTTCCGTGTCTACCACGTCTTCACAGCCTTCTCCACCAGAGTCCACCGATTCTCTTCCTCCTGAGTCTAGTGTTTCTTCTCTTCCTACAGAGACGGTTATCTCTTCTCCACCAGTCTCAATTGATTTTGTTCCTCCTCATCCGTTTTTTTATACTCGCCGTTAGCATCCAGTAGAGGTCTCTGCTGTTGACTCATCTTCTGAGGAGTCAGCTTCTACCTCCCAGCCATATGCTCTTCGTGATCATCGCTCTAGTCGACCTCCTGAGCGTTTTGGTTTTGCTGGTGCTGCCTCTACTGAGCCGGATTCTTATCGTGATGTTGTTATTCATCCCGAATGGTAGCATGCGATGGCCGAGGAGATTTTTGCGCTTGAGCGTAATGGCACTTGGGAGATTGTCTCTCTTCCGTCCCAGTGCTATTCCTAACATACGCATCCTCCTTGACTCCTCGCATCCCTCGATTAATCCTACTTGCCTACTGCCTGTTGTCCAGGAGGTGAGTCAACAACACCTTGAGCACATGGAGCGTCGCATGGATGCTAGGTCTTTCTCAGCCATTGACAGTGCCAGTCTTGTCAGCCAGACTACCTCAGGTATTCAGCCTTGGATTCTTGATTCTAGAGCTTTGTTTCATATGGCCCATGATTCTACTTTCCTTGATTCTCTAAGCCTTCAGATGCTCCCATGTCCATCAAGACGGCTACTGGTACACATCTTTTAGTTGTCGGTCGACGGTCGAGGCACTCTTGACACTTTCTTTTCACGTTCCTTTTGTCTTTCATGGTCCTCGACTTGATATGCAACACATATCTGCTGGCCAGCTAACAGATCAAAATTGTTGAATTATTCTTGAGTTTGATTCTTGCTCTGGTCAGAACCACTACATAAAGGAACATGGATGGTACTGGTCATCGGCTTCGTGACTCATATGGCCCATGATTCTACTTTCCTTGATTCTCTAAGCCTTCAGCTTCTCCCATGTCCAACAAGACGGCTAATGGTACACATCTTTTAGTTGTCGGTCGACGGTCGAGGCACTCTTGACACTTTTTTTTTCACGTTCCTTTTGTCTTTCATGGTCCTCAACTTGATATGCAACACATATCTGCTGGCCAGCTATGTATGGTACTGGCCATCGGCTTCTACCTCCCAGCCATATGCTCTTCGTGATCATCGCTACATGGATGGTACTGGCCATCGGCTTCGTGACTCCACGTCTTTGGAAACTCAACTGGCTTTGCCTTCCTTCCGCTTCTGCTTCATCTATCTTCGGCAGCATGTCAACCACATCCACTGATGCCACTGTCCTCGTGACACCAACTTCCGCCAGTTTATTTAGTGGCATCATCGTTTAGATCATATATGTGTGGGTCTCATCTTTCTTCCTTAGTGAGTCATGGTCCTCAACTTGATATGCAACACATATCTGCTGGCCAGCTAACAGATCATAATTGTTGCATTATTCTTGAGTTTGATTCTTGCTCTGTTCAGAACCAATACATAAAGGAACATGGATGGTACTGGCCATCGGCTTCGTGACTCCACGTCTTTGGAAACTCGACTGGCTTCGCCTTCCTTCCGTTTTTGCTTCATCCATCTTCGGCAGCATGTCAACCACATCCACTGATGCCACTGTCCTCGTGACACCAACTTCCGCCAGTTTGTTTAGTGGCATCATCGTTTAGATAATATATGTGTGGGTCTCATCTTTCTTCCTTAGTGAGTCATGTTCTCTGAGTCGTGGTGCTCTTGAGAATGTTTCGAGTGAAATCTCTGTTTTGTATGGGAGCTTTGCAAACAAATACATCTTTCATATCCTACCAGTGAGTCTGTATCTGTTTGTCCTTTTGATTTAGGCTCTGTTCTTTTCAGCTTAACGGCTTAACAGCTTAAACGACTTATTTATGTTTTATGTTTTGAAAAGATATATGCTTTGGGTTTTTTGAGTCCGTTTCTTCGCTGTTTTGAAGGTGGGTCCTAACGTTTTAAAAAGCAAGTCAAACAAAATTTATCCGAATCTCAAGATTACCGCGAGAAGCTCTCAAAATTTAGTCATTTCAGCTGTTCAGCCGTTCAGATCAGCTCAAAAGAACAGGACCTTAGTTCATTCCGATGTTTTGGAGTCTGGCTCCCTTCGTTTCGAAATGTCTCGCATCACCTGGATCTTCCCCCGCAACTCTCGTCACCAAGCATTATCGGCTAAAAGCCTTTGCTATCATAGTTCGCACTCAATTTGACTCTCGTTCATGTTTTTCATGCTGACTCTGTTGACGAGTATCTCTCTACGTCTCTTCGTCAGCATTCATGCATTAGCGCTCATGCTCAGAACACTAGTCTCTAAACAAAAGCATTGCCATCTTCTTGAGACTGCTCGAGCAATGATGATGGTCTATTCGATTCCACCTCACTTTTGGGCTGAGGTTATCTCCACTGTTGTTTATCTAGTTCAACCCTCCATTGCTCTTCAGATTGCCACTCCTGGTGAGCATCTCTGCAGTCCGCCCCCTTAATTTACCCATCTTCATGTTTTCGTGTGTGTTTCCTTTGTACTTCTCTAGCTTCATGACCGAACAAAAT
This sequence comes from Raddia distichophylla, assembly GCA_005191435.1. NCBI lineage: Eukaryota > Viridiplantae > Streptophyta > Magnoliopsida > Poales > Poaceae > Raddia > Raddia distichophylla. The sequence continues at coordinate 190,817 of SPJY01027149.1, read as the reverse complement.
TAACTGCTCAGTTTGTTGAGTGTACTTTTCTTGGCTATAATCCTAAGTGTAAGGGGCATCACTGCTGGGACCTCATTGGTCGTTGCATTCAGGTCTCTTGTGATGTCCCTTCTGATGAGTCACGTTCTTTCTTTACTCAGGATGGTCCGCGACACCACCCTCACCTTCGCTACCAAAACAGCGACGTCCTCTTACTCCTTTTGGAGCGTCGTCTGTCCTCCGTTCGGTATGCTCTTCATGATCGTTGCACGATTTCTCGTCCTGATCATTACAGCTTTGTCGCCTCTCACTCCTTGCTCTGAGCCTACTTCCTATTGCAAAGTTGTTGCTCATCCTGAGTGGCCATTTGCTGGTTGAGGAACTTGCTACTTTTGAGCCTACTTCCTTTATGACTCCCATCATATATGCAAGTGGATTTATAAAATTAAGACTCGCTTTGATAGATCTCTTGAGCGCTTTAAGGCTCAACCCATTGCACGTGGGTTCCAGCATGAGCATGGTCGTGATTATGAGACATTTGTTCCTGTTGTTCACAAGAATACTGTTTTTACTCTTGTGGTTGTTACTTCTGTTCGTCAGTGGACCATCTCTCAACTTGGCTAGTTGCGTGATGTTCAGAACTTGGGCCAGTTACATGCAACCACCTTCCAGCTACTCTATTCCTAATGGTCATGTGTGTCGTCTTCGTCATTCACTTATGGGCTCAATTAGGCTCCGCGAGCATGATTTGAGCGCTTCACTTATGTTGTCACCATTGCCGGCTTTGTTACTAGTCAGCACGATCGTGCTCTCTTTATTCATACCTTCTCGTGTGGTGGAACACTTCTTTATGACATGCTTATCACCGGAGATGATCCTCGGTACATCTTCTTTGCTAAGAATTGTCTCAGAGTGAGCAGTGCCATATGTCTGATCTGGGTCCTCATTAGTGTTAGATATATTGTATATGAGCTGTATATAGGTCTTTTGGGTATTTTCTGTTGTATTTGGGCTTCTCTCTTGCCCTGTTTTATGTATATATACTGCCCTTTGGCCCCTAGATGAATACAAGTGCTATTCATAACATTAGTACTTTCTTGGGACTGAAGTCACTTATTATATTTCACAATGGAAATACATCCAGGATCTTCTTGATCAGCGTACTATTGATACTCCTATAGAGCTTCACATTCAGCTTCATTCCACTAATGGTGCTCTTCTTCAGGATCCTACTCGCTAGCATTACTTGGTTGTAAGCCTCGTTTACCTTGCATGACTTGATCGGATATCTCTTATGATGTCTACATCTTGAGTCAGTTCATGCAAACTCCCACTCAAATTCACTACAGTCACCTTCTTCGTGTTCTACAATATCTTCGTGGGACTCTGAGTGCCATCTATTCTTCTGTAGCTATAGTCCTTTGCAGCTCCAGACTTACTCTAATGCCTCTTGGGCTAGCAATCCCTTTGATCATAGATCCCTCTATCTATTGTCTTCCTTGGCTCCTCTCTAATTGCCTGGAAGACCAAGAAGCTGCAGGTTGCTTCTCGCTCTAGTGCTGAGGCTAACTGCGAGCATTAGCTTATGTGACAGTTGAGGTGAATTTTTGTGGTGTTGTTTTTGTGCCTACGATAGTGCAGTTAGGCAATTCTGGTGCTATAAGTATTGCATGAGACCCAGTGAAACATGAGCTCACCAAGCATATTGGTGTTGATGCTTCCTTTGTCTGATCGCAAGTGCAGCAAGTGATTGTTATTCAGCGTCTTCCGAGTTTTAGATTGAAAACATCTTCACCAAGGCACATACTAGGGCGCAATACAATTTTCTTCTCTCCAAACTCAATGTTATAGATTCACCTTGTGTTGGAGGCGGTTTTAGATGTATAGCTTTATGGACCTAATATGGGCTTTCCTAATATGCCCTCTTGTACGTGTGTGTGTGTGTGTACAAGCCTTTGGCCTCACATTAATACAAGTCGCCATCATAACAATTACAATTGCATCATAGTCAAATATGAAGAGAATAATGCATAGCAACAAGAGTAAAGTACCAATTTAAATACTTGGGTTCATAGGTTCCATAAACCACATCACAGTATCCATCAATTGTTTCTACCAACTCCAGATCAGCAGTCAACATATCCCACCTGCATGCGAGAATTTTTTTAGAGATTGCTGTCAATATCACAGTGATAACATGCAAAGTGCATTCTAAAGGTAACATATATATTTCCATTATATGGTGCAAAGCAACTGGTAGCTTACTCATATCGCTTGTTCTTATCAAGACAGAGAACCACTTCAAACACATTATCAGGATTTGCACCAACCACGCCAACCGACTTAAGAAGTACTCCCTTTCCACCCTACAAAAATAAGGACCAATCTTACATCCATAAAGGTACTTTTTTCAAAAAAAAAACTTAAGGAATAGAAAATTGAATAACACCTTGAAAATACGAGGCTATTTGTTTATTTTTTTGGAGAGCCTGAGGATATTTTGTTAATAGCAGAAATTGGGTAACTTAAATACTTGATCCAAAGTTTAGCATTACCAAAATTTAATAAGGAAATCATCAGCTCATGATTTAGCCAATTTTTGATACAAATAAACTAGGATGGTGACCGATGGAATTCCCAAAAAACGGCAGCAAACCAAACATCAGTCAAATATGGTCAAATAGTCGATGCAACCAAAATTTTCAGATATTAGCTTCAAAAAAAAACATACATTCAGAAGCAAATGATGACTATGTTGTTAGGGAAGAATAATGAATCATGATTCCTTGCATGAAGGTGGGTGATCCGAACCGATTAATGCAACACTTCAGAAATTCCATCTTTAAAGCACAGAGCTGCGTTGTTAAAATTTTGTACTCAAGCAAAAAACTGTTTGTATTGGTACAGCTGTAAAAAAACTATGAGCTAGCAATATGGGGATGGAGTAGGGGGTTGTCTGAGCATGACATTGACTGCAACATAGCTGTACATATAGCAGCCCTTGTTATGCGGCTTGCTTACTACTATTAAGTGAATATAACTTAATAGCAAACAAGATAGTTTAAGTTCATCAGGTTCACAGGTCTATCTAACTAGCAAAGCTACAGTAATTTGTCATATGTTTGGCCTCACAAATCAACATAACTATTCTCACCTCTGAGTTTGCAATATCTTCAAAAATTCTTATGCCTGCATAAATCAAAAGTCAAAACAGGAGTAAATCAGATTATGTAATTTAGGCATGATTCAACAGAATCAAACAGTTTTCAGTTTTGTTTATTTGCTTCTGGAGATATGAATAATATACATATAGGCAATGCACTTGGTGATATGCTATCAACCATTGCTTTATGCAAACCATGTAACCTGCCTTTGGGATTATGCATGGTGATAACCAGTGCAGGTCATGTCAATATATTCATATAACCCCATAAATCATAATAGCAGAATGCAGAATTGCTAGTATCAAGTTACATACTTCATGATGCTCAGCACAGCTGAAGGGTTGTCTAATTTTGATAGGTTGCCATTTATTACATGAGTATATAACAACATAGTAGAAGGACCACATAACTATTTAATAAGCAAACACAAGTTTATGTGGTCATATAAGCTTGCCTCGCTATTTTCATCAATTCAGTTCATTATGTAAAATCTGGTGACCCACAAGCATGAGCCAAATATTAAATTAAAAGAATTGATGAAGGGGTAGCTGGGTAATTTTGTTATTTATCAAATTAGATGGAGAAGGGCAAATTAGTAAGGAGTGTGGATTTATCCGGCCGTTTAGAACCGTAATGCCTGGCAGATCAGCATTACAATCATCTAACAGAAGTGGTGGCACACGGTAGGGGACAAATTTCTTACAGACTATGTAACTGAACACAAAACTAAAGTAATTATGAAATACATATTCCCCACCTACTTTGTTATTTTGCATACTGTTTTTGCAGATATGTAAACAAATATTAAACTAAACAATCGAACATGAATTACATAATTTTTTCTTAGCACTTATTAACGATTGTGGTTGTAGCCACAAAATTGAAGATGGAGAAGACCATCGGATTTCCAATCTAGTATGGATTGTCAAGGGATGGGGAATTGATAGAGGAAAGGGCGGAATGTGGATGAGGGCTGGTGGAGGGGCGGTAAGGAAGCTGCGGCTGGTAAGGAATGGCTGATGTTTTCTAAGAGGAGGTCCCTCGGGTATCTTGCAAGCACGCAGAACCTCTCATATACATGAAACCGCAGTACAGACAATACCCAATGATGCACCGATACTTCTAGAAGTCAACATATCCGTATCGGACGCCGCATCGGACACCAATATGCCACTGATCCGTATCGGTCGAGTATCGGAAAAATGGAGATTAAAAATAAATAGTTTCAATTCCTGATACTTCTGGGATACGCGGCCGATACATTGGGCCTCTTCGTACGGCCCAGTCAGGTTGGGCAATGCTGTACAATGCCCAGCCCAGCATGCCCAGCCCAGTTGTATGCAACCCTACGGTAGAAGCCACCAACATTAGGGCACCATTGTGGAAGCATATGGAATTTCCATACTTACAATTAGCAATTGAAAGATTACAAGTTACCGCAAGTTACATGATTTCAGCAAGTTACATTTATGTATTCTAGCTCACTATTGCAGTTTGAAATTAAAGTAAACTCATAGAAAACTAGGGAATAATATACACACACACACATATATATTATTTAAATATAAAAAGCCATATTGGCATATCGGGTTTTATAGAAAAAGGTGAATCCTTGTATCGCCGTGTGGGCATATAGTGTTGCCGTATCCATATCGGTGCATCATAGACAATACCTCAATAAGCTACAGAAATCCAAGAGCTCCAAACTGTTAGAAAGAAAAAATTAGTATCTTCGAAGGTTAAGTTGATGTAGCAGGTACATATTACCCACGGAGAACACAAAAATGTCTTGAAAATGCATTTTGATGGTTGAGGAGCTTAAATTATAAACTCTATGGAACTCGAAGTTTGCGTTGTTGCGCACAGATCCTATTGTGGCCCACACCACCCAAAATACAGTAGTGTCATAAAAAGTGCCAACTGATATTGTGGACCGCCTAGTGAAGTGTAAATTCATAACAAGAACTTCTTTTCTGTAAGTAAAGTCACAGAAGACTTCATCAGGCAATGTAGATGTAGTTGGGCTACCATCCAAAATTATAATTAGAAAAGGAAAGAGAGAAAGCAGTTGAACCATAATGCTTTTAAGGTGCCAATCAGAATGGCATGCATGCATGCATGCATGCATGTATGTATGTATGCATGTATGTATGTATGCATGTATGTATGTATACCATTAAACGTTCTAACATATCTCCATTCGTGTGCTTCAAATGCATCTCCAGTATCACCTCCAAAGTTTGTATTAACTCTTTCAAGGCTTTGAAAATCCGAAGACTGCCTAAGGAGCATTTCTGGTCCTGCAATGATAACATAACTGTAGTTAAGCAAAGGTTCTACCACATTACGAGTAGTTTCATGGATAACTTCAATAATACAATATGCATGGTTTATTGATTGTACTTTGATAACATTTCGCAGTTGGGTTATCTCAAAATATTGGGATAACCTACAAACAAATAGCAGACTAAGACATTCAACATGGTAGCATGTGCACTAAACCTATCTCGAGAAACCATAGGGCTTGGTATATCAGGCACCTTTAAAGTCACTTTATCCTCTGTAAAGCACTGCAGAGTTTCTGTAAGGTTGCACATTAGCATGCAAATAGGACTACTAGGGATATATTAGTCTAAAATTAGCCCCATCCCATGTAATCGATAAATAGCTGTATATCCAACTCTTGTTCAGAGCTTCAAACCCAAAGCGGATGCTGAGTTGCCAGCACCCAACTAGTTAGTTGCAACAATCAAACAAAAAGGCGGCGTAGGAAAGGTGTTCTTCAATGAAAAAGATCAAAGCAATCAAAATGAATGGTATCATGTAACTACTAAAAATATATGTTTCTGACAGTAACATGAGTCCTTAGTGTAAGACTTCAATATGTCGTAAACCTATATTGCACCAAAATTAGTTTATACCATACAAGAATGATACCAAAGGCTAAAAATTTTGTTCTCAACAAAATCAAATTGGGGGATACATCCAAAAAAGCTAGCGGGTTTACAGATTTACCAAGATGAAATTGGACTTCAGACTTCCAGATAATGAAACTGAAAACTTTTTTCAAAAATAAAGTTGACCATTCTTGGTTTATTCACCAAAAGAGTTGGCCAAATTTCCCAACTGAGTGCACATTTGTACTGCAAACAAGGTACACCACCAAACAGGAGCGGATCCACCTCCCGAGCAGGGTAGGCAGTTGCCCAGGCTCCACCCTGCCCGGCCCCCCTGCATACAAACTGGAAGGTGCCGCTTAGCTGGTTGGCTCGATGGCTCTCATACTTGTAGCTACATGCTGCATGTGTGCACACATACAAGGCCAGCCAATCCAAGTAACCAACCGATCGGCAAGCTAGAAGGTGGAAAGATAAAAGGCTCACCATGGTTCTAGATTATTAGATCTAAGTCATTAATTAATACTATCATTGGCTATTAAAAACACAATGTTTTGGACATTAATATGGCCTTCGAAAGGCAACTTTGACCACTAATTATCATTGCAATTTATTTATTGCAAAAATTACGATATCATGCAAGTGCTTTTCGAGATGAATCTATATGTATGATTTTCATGTGCCTAATCCAAATAGTTCAAAAATTTATATATAAAAAGTTTTAAAACTTTGACTTAGAATATGTGTAAAAAATCATATTTTTTTAGAAATGGAGGAAATATTCTATAGGCAATGAAAGTCTGAAAGAAACCAAACGAGCACGCGAGCAAGTCATTCCCAATTCTTTTGATTGACCAGGCATCACCAAGATTTAGTATCCTTCATGCTCTAACGTGGTAGCAATGCAATGGGCGCCCTTCCCTTCCCTTTTGCTACTGAAATTTTGAGCACAGAGGCAAAAGCCAAGTGGTACACATTTTTTCTATTTGTTAATTCATTGATATTTGGTACAAGCTTGAAATTTCACTCACTAAAAACTCACAACATAATAAATTGGTGATGTGTATTCTCCATAATTTTAGTGGAAAATCTTTCTGGCTTTATCAAATTTGTTTAGTACATGGAATTGTTCACGATAAATGTTCATCCGTAGATCAAACGTTTGCCCAGGCTCCTAAGAAATCCTGGCTCTGCCACTGACCAAATCTGATCCTTCCTTAGCAAGGTCATCTACGAGCCAAACTTTAAATAGTGCTCTACAGCAAACTCGTATCTGATTACTACGATATAACTTAATAATGCAGTACTATCATCTTACCTTTACCGATTCTTACCAATTTCCCCAGGCCTTGTGCATATCTCCTTACCCGAGGTCGATGTCCGTCAAGATTAAACCTCCACGTGTAAACATTTAAATGACATAAGAGCTTTGAATCAACAAAGTTTAACATGAAAATTGGAGAAGAAATAACTAATGGCCATTCTCATTGAGATACTTGCATACTCTTTTTCATTCTGCAATTTGTTCCAGCTAATCCCTCTCATCAGGTCATAGTCTGCCTGTTATGAAATATAAAATAAAAAAGTGCAAATCAAAGCAACACTAACAAATCATTGTAGTAGGGATTAACTATTGAACGACAAATAGAATCATAACTCATACCTAAACAAAGGATCCATTTTGTATACAACTTTGCAATTAGACGTTCAAAATAAATGTTTTCATACATTAAATTGCACTACTTTTCTTGTAACCATTTCATCATTTCCGGGTAATAGCAGGTAGAATTTGAAAGTATTTGCTAAATACTTGTTGTTTGGCATGCTCAAATGCTTCGATCCAGTTCCGAGCTTCGCCTGATGTTGCACATGCAATCTAGTATAAGGACATCAACAATAAACATTTAGCTCCTATAAAGCTGGACAGTTAAATACAAAGGTGTAATAGGCTGGGTACCTCTCCTTTCTTTGTTTGATCCAACCGATTGTACAACCTCAAGACATAAACATCCTAGGTTATGAAAACATAGATCATTCATTTATATTTATATTGATTAGTAAACATGACAAATAAAAAAGGTGTTATTTTCCATGACAAAATCACAAAAAAAAATTATGAGAGCTAGATTACCTGCACTCACAAATGGGAACACACAACTCAGTTCATTGTCATTCAAAGGACTAAATAAAATTTAACAATTACCCCATGGTTGACCTTCCGGCGACCAAGCTCCTCGACCATAAGAGTGTGACTAACACCGCCCTTCCGGATAGGTTCCTAAAAAAATGATTACAATGAAAATTAAAAATTTCTGCTAATGAAGAACCATTCTATGAGGTTATAGCTCAGCCTAATGGTTGCGGTGGCAGCGGTATGACGTTAATTTCGAGCATTCAACTCCAACCAATGTCACAAATTCCATCTTCCTCTCCAAAAAAAAAACCTAACGACAAATCTACTAAAAACAGAAAATAAGATCTAATGATAAACAAATTATAGCTCCCTATCAATTCTCTAACAAAACAATAAAAATATGTAGCTCTGATGGTGGTGTACAACAGGGTCAAGAGTGAGACAGTGTCTAGAAGCAGAGCTGAAAGAGTAACCAAACAAGTCGATCACGGTGTGTTGGGAAGTTCTATGTTCTTCTTATTTATTCATGTGTCATATTGAGAAGTGATGTTGTATTCTTTTTTATTCGCTGGAAAGTGGAAACTCCTGCAGGCACTTGGCTAATGGCTAGTGCTCAAACATTGCTCAACACCACTGTCCTGCTACCTCATGACAGTTTGAGGACAACAGCCATAACTCACTGCATGGACATGTACTAGCAAGATCAATACAAGCGGAATTACAAAACTGCAACCCGGAACAAGTCCAATCTTTCGTAGTTGATAAGGCACATGCATGGCACCCTGCCCAAGCTGATGGCAAATTCCCAACAATTTCTCATCCCTAAATCTGATGATGCATGGTCTCAATTCCTATGCACATAAACTCCTGCATGATACAGAATTGCCAATTGCAATTACAGAGCTTGAACATAGACACAAGTCAGAAGTTTCCTTCAGCTTCCGCACTTTCTGATAAGTTGGATCCCCGCTCCACATTCGACACCCAGTCAAATACATGGACACCATATTCCCTTACAACAAATTACACGCACAAAACAAGACCAAACAAACGGTAAAGCAAGAAGTAACACAGCAATTTCATCCGCACCTCCCCCCTCCCCCTCGGAGAAGCTGTCACGCGAAATCCACGAGAATCAAAGCAACCATTGGCAGGCACGCATCAGAATCAAGACATAGCGAGAGCAGCGGAGGTGAGAAGGAGGGAGAGATAGAGGGGAACCGACGAGTCCCGGGTGCTCGTGCGGATCGCGCTTGTACATGGCGACGCACTTGCCGCGGATGACGAGGAAGCGGAGGTGGCAGTACTCGTGGGCGATGGAGTTGACGCCGAGGTGATACACCCAGCCGGAGTACTCCGCCGTGCTCCGTCCGCTCCCGCTCCCGCTGCTCCGGCTGCCGACATCCGGCGAGCCCGCCTCCGAGCCCTCCACCTCGACCACCTCGCCCGCCGCCGCCGCCACCGCTGCTGGCGGCTTCTTGGCCGTGGTGGTGGACATCTCCGGCCTCTGCTCGCGTGGGGTGGAATCCAACTAGGATGGGTGGGGGAAAGTGCGGTGCGGAGAGGGCGAGGAATTTTTTTTCTTCGTTTCTGGTGTTTACTATTCCTTGCAGGGGAGGGGGCTCAGATGTACTGCCGGTACTGCAGGTCACGGCGAAGCTGCGCTGAAAATAGCCGTTAGCTTCGAGGTCACATCGCTTTTTTCGATTTAGCCCTCAAGTTCTATAATTTGGTACCAACAGCTTCGAGCATGTGTACAGGATCGAAAATGTCTGAATTTTGAACCGTACACATGGTCAGAGATTAGACGGTGCGCGTGATCGAACCGTTTATGCACTTATCGGGTTCCACTTCCACCTCGTTTTTACGCCAGGAAATTATCCGAAATGCTCAAATATGTAGCGGATATATATCCGGTCTTTACATATGTATACGGCACACACGAAATGCTTCAGATATAAAGACTCATTTTAAAAATTCGGGCATATCATCCATTTCCATTGTTGATAACCAAAATATAAAGATAAGTAATATACATGATGTTAGGTCCAAATTTTAAGAGAAAAGTGACTTTTGTATGCATAAAGTTACATTATTGTGTCATCATGTCAGATCCAAAATGTTATCTCAAGGACGATTCTATGACGTGAACTTCCCTATCACCATCACATGGGTGTGATATGGTAATGCCCCTTTCTCTCCCTCTTTCTCTCTCATGACGGTGTTCGATACCTCGATCGACAGATAGGGCATAACAGTGGCACCGCCACCTAATGCAATGTTCCATCATTTCTCTCTTTTTTTTCAATGCCATGGGCAAATGGAAAGAACGAGACAGCTAGTCTAACGACACATGGGAATCACTGAGCGGCGGAGAATGACGAGGCATAGGCGAGGTAGTGTGTAAGAGCGTTAGGAGCATGGGCAAGGCGTTAGGCTAGCTAGGCTAAGGAAAAAGCTACAATGGAGACAGTGTGGGTGAGCATCGTGACTAGTACACGCGGGAGGCAGCACATGGGCGTGCTTAGGTGTTGTGCGTACACATGTTCGCCGCTAGAGAGTCATTGGAGAGGGAGGGGAAATTGAGCAGGTCACCATTTGGGTCGCTCTTGAAGCTAAGGGAGATGGGTGGCAGGGGAGGCGGTTACCACATCGCGAGGGTCGGGGCACAAATTAATTTTGTCATGCTCAAAGATGGGGCGGATGGGTGGCACAAAAGGCAGCTGCGACGTCGCGAGGGCCAACACTGTTCATGCTCATGCTCGCCGTCGAAGGAGATTGGCGTCCCCGGGAGGCGATTGTGATATCACGAGGGTCAAGGTGCAACACTGCTCGTGATCACCGTCAAGATAAGTCAGCGGCACTGCACTAGAGGGGCAATAATGCTCTAGAAAGATGGTCATGCCATAGTACTGGCTAGGAAGCTTAGTCAAACCAATCCTAAGATACTATGACACAATAACGCAACTTCATGTATAGAAATATAAGGTATAAGGTTTTTTAATATTTAGACCTAATAAGTACTCTAATTACCTACGAACTACAGTGTAATTTACTCTGCGATGTTCAATGAAGAGTCTTACTTCTTTTGGGTTGCAGATTGTAAAAGCATACTGGAGACAAGAGTTTATCACATTACACTTGAGATGGACTCGTTGCTTCACCCTTAAGATTACTACTTAGAGCATCCCCAGCAGCTACTGCATCAGTGGCCGTAAAGTACTATAGCTACAGTAACTCGCGATTGATAGAGGCTGGGATGTAGCTTCTGCTGGGATGCTCTTACTAGACCATCAAACCAAGCCTAAAAAGAAAATTTAATGCTAGAATCACAACATGAATGGAATAGCGATCAACCGTGGTTCGGGTTTGGAACTGCAAGGGAGGTGTCGGCAATGAACAGCGACCGTGACAGCAGTCATGTTGTGATAGCACCGCGACCCACGGTGGCTAGCAAAGTAGCACGTATCCACGAATCCTGGAAACTAATTGTCAGAATTTACTTAGTCCATTTGCCTTGTGACAGCTATGGCCAAAAGTATCTATAGCATTGGCTCTTCGGCAGGCAGGGGCATCGGACTGTATGCTGGAGTTGACGGCTGGAGTCTCCTCGCTCTTTCTGCAATTTCCCTCGTGCCGCCCGACAGGTGGCCCCGCGTTCCAATCGACGACCAGCCGACCAGTCGCCATCGGCAGAGTTGGAATTGATGCTTGATCCATTTTCCGGTACACGGCAAATCGCCAACAAACCACTTTGCCGTTGTTCCAATTGAAGGCCGTCTGTATAAACCAGACTAGAGTTTTTGACTTGTTTGTACCGAAGAATCAAACTTTGGAAGCAGTCAAGGCGTCAATTCCATGCAAAGGAAGGTGGCCATTTGTTAACTATCTTCATTTGTATGACGGCCGTCGTGACAGTTCTAAGATATTCGTATCTAATCTTAAAATGCCTCTGCTTGGTTTTGACCCTTTCCGCGTTCAACGTCCAATGATGATGCACACACATTTGACAGGACACTATTCTCTCCGGTTAGTCGCAAGAGCATGTTTAATAGGAACACCTATTTATGGACTCTCATATCTATTCATTTACTTTTCAACTATTATCCTACTTCTTTTCATATTTCTCTCTCTTATAGTTTAATCTCTACCCTATTGCTACAATGTTAGGTACTATAAATGAATACTATCATTAAACATATTTTAAATAACCACAGTCATTTTAAGCATTGTAACAATATCCCAAATATATTTTGAACCACTAATACAATTATTTTTATGCAACCTACTAAAAATACAATAGTTACATATGTATACACAATCTAAATAGTTAAAAGATATTCATATTTAAAATTTTAACTTCCATATACATTTTTAAACAAACCTCTTGTCGATGATTCGATAAAATATTATTTATCATAATTAATTAATAACATTTACATATTACCCTCGTGGGTGTGATTTTCAGAAAGAAGGTTAATACAATATCCCTTAAATCGTGCTGCAAAGGGCATGGGCTGCGAGGTCTGAAGATCTGGCACGATGTCAGGACCCTAATTTAGCAACTTGGTGCCCCTCATGCAACACTAGTCCATGATCATTTTTAGTGTGCATAAACGACTTCATCAATGGTATTCATCACAGTGCTCGGACAAGAGTATTTATTTAACAATAAATCTTAAACACTAACACTTTGCCACGTAGGGCCAAATATGAATCACGTTAGAGTCAACAGAGTAATTTATTGCAGCTTAACCAATATGAATAAATAAGATGTCCCATCAAGAACCACAGCCTACTGAAAGGGAAGAACGTCCAGCTACTCGTCTCTAAAGAACTCATCCTCGAACAACGGGGATGTTTTGTCATCTTCATGAAAAACTCAGCAATTCACACCGTGACATGATGCAGTTTCTAACACTATATGTTTGGTTTGGTACAAGGGACAATGTGGCATCCTAATAAAATTATTAGGTGTCCCAATGTTTTATTTAAAAAGAAAAATTAGGTAATTTTTTTTATTATTTATCTATATTAAAAACCCATTAACTGGGCCATAGCACTATTATTTTATGTATTATAAAAGTCTCTATTAATTAGTTAGGTCAAGCCCTAGGTTTATAAATAGTGTACAGGTAGTGCTTAGCACATATCCCAAGTTCGCTAGTCAACCAAGTCAGATCCATCCTATTCTTAATTTTCTGGGCCTTCAGAAATTCGGATTAGCCCAGTCAGCCCATAAGATAATAAATATTTCACATGAAATAATTAGAAATACTTTATGGAAAAATCCCCAATAATTAGGGAGCGTTCTAGAAGCCCATATCAACTTACCCTCCGAATTTCAGCCATGAACTCCACGGGAAACTCCATTTTCTTGCGGATCAAGTCTATTTCCTATCCGTAACCTACCCGGATTAGGATTAAATTCCTAATCCGATCACCCCAGCCCCTTGGTCAACCCAAGCCTGCCTCCACCACTATAAATACCCCCCATAGACCTCTCCGCCAAGATCCCAACTCGTGGAGCCTCAGAATAGGAACCCTAGCCTCCCGAAGCTTCCCGAAGGTATCTATCTCTTTTCGTTGCTCAAACCCTAGATTAGACACCATCGCCTTGATGAAGATGAAGAACCATCGCCTTCGAAAGATTAAGTGTTAGGTATCGTATAAAAAAATTTAATGTTTTTGTGTGGAGTATACCGTATTAACATTTGGTTTTCTCATTGAGATACTGATATTCATTAACTACAGAAATAGAAATAGCTAGTTATTTAGTAGTAAAATTGTTTAGTGTACTGCTTTGTTTTAAATTTTCGCAACTATGAGAAGATCAAAGAGAAAATCGAAGGAAGATGGTGTAAGACCCGCCACCACAATAAGATCGGAGGAAGACGATGTGTGAAGACCAAGGTAATTGGAAAATTGTTTTTGCAAAAAAAAAAAGAAAAAAGCAAAAAAGAGGAGAAGGATTTTTTTTTTAAAAAAGTACGATACAGTACCCACGTTCGTACAGTCCGTACACTTTCAAAAAAAATCATCTGCTTTATTTTTTTTTTTTAAAAAAGAGTGTAGTTCTTCACTAAATGAACTTTAATACTTTGTATGTATGGGGAATAAATAGCTGATAATAACAGTAATATTATAACAACTAATTTGTTGGTTGTGCTTCTCATACGTGCTTGAGTTGGTTCTTAATTGCGTCTTTTACCGCCTTTAGTGCGCATGCAAGATATGTGCGTGTTGCATTTTACCGTTTGGATCTTTGCTGTGCGTGTTGGATTTTACCGTTTGGATCTTTGTGATGAGTGAAAAACAATCTTTACCAAGTTATTTTAATGTTAAGGTTGTCACACACTTCCAACTAGCTCATCTTACCTTAATCTGACAGATACCGCCCAAGAGAAGTAACCGTGTCGTTGCTCGGCGCAATGCCAATGCCAATGCCAATGCCAACGCCAACGCCAATGCCCCGGAGGAGCAGCTGCCACAACCACCACTCAAGCTGCTACCCTGGCCGTCGCCCAAGTCGCCGAAAACCAACAACAAGCGCAACAACAAGACGATATGGTGATGCAAACTTTGAACCTGATCGTGGATCGATTGACCAATTTGCAACAACAAGCACCACCTGCCCTGGCAAATGCCCCAACACCAATGTACCATCATCAACTGCAGTCAAGCTTCAAGGATTTCATGAGCACCCGGCCAGCCGCATTCAATGGAGTAGGAAACCCAGTGGAGGTAGATGATTGGTTGAGGGATGTCAATAGTAAACTGGATATGGTTAATGTCTTAGAAGCGGATCAAGTGAAATATGCTGCCCACATGCTCAAGGGCAATGCTGCACACTGGTGGAAAACCTACTGTTCGACCCACCCCAACCATTGCACGATGACTTGGGATGATTTTAAGGAAGAATTCAGAGGGTTGTACATTCCCTAGAGCATGAAGGATGAGAAAATACGTGAATTTGAAAGTCTACGCCAAGGAAGCATGACTGTGGCTGAGTATATCGACAAGTTTGTGGAGCTATCACACTACGCAGAGGAGGCAATCCCCACTGAGAAGGCCAAGGTGTGGAGGTTCACCGAGGAGGATGGACCCTGGGATCCACGAGCAAGTTATGCCCTTCAAATGCACTACTTTCGAAGATGTGACCGAAAGAGCTACCATCTATGAGGAAGCTCACTGCAAGAACGTCGAGCATAAGAAGAGGAAGCCCGACCACCAGCACCATAGTAGGAACAATAATTGCCCACGTTTCCACCATGGGAACCATCATCAACACCACCATCAGCAGCCTGCCAAGCAGGACTCACAAGACGAGAATAACCATCAGAATCAAAGCAGGAACGCAACTACCACTGCTTCAGGAGTCACATGTTTCAAGTGAAACTAAGTTGGACACTATGCTCACTCATGCCCGCAGAAGTCGAGGAATCAATTCCAGCAAAACCAAGGTGGGCAATACCGCAATACGCAGAACACCAAGCCGTCACAGAAGATGGGATCTGGACGAATCAACCATATCACAACCTAGGAAGCCCATGGTGCTCTAGGCGCCTTACTAGGTACGTCCGAGCAAACTAAGTAACCGTTACAATTTTTGTTGACTCGGGGGTATTACAATTGACATGGTCATGGAAGGAGCTCCATCATAGTGGTGCAACGGAAGCATAGTGGGCCCATACCCTCAGGACCCGAATTAGAATCTGGCTAAAAAATATAGCACCATTTCAAGTGACTAGTTATCCACCGTCGAGGAAATCGAAGGACCAAGCAGGGAAGATGAGAATCAAGAGTTCTTTTCCCTCTCTTCTTTCCCGTCTCTTTGAATCTTTCTAAGCCACTCCAAATCTCGAGGACGAAATTCTGTTAAGGGGAGAGGTTTTGTGATATCCTAATAAAATTATTAGGTGTCCCAATGTTTTATTTAAAAAGAAAAATTAGGTAATTTTTTTATTATTTATCTATATTAAAAACTCCATTAACTGGGCCATAGACCTATTATTTTATGTATTATAAAAGTCTCTATTAATTATTTAGGTCAAGCCCTAGGTTTAGAAATAGTGTTTGGGTAGGGCTTAGCACGTATCCCAAGTTTGCTAGCCAACCAAGTCGGATCCATCCTATTCCTAATTTTTTGGGCCTTCGGAAATTTGGATTAGCCCAGTCAGCCCATAAGATAATAAGTATTTCACATGCAATAATATAACATGATTAGTCGATGCAATTAGGAGCTAATCAGTAATTCAGAAACTTCTTAGTAGTCCGACACTAATCAAGATTAGTTCTTAACTTAGGGTTCAAGGATTAGGGCAAGTTGGCTTTGATACCAAATGTTAGAACTTATTCGAGACTTAATCACTTAGCTTGCCCAATCGCATGAACACAAACAGCAGCGGAACACATTAGTACTAAACTTGATTAGGGAATTCCATTAGCGTCGGTGATGATTAGCCGTAGATGACGCCGGGAGATGTATGGAAGTAGCGAGTACTCTTCAGATCCTCGATGCGGCACCGGACCAGCAGTAGATTGCGGTAGATGGCCTTCCCGAAAGCTCCGGCACGATCCCACGAGATCGGGTTGGGGTTGTAGGGAGGCTTAGGGCTAATGACATGATTAGGGTCGTGATTAGCTTAGGACTTGCTTAGATGTCGTCAAATCATGCCCCCGCCTCCCTTTATATAATGTGTCGTGCCCCAGGGGGCCGAAACCAGTTAGAGATAGAGTTCGGTGTCCCCGATCAGGACTTCTCTTAAGGATTGGACAAAAAAGGCCCGTTAATGATCGTACGAACTCGATTATATGACCGTACGGACTAGATTAGTCCGAAATGGGAATATTAGCTCAACCTTGGAAATATTGCTACCTGAAATCTAACTGCTCTTTCATTTTGCATAGTGCTCAATTTGCTTTCCAACAATTTACTGGTATTTTAAGATCTAAGTCCTTTTGAGTGTTGATATTTTAGGTTGTGTCTGCATGGAACATTCGTCAGACATCCTTTTATTATTTAGACATGCATTTAAATGGTTTTTTGTTCACCCGAATTATTTTTGGGTATGGGTTAAAACCAGCGAAGACCATTTAAATGATAACCCCTACCCTTTTTTATTTACCCTGTTCAAGTCCTAGGGAAGAAATCCAGTGGTGAGCTATTGTAAATCAATGTGACAGCTCGGCAAGGTGATGCACCTGGTCTCCTTGATTCATTTAGTTTATTGTTCATGGTGGTAGACAATAGATAACAGAATTATTTGTGTGAAGTCAATTCTTCATGTACTAGGTGAAAAATTATTCATGTATACTGTTTGTTTTTTTAACTATATGGCTATGTTGCTGAAATTATGAACTTTTATTGTTGCATTGCTGAGTACTATACAATTGGGCTGCAGGCCTGCAGCTGCTATCCGATTTTCGTTGTTGTTGTAGCCCATGATTGCTCTAGCTCACAACAGGCTAGCAACAAATCATGTATTTTACCTATAGCTAGGTAACACATCCATTTTGTTTACTTAACTTTTATTTATTAGTGATAGAATTAAAATTCCAACCTGTCAACTCATTCATCATTTTATTCTCCAGATAGTTAGTTTTTTATGTGTAACTAAAAGCAGCCATTTGCTCGGATTTGCTCTTAAGTCAACTGATTTCAGAAAAGCATGGTCATATTTCTTTGAATAAGAAATCCTAACTTATCAATTTGTGCATAAAAATAGTTAGTGTGCTTTTTTTGTTAGCAAAGTTGATTCTTGATATTCCACCATGGCATCCAAAAAAATAATTCAAGAGCATGTGGAATCCATATACCTGACCCGAAGACCTTTTTATGACCCTACTGTGGAGTGCTGTATTTTATACCCGATGTTCTATATAAGATAGAGGTATCCCTAGATTCTAATAGCATTTCTTAGTATTGCATTGTTAACAACAATAAGATGTACAGTTTGCTTGATGTTTTTAAATGGTTTTCTTCTATTAATAATTGTATCCATTCATTTGTCCCATGGAGAGATCATGTAACTAGGGTTGATGAATTATTAATTGATTATGGAACATGTAGATGTTAGCTAATATGAACATTTTGTCTTTTATACACCTGCTGTTCCATGCTTCATTAGTAATGCACTATAATAAATTGATAACACTAGGATTGATGACTTATTATGGAACATGCAACTGTTGGATGATCTGAACATTTTCTATGCGTGAATAGAAATTTTGAGAGGTTGGTGAGAACTGCAACTTGGCCTTCGCTGCAGTGACCAGAAATTTCTAAGTCAGAACTTATATTTCTTAATCTTAAGGCTAACTGCAAAACTTATATTTTTCTGAACTTGGCATTGCAAAGTCAGAACTTGGACTTGCATTGCTTATGACCAATTGTGAATTATCTGAACTAGCCATTTGTCTCTTATATTATTATTATGTACCATGATTGCACCCCTGTCAACTGTAATTTAATAACTGCATTTCTTAGGACCCTTGATACACATTGTGTTCCCCATTCCTCTTATAGTTACTTATAGAACCCTCCCTTCTTAGCTATGTTTCCATGATAGTTGCTCTATTTGTCTTTGATGTCTCCTGTATTCGTGCTGGATTGCTGCAGAAGGGTGTATTTTTTGCTGGTGTCTGTAATGCATAGTTTTTTTTAGGGTTTGTAATGCATAGTACTTCCTCTATTTATTTAGTAACCATGAATCGATGTTTTCCATGGGTTTTTTTAGTAGGCTTTGTTGTTTTCAGTTGATAGAAAATAAATGTAATGCACTCATGCATGCATGTATTGTTGGTCCTTCTGATTGTTAAAGTATGTCCTCAACTCCCTTGGCCTTTTATATGAAGATTTTAAATATTCGAACTATATGTTATTGGCCTTACTCTTCAGTCTCTTGTTTGACATGAGCTGACATTGATGGATATCTTAGTTTTATTGGTTTAGGATCTCAACCTCCCAATACCATTTTGATCTGGGCAGCAACTCTGGCAGGCTTCTGGATATATTGGATCCATCCTGTATTGAGTTCCCATGGGTTGTACAGAGTTCACACATAGGACAGTCAATGTATGTCAGTTGGAGTTGATTGGATAGAGTGATATTCGTGTGATTCTTCCTTCTGTTGTTCCTCATACCACGTGCACCAGCGATGTACTCATGTACTTTTATTTGTGTTAGGTGATGTATGTTTAGTTTGTTTTTTATCATATCATGTGCTCCTCACATTCTATGGCACATTATATATAGACTTATTATGATATATGTCATCGATGTGCGTTGCACGTGCATGCTTAAATAGGATTCCCTTTCAAGTCTGAGTGGGTTTAGGTATTTCATCATAATTTCTTAAATGGCTCTTACCTGAAATAAATTTTCATTGCCTTGGGATGTTATCTTCTCTTGAGAGAGGGTCAAAGGAACGATCAAGGTTGTGTTCTCCATGCTTTCTCCATTGCATTCGATTGGTAGCTGGCAGTTCCGAGGTTTGGGTCAGAGAGAGCAAGGTTGGATTTACTAATCGCAACTCTGCAGCAAACTTGGCCTTAGGCATGTCGGGAAGCTTGTTGATAAAGCTATTTAGTGTGAACATGGTAGTGATATATATACAAGGGATAAGTTCTACTCTTTTTTTTCTTTTCTTTTCTTTTTGCCTATTTTGCCTTTTATGATTAAGATGTGGGCTAATAATAAAGCATCGTCCTTATGTGTCTATCAGATGTGGTCTTGTTCTTACCCAGGGCAGCTCAGCCTGATATATAAGATTTTTTAATCTTTTAGCCAGGCAATGGTCTTACATGGCTAATAGTAGACAAACGAATCCACCTGCCTTCACTTGCTCTTCTTTAAGCTGCATACTATCCCTGGCATGAGGCATGTGCATTTCTCCTCATTTCGCTCGGAATATGCGGCCCGAGTACGCGAATATATGCAGGCGGGACCCACCACCTTTCTTCTTCCTTGTCCCTTTGCTCTCACCAATAGGCGGAACCCACCGCCTTTCTTCTTCCTCCCTTCTCTCTTTGCTCTCTCCCCATCTCCAGCTAGCACCGCCGCCTGTCTGGGCCACTCCGCCGTCGCCGCCTCCGCCGGTGCCACCACCTGCCAGGTGCATGTTTGGGCCACTCTGACACCTATCTGGGTCGCTCTGTAGGGCCTATCGTCGTCGTCAAGCCAAAGGGAGAATGGGAGAGGGCATAGAGGAGATGACGATCGAGTCGGCTATCAAGGTCGTCGACGGCATGCTGATGGTGCATGGTAGGACGATGGTGGTGTCGTCCGCGGAGGCAGAGGCCCCGATCGATGGGGTCTTCCTCGGCGCCGACTTCGCCGAGCTCGGTAACCTTGAATTGGATTGTTTGCAGCCAGTGGCAAGCTCGATTCCATCGACGGCGAGCTCGATTAGGCGATGGCGAGCTCGTTTGCAGCGGTGGGATTGTCGATTCTGGCGACAGCAAGCTAACGGCGGCGAGCTCGATTCTGAGGGGAGAGAGCTCGATCTGGAGCGGGAGCCTTGATTTCCTGCCACCGTCTTTACTGGGACTGCGCGTGCTAGGGCAAAGCTTCCTCCACACCAGTCCTCGTCGAGACTAGGAAAGCACGAGCTAGGGCAAAGCCGCCTCTGCCTCCGTCCTTGCCGGGACGGGGTGTGCGCTAGGGCAAAGCTTCCTTCGATGCCGTCCTCGCTAGGACTGGGCGTACCCGGGACTAGGCATGCTTCCGCCGCCGCCGTTCTGACGGAGCCGTCCTAATGGAGCTCGTGTGGGAGGACACAAAGAGGTCGCGCGGAGCTGGAAGGAAGTCGTAGAAGCTGGAGGAGATGGGAAGGAGAGGAAGGACATAGGTCCCACCTGTCAATGCGTATTTTCGCGTACTCGGGCTGTGTATTTCGAGCGAAATGGGGAGAAATGCACATAATATAATGTTAGGTGGCAACAAAAACAGCATCACCTACCTGTACCAATATAATGTTAAGTTTATTGACATAAAGCCTCTCTTGTCGAAAGGAAACCTCATTACTCGAGATGCCACGTGCATTAGGATCGGACTTGTGACATGTAGCGTGTGGGTTATAGAAACAAATTACCATATTGTAATCTCAGATATCCATTTCCTCAGAAACCCTTTTACCTTGTGATTTTTTTTGCCTCCCGTTGCAACTCACGGGCACCCTACTAGTTTGAAAATATGAACTCCAGATAATTTGATGTATTGTGCAATTTTATAAATAAGATTGCAAAACTGGAAACTAGATGGTAAAGGGAGGCGGGTGAGAGAGAGAGCGAAGGGGAGGTAAGACTGAACCCAGCGCTGCTACCGTAGTACTGTAGCACGCGGTTTCATAGTACTGTAGCAGTGAATAGTGAGAAAGGATGTGATAGAAATGGAATCTTTGAATTGTGATATAGAATGGATAGGGAACGAGTAAGGAAAGGATAGGGATGAATAGTGAAAAGTAGGAGAGAGATAGACTCAGTTTACTGCTGAAATAGTGATAGGGTCACTGTAGTCCACTTGGTGTAGTCTAAAGGGAGGCGGTGAGATTTGGGCTGTTGGATTGAATCTAACGGTCCAAGACATCGCTGCTGGGTGCTTGCTAGTCAAACCCTAATCCTATATTGGAATAACCGAATAAGATTCCCCTTTGCCCTGTCTCTCGCTCGGCGCCGCCGCAGCCGCCGCGCTCAGATTCAAGCTCTATTCATCGTTTCTTCCGGCACCCTAACTTCACCACCTCTGCTGCCCCAATGCCCGCCGCTCCTCAACGCGAAATCTCTTCTCCACTGCATGGCTTTGCTGGTGGCGGCCAGTGCATGCGAGAGTTTCCCCGCTGGTGGATGTTCCCGATCTGCATGATGGAGCTCGTGTAGGAGGAGACAAAGAGGTCGCGCGGAGCTGGAAGGAAGTCGTAGAAGTTGGAGGAGATGGGAAGGAGAGGAAGGACATAGGTCCCACCTGTCAAAGCGTATTTTCGCGTGTTTGGGCTGTGTGTTTCAAGCGAAATGCGGAGAAATGCACATAATATAATGTTACGTGGTAACGAAAACATTATCACTTACCTGCACCAATATAATGTTAAGTTCATTGACATAAAGCCTCTCTTCTCGAAAGGAAACCTCATTTCTCGAGATGCCACGTGCATCAGGATCGGACTTGTGACATGTAGCGTGTGGGTTATAGAAACAAATTACCATATTGTAATCTCATATATCCATTTCCTTAGAAGCTCTTTTACCTTGTGAATTTTTTTGCCTCTCGTTGCAACGCACGGGCACCTACTAGTTTGGACATATGAACTCCAGACAATTTGATGTATTCTGCAATTTTATAAATAAGATTGCAAAACTGGAAACTGGATGGTAAAGGGAGGCGGGTGAGAGAGAGAGAGAGAGAGCGAAGGGGAGGTAAGACTGAACCCAGCACTGCTTCCGTAGTACTGTAGCACGCGGTTTCATAGTACTGTAGTAGTGAATAGTGAGAAAGGATGTGATAGAAATGGAATATTTGAATTGTGATAGAGAATGGATAGGGAACGAGTAAGGATAGGATAGGGATGAATAGTGAAATGTAGGAGAAAGGTAGACTCAGTTTACTGCTGAAATAGTGCTAGGGTAACTGTAGTCCGCTGGGTGTTGTCTAAAGGGAGGCGTGTGAGATCTGGGCTGTTCGATTGATATCTAACAGTCGAGGACGTCGCTGCTGCGTGCTTGCAAGTCAAACCCTAATCCTATATAGGAATAACCGAATAAGATTCCCCTTTGCCCTGGCTCTCGCTCAGCGCCGCCGCCGCCGCGCTTAGATTCAAGCTCGATTCATCGTTTCTTTCGGCACACTAATTTTGGCACCACTGCTGCCCCGATTCCCTGCCTCTCCTCAACGCGAAATCACTTCTCCACCGCAAGGCTTTGCTGGTGGCGACCAGCGCATGCGAGAGTTTCCCTGCTGGTGGATGTTCCCGATATGCCTGATGGAGCTCGTGTGGGAGGATACAAAGAGGTCGCGCGGAGCTGGAAGGAAGTTGTAGAAGTTGGAGGAGATGGGAAGGAGAGGAAGGACATAGGTCCCTCTTGTCAATGCGTATTTTCGCATACTCGGGCTGTGTATTTCGAGCGAAATGGGGAGAAATGAGAATAATATAATGTTTGGTGGCAACAAAAACAGTATCACTTACCTGTACCAATATAATGTTAAGTTTATTAACATAAAGCCTCTCTTGTTGAAAGGAAACCTCATTACTCGAGATGCCAAGTGCATCTGGATCGGACTTGTGACATGTAGCGTGTGGGTTATAGAAACAAATTACCATATTGTAATCTCAGATATCCATTTCCTCAGAAACCCTTTTACCTTGCGAATTTTTTTGCCTCCCGTTGCAACGCACGGGCACCCTACTAGTTTGGACATATGAACTGCAGACAATTTGATGTATTGTGCAATTTTATAAATAAAATTGCAAAACCGGAAACTAAATGGTAAAGGGAAGCAGGTGAAAGAGAGAGAGCGGAGCGGAGGTAAGACTGAACCCAGCACTGCTTCCGTAGTACTGTTGCACGCGGTTTCATAGTACTGTAGCAGTGAATAGTGAGAAAGGATGTGATAGAAATTAAATCTTTGAATTGTGATAGAGAATGGATAGGCAACGAGTAAGGAAAGGATAGGGATGAATAGTGAAAAGTAGGAGAGAGATAGACTCAGTTTACTGCTGAAATAATGATAGGGTCACTGTAGTTCGCTGAGTGTAGTCTAAAGTGAGGCGGGTGAGATCTGGGCTGTTGGATTGATATCTAACGGTCCAAGATGTCGCTGCTGGGTGCTCGCTAGTCAAACCCTAATCATATATAGGAATAACCGAATAAGATTCCATTTTGCCCTAGTTCTCGCTCTACGCCTCTGCCCCCGCCGCCGCCGCGCTCAGATTCTAGCTCGATTCATCGTTTCTTCCGGCACCCTAACTTCGCCACCTCTGCTGCCCCAATGCCATCCTCTCCTCAACGTGAAATCTCTTCTCCACTGCAAGGCTTTGCTGGTGGCGACCAGCGCATGCGAGTGTTTCCCCGCTGGTGGATGTTCCCGATCTGCATGATGGAGCTCATGTGGGAGGAGACAAAGAGGTCGCGCGGAGCTGGAAGGAAGTCGTAGAAGTTGGAGGAGATGGGAAGGAGAGGAAGGACATAGGTCCCATCAGTCAATGCGTATTTTCGCGTATTCGGGCTGTGTATTTCGAGCAAAATGCGGAGAAATGCACATAATATAATGTTAGGTGGCAACGAAAACAGTATCACTTACCTGCACCAATATAATGTTAAGTTCATTGACACAAAGCCTCTCTTGTCGAAAGGAAACCTCATTACTCGAGATGCGACGTGCATCAGGATCGGACTTGTGACATGTAGCGCGTGGGTTATAGAAACAAATTACCATATTGTAATCTCAGATATCCATTTCCTCAGAAACTCTTTTACCTTGTGAATTTTGTTGCCACCCGTTGCAACGCACGGGCGCCCTACTAGTTTGCACATATAAACTTCAGACAATTTAATATATTGTGCAATTTTATAAATAAGATTGCAAAACTGGAAACTGGATGGTAAAGGGAAGCAGGTGAGAGAGAGAGCGAACGGGAGGTAAGACTGAACCCAGCGCTGCTTCCGTAGTACTGTAGCACGTTGTTTCATAGTACTGTAGCAGTGAATAGTGAGAAAGGATGTGATAGAATTGGAATCTTTGAATTGTGATAGAGAATGGATAGGGAACGAGCAAGGAAAGGATAGGGATGAATAGTGAAAAGTAGGAGAGACATAGACTCAGTTTACTTCTGAAATAGTGATAGGGTAACTGTAGTCCGCTGGGTGTAGTCTAAAGGGAGGTGGGTGAGATCTCGGCTGTTCGATTGACATCTAACGGTCCAGGACGTCGCTGCTGGGTGCTCGCTAGTCAAACCCTAATCCTATATAGGAATAACCGAATAAGATTCCCCTTTGCCCTGGCTCTCGTTCGGCGCCTCTGCCCCCGCCGCCGTGCTCAGATTCAAGCTCGATTCATTGTTTCTTCCGGCACCCTAACTTCACCACCTCTGCTGCCCCAATGCCCTGCTTCTCCTCAACGCGAAATCTCTTCTCCACTGCATGGCTTTTGCTGGAGGCGACCAGCGCATGCGAAAGTTTCCTCGCAGGTGGATGTTCCCAATCTGCCTGATGGAGCTCGTGTGGGAGGAGAGAAAGCGGTCGCGCGGAGCTGGAAGGAAGTCATAGAAGTTGGAGGAGATGGGAAGGAGAGGAAGGACATAGGTCCCACCTGTCAATGCGTATTTTCGCGTGTTCGGGCTGTGTGTTTCGAGCGAAATGCGGAGAAATGCACATAATATAATGTTAGGTGGAAACAAAAACAGTATCACTTACCTGCACCAATATAATGTTAAGTTTATTGACATAAAGCCTCTCTTGTCGAAAGGAAACCTCATTACTCGAGATGCCACGTGCATCAGGATCGGACTTGTGACATGTAGCGTGTGGGTTATAGAAACAAATTACCATATTGTGATCTCAGATATCCATTTCCTCAGAAACTCATTTACCTTGTGAATTTTTTTGCCTCCCGTTGCAACGCACGGGCACCCTACTAGTTTGAACATATGAATTCTAGACAATTTGATGTATTGTGCAATTTTATAAATAAGTTTGCAAAACTGGAAACTGGATGGTAAAGGGAGGCGGGTGAGAGAGAGAGAGAGAGAGAGAGCGGAGGGGAGGTAAGACTGAACCCAGCGTTGCTTCCATAGTACTGTAGCGCGCGGTTTCATAGTACTGTAGCAGTGAATAATGAGAAAGGATGTGATAAAAATGGAATATTTGAATTGCGATAGAGAATGGATAGGGAACGAGTAAGGAAAGAATAGGGATGATGTCGCGACCCTGGCTGCACCAGGATCCACTCACGATCGATTGCTAGTCCCAGAGATCAATGCTAGCAACTCATGAGCGACAGTTGTTGAACATCATCACACAATCACAAATAACTAAGAAAATAACATAATATGCAGAAGTAATTGTTGTACAACCACTTATTACAATAGCTAGTTAAAGATGACATAATGTTGTCCATAATGTATCAGAGTGCGGAAATTCAAATATGCAGCGGAAATAAGGTATGATGATGTTCCAATCTGACCCTTGAGCATCAGCTAATCCTGCTCGAAATCTGGCACAGAATCCTCCTGATCCTGTATGAATACCGGGCCTGATTCTTCTCCTGAATAAAAATATATCCATGGTTTGTATAGTGAGTACACGGCTACCCAGCAAGAGTCCTTATAATGATGCAAGGATAATATCAAGGACAGGGTTGTTATTTTGCATAAAGCACCTACACTAGTCAAATTATTAAAGTTTTGTAAAACAGTTTGTGTAGCAATTATAATGATAGAGATTTCTCAAGAGAACTTAACAGAACTCGGCTTCTCAAGCCCCTCTGTAGAACAAACTTGCCTCGAACAACTCAACCACACCAACCCATCAGGTTTAATTATTAACACATGAGACTACCATGTACGGCCTACCTCCCCTCCCATGACCGTGGGAATGGCAACAACAGCAAAACAATCAACAGAACATATAGCTCAATAAACAGAACATATAGCAGTTCCCACGGTGTTGGGAGGGGAGGTAGGCCGTCCATGGTAGTCTCATGTGTTAATAATTAAACCTGATGGGTTGGTGTGGTTGAGTTGCTCGAGGCAAGTTTGTTTTACAGAGGGGCTTGAGAAGTCGAGCTTTGTTAAGTTCTCTTGGGAAATCTCTATCATTATAATTGCAACACAAACTGTTTTACAACACTTTAATAATTTGACTAGTGTAGGTGCTTTATGCAAAATAACCACCCTGTCCTTGATATTATCCTTGCATCATTATAAGGACTCTTGCTGGGTAGCCGTGTACTCACTATACAAACCACGGATATATTTTTATTCAGGAGAAGAATTAGGTTCGGTATTCATACAGGATCAGGAGGATTCTGTGCCGAATTTCGAGCAGGATTAGCTGACGCTCAAGGGTCGGATTGGAACATCATCATACCTTATTTCCGCTGCATATTTGAATTTCCGCACTCTGATACATTATGGACAACATTATGTCATCTTTAACTAGCTATTGTAATAAGTGGTTGTACAACAATTACTTCTGCATATTATTTTATTTTCTTAGTTATTTGTGATTGTGTGATGAAGTTCAACAACTGCCGCTCATGAGTTGCTAGCATTGATCTCTGGGACTAGCAATCGATCGTGAGTGGATCCTGGTGCAGCCAGGGTCGCGACAGAAGTTGGTATCAGAGCCAGTCTGACCCTAGGAAGCGTAGCTAGTCTACCTTTAACCCTTATGGATTTATTTTTAATAAAAATTGTATTTAAGCTCCTTTCCTACTTTCTGATCTTTCCAAAGTCTAGTATCTCTCTACTAGGAATTCTTTGCTTTCACTCTTCCCTACTCACCTTCTAAATTTCATCTTATCTTTGCCCATTCTTCCACCTTACAAAGTTTTATTCTATCCACCCCATAATTCAAAGTTTAGTCATTAGCCCCAATTTGTTCGAGAAGAAGTATTACTTCCAACACCAACATCGAAGAAAAAGAGACCATCGTTGAAGGAAAGAAGAGACAAAGACTACTTCATGAAGATGAAGAGCCGTCACTTTCAAAAGATTAAGTGTTAGAAGTCGTATAATAAAAATTATATATTGTTATTTTTGTGTGGAGTATACCGTATCAAATTTTTGGCTTTCTATATGAGATACGGATATTCATTAATTAGATTAATAGTGGTATCTAGTTATTTAGTAGTAAATTGTTTGGTGTATTGCTTTGCCTTTAATTTATGCAACGACAAGAAGATCGAAGGAAGATGACGCAAGACCCGCCACTACAAATAAAGACTGAAGAAAGACGACGTACGAAGATCGAGGTAAGTTGAAAAATGTTTTTGCAAAAAAAAAGAAGAGAAAAAACTTGTGCGGTACAGTATTTTCCTTTTAGTACAGTCCGTACACTTTCAAGAAAAAAAAATTGTTCTATTTGGTTTTTGAAAAGGATGGATTTGTTCACTAAATGAAATTTAATACTTCCTATGTATGGAGAATAAATAGCTGATAATGACAGCAATAATATAACAACTAATTTATTGTCTGTGGTTGTAACCTATGTTTAAGTTGGAGTTATTTGGAGCATGCTTCCTTAGCATGTAGAGTGTTGCTTCTTATTTGGATCTTTGAATGGAGTGATAAAAGCGTTTATAAAACTATTATATTATAAGGATGTCGCATACCGGTTAGTCTTCTTTCCTATTCTTTCTGCCCCAGTAGATGGCCAGAGGTCGTGGAAGTGAAGCTCGTGGTAGAGGAAGATCTCGTGGAAGGGGTAGAGGTCGTGGCCGTGGAGTTCAGCCGATACCCATCAATTTGCAAGAGGAGTTGGATCAGCCAGCCAACCAGAAGAATGCAGCAGCCCAGGGTGGTCAAGTCAATGACCAAGGGCAAGTCAACCAAGCAGCTGGTAATCAAGCAGGACCTGTCAATGTCACTGCTCAAGATCCGCCGCCGCAGCCTCAGTAGCAGCAGCAGTCGCCACCCCCGCCACCTCCGCCGCCGGCAGGGCCTGCGCATGATGCAATGATTCTCCAAGCTTTGCATCTGGTTGTAGATCATCTGAATCAACCGCCGCCGCAGCCGATGCCAATGCCAGGGTTGTCGCAGTCTAAGTTCAGGGAGTTCATGGGGACTCGGCCACCCGAGTTTTCAGGCTGTGGAGACCCAATAGAAGCTGAAGATTGGATAAAGAATGTAGAGAATAAACTCTACTTGGCTAATTGTGATGACTATGAGAGCGTGCAGTACGCTGCTCATATGTTGAAGGGGCATGCTGCCCATTGGTGGGAGAATTATTGCGCCACCAACTCAAACAATGTGAACATGGGTTGGGATGACTTTGTGGAGGTCTTCAAGAACCATCATGTTCAAGAGGAGAAGAAGCGCGAGTTCGAGGTACTGCGCCAGAATAACAGATCCATTGATCAGTATATCAGCAAGTTTATCGAGTTGTCTCGATATGCGTCAGATCTTGTGGCTACTGAAAAGGCTAAGGTCTGGAGGTTCATTGAAGGGCTTGACACTTGGTATGGTGTTCAGCTAAAGCCGCTTCGTTGTGAGACGTTTGACGATGTCACTGAAAGGGCTCATATCCTAGACGGAGCCCAGCGCAAGCACAATGATGAGAAGAAGAGGAAGTTCACTTCTCAGCAGTCTAGCAGCAATTCAAGGCCCGGGACTCATCAAGCTCCAAGTTTTGGGCAGAATCAGAGTCAGCCGAGGCAGTTTCAGAACTCGGGTTTCAAGCAGTCGTTTACTCCTCAGCAAGGGGGTAATTTTCAGCAAGTTCGCCAGTTGCAGCAAGCTGGAGGCCAGGTGCAGAATCAGGCCAAGACTCCGATTGCTGGTGTGTCCTGTTTCAAGTGTCATCAGTAGGGTCATCTGTCGTATGACTGTCCGCTCAACAAGGGAGGCCAATCTCAGCAGAGCCAAGGAGGGGCGCCTGCTCGTCAGCCGATTCAAGGGCAGAATTGTGGGAGTGCATTCAAGACACCCCAAGGAAGTGGACGTGTTAACCACGTCACGGCTGAAGAAGTGCAGAATGTTCAAACGTCGTTCTCGTCACGTTCTTAGCAAACTCAATACCTGTTTCGGTTTGATTCGGGAGCGTCGCATTCTTTTATTGCAAGAGAGGTTGTTGTTGATAATGGTTGGAGGGTAGTACCCTTTAGGCAGTCTTTGCTTGTTCAATCGTCTGGTGGGCTATGAATGCGAATGTGGGATGTCCGAATATGGATCTGGACATTGGAGGTTATAAGTTTCCCACTAATTTGGTTATGATCGATTCCAAAGATATCCAAGCGATTTTGGGAATGGATTGGTTGAGTAAGTATAAGGGTAAGATTGATTGCGCTGATAGATCAGTAACCCTTACTACTTTAAGTGGAAAGATCATCAAGTATGTGTCTTTGCTTAGAGAAAGCCCGGTTGTCAAGTTGCATCACCTGAAGATGATGCATGGAGACGAAGAAGACTCCGATAGTGAATGAGTTCGTGGATGTTTTTTCTGAGGATTTGCCTGGAATTCCGCCAGATAGGGAAGTTGAGTTCAGCGTTGATTTGTATCCGTGTACGGAGCCTATTTCTTAGCGTCCTTACCGTATGAATCTTAAGAAGCTTGCGGAGATGAAGACGCAGATTGAAGATTTGAAAGCCAAGGGTTTCATCAGACCAAGTGTTTCTCTATGGGGATCGCCTGTGTTGTTCGTGGGGAAGAAGCGTGAGAAGACCCTAAGGATGTGTGTGGATTATCGGAAGCTTAATGAAGTGACCATCAAGAATAAGTATCCGTTTCCTCGAGTGGATGATTCGTTCGATCAGCTAAAGGGAGCCAAGGTGTTTTCCATGATCGATTTGAGGTCCGGTTATCATCAGATCAAGTTGAGATCAGAGGATATTCCTAAGATAGCGTTCACTACTCGATATGGATCATATGAATATACTGTGATGTCGTTCGGACTGACTAATGCTCCGGCACATTTTATGATGCTTATGAACAAGGTCCTAATGGAGTATTTGGACAAATTCGTCGTGGTGTTCATCGACGATATTCTCGTTTATTCTAAGAATGAGGAAGAGCATGCCGAGCACTTGAGACTAGTGTTGGAGAAGTTGTGAGAGCATCAGTTGTATGCCAAGTATTCGAAGTGTGACTTATGAGCTAAGGAGGCAGTATTTCTTGGTCATGTTATCTCGGAAGATGGAGTGTCCGTTGATCCGTCCAAGGTCAGTGAAATTCTCGACTGGAAGGTACCGAAGTCAGTTACCAAGGTCAGGGGTTTTCTTGGAATAGATGGTTATTATCGTCTTTTTATCGAGGGATTTTCTAAGATTTCTCGACCGCTCACCTAGTTGTTAAACAAGGGTGTCAATTTCAAGTGGACAACTCAGTGTCAGGACAGCTTCGAGTTGTTGAAGAAGAAGCTAACCTCGCCACCGATATTGATCTTACCGGATATTCATAAAGACTTTGAGGTGTATTGTGATGCATCGAAGTTGGGAATCGGATGTGTGGCTATGCAAGAAGGGAGAGTTGTTGCATGTGCTTCGCGACAACTACGGCCCCATGAGTTGAATTATGCTACTCATGATTTGAAGTTAGCTGCCGTGATTCATGCTTTGAAGATATGGAGGCATTAGCTAATTGGTAATCGCACTGAAATATATACGGATCATAAGAGTCTAAGGTATATATTCACCCAGCCAGATCTGAATATGAGGCAGAGGAGATGGTTGGAGCAGTTAGCTGATTATGACGTGGGTATCCATTACCACGAGGGCAAAGCTAATGTGGTTGCCGATGCTTCAAGTCGGAAGCCAAGAAGTGAGCATATTCAAGAAGAAGCGGAGAAGCTGAATCTAATGATTGTTCCGCACGGTTATGTGCATAGTCACCTGTATATGATGGAAGTGCAGCCAGATCTCCAAGAGCAGATCAAGAAGGCTCAAGATGTTGATGATTGGATTCTCGACATTATTGTTGGGATAATCCTAGAGAAGGCGCCAGGATTTGTGATGGATAAGGAAGGTATTGTTTGATTCGATAAAAGGATCGTCGTGCCTGCACAAAAGGATCTTCGAGAGATGATTTTGAAAGAAACTCATGATTCAACGTATTCTATTCACCCCGGGAGTATCAATATGTATCTGGATCTAAAAGAGAGGTACTGGTAGTCGGAAATGAAGAAGGATGAGGCAGAGTTTGTTGCTTTGTGCGATATTTGTCAAATAGTCAAAGCAGAGCATCAGAGGCCAGCAGGTTTGCTTCAGCCGTTGAGAGTGCCTGAATGGAAGTGGGAAGAAGTCGGTATGGATTTCATTGTGGGCCTGCCGAGAACCCAAAGTGGTTTTGATTCGATTTGGGTGATCGTTGACCGATTGACCAAAGTGGCTCATTTCATTCTTGTGAGGACAAGGTATGATAGCGCTAAGTTGGTAGAGATCTTTATGTCAAAGATTGTGTGTCTGCATGGAGTTCCTAAGAGGATCGTGTCGGATCGAGGAAACCAGTTCACATCAAAGTTTTGGGATAAGATTCATTCTCTATTGAGCATGCATCTAGCTTTCAATAGTGCCTATCATCCTGAAAACGATGGGCAGACTAAAAGGACGAATCAGATTTTGGAGGATATGTTGAGAGCAGTGGCTCTGTCTGATTCAAAGAGTTGTGATAATGCATTGCCATATTCAGAGTTCGTGTCGGACACCATTGTATTGGAATGAGACTGGAGAGCGAAAGTTATTCGGCCTAGATGCTTTGAAGGAGGCCGAGGATCAAGTCAAGATGATCCAACAAAGGATAAAGACCGCCCAGTCAAGGCAGAAGAGTTATGCCGATAAGCGCAGAAGAGAGAGTTGCAGTTCGAGGTTGGAGATCATGTTTATCTAAAGGTTTCGCCCATGAAAGGTCTTCGTCGATTTCATGTCTCTGGGAAGTTGTCCCCGAGCTATTTTGGTCCGTTTCCAATAACGGGAAGGAGAGGAGAAGTTGCTTATTAGTTGGAGTTGCCAGAGCAGTTGTCTGGACTGCATAATGTGTTCCATGTTTCGCAGCTTCTGAAGTGTCTAAGGGTGCCAGAGGAGCAGATGCCAAACGAAGCTATGGATTGGCAAGAGGATCTGTCCTATAAAGAGAGGCCGGTCAAGATTTTGGATGTGTCAGAAAGGTGTACCCGGAGTCGGTCTATCAAGTTTTGCAAAGCCCAGTGGTCCAACCATTTAGAGGCAGAGGCGACTTGGGAAAAGGAGGAAGATTTGCAGGCTGAGTTTCCAGAGTTGTTCGAGCAGGATTTCTCTGAATCTCGGGGTCGAGATTCTCCGTAAGGGGGGAGGTTTGTGACATCCTCTATTTTGTCGTATGTCACTTGTATTTTCAAAAACATTAAAATTAAATAAAAGGGAATTGTTATATATAAAACCATAGTCTAAATTACTTTTAATAAGGTTTAAAGCCAAAACCCTAGGAAACCCTTTAGGAAAATTCTGGAAAAATTCCAGTACTTCTTTGAAGCCATTCTCAAGCAGCCCTCCAAATTTCATGTCCAAATTCCAAAGCTAGCTCGTGATTCCACAAAGTGTTGCCATTTGGCCGAGAGCTCGTAAAACTCATGAAATAATGAGCAAACGAGATAATCTCGTGCTCAAATTTGGAGGAGACCTTTTTAAAGCCTAATCCGAATTACCCTCCAAATTTCAGCCCAATCCTCCAAAGGAAACTCCGTTTTCTTGATAAACAAGCCTAAAATCTATCCGAATCCTACCCGGAGTTGAATTAGAGTCCTAATCCAACCCCTTGATCCCTTTGGCCGACCCCAGGTCATCCAAGACACTATATAAACCCCCCAAGACCCCTGCCCTAAGACCCCAAGACCCCTCCCTCAAGTCCACAACTCGAGAATCCACAGATCGGAAACCCTAGCCGCCAAAACTCTAGCAGCCGAAGAACTTTTCGATGTATATCTCTCTGTACCGTGCCCAAACTGAAGAGTAGATGGTGCCATTGTTGTAGAGCTCATCGAGATGATCAATTTGGATATATGGAACACCTATTTTGGTGGAGAAACGGAGGAGATAGAGCTCGCCGAAGTTTTGGGCGCCGCCGCCGACCTAAAACCCGCTGCTGTACGTTGGGCCTGCGTATGCGGCAGGCTAACGGCCTAGGGGCAATTGGTATCAGAGCCATCTCTCGGGTTAGGGTTACCTCGCGTGTTGCACTTGCACGCGCCACCATCTTCCTCGCCGGCACTGCTTCTTCCACGCAGTTCGTTGCCGGCTCGTCGTCATTGACGCCTCTTTGTGCGTCTCTTCCTCGTCCACTACTCCGCCCGTCGTCTCCTCCGTGAAGGTCACCGCTGCTGCCGCCTGGGCCGCTGCTGCTCTGCACGCCGTCGGGCTCCGCCGCTGCGCGCTTCACGTCGCTAGCCGCAGACCTCCGCCAGATCTGGATCCAGCGCCGTTCGCCAGATCCGGATCCGCCGCCGCCAATCGTCAGGCTGCTCGGGTGCCGCTCGGGCTCCGTCGGGCTCCGCCGCCAGCCCATACGCCGGATCCACCGTCGCCGTCGCTCGGGTCCTCCGCGCCGCCAATCGTCGGTCCGCTCGATCCGCCGCCGCCGTCGGGTTCCGCCGGGCCGCTGCCGTCGGGTTCCGCCGCAGCCGCCGCCGTCGGGTTCCGCTGCCATCGGGTTCCTCTCCACCGGCTTGAGTGTCCGACCGGTCGGTTGGGTTGGCCGGCTGTCCAAGTCTGACTGATTGTTTAGTTGGGTGAGTGTGTTTAAAAAGAGAGATAGAGAGAGAGAGAGTAAAAAAAAAAAGAAGAAGAAAGAAAATGTCGATAGGCACCGTTTCTGTTCCTCGGTGCCCCGTGCTTTTTGATGGGCTCAATTATCAGGATTGGGCCCAGCACATGCGCATTCACATGCGTGGTCAACGCCTTTGGTATTTTCTTACCGGCGAGCTTCCTTGCCCGCCGCGTCCTGATCTCTCGGTGCTGCCTTCTTCGACGCCTTCTTCGACGTCTACAGGTGTTGATACTGATAAGAAGGCCTCCGATGAATATAAGGAGGCTATGGAGTCTTACAAGTCTTAGTACACCGCCTATAAATTCTGGTCTGATGAGGATGCCCGTGCCTCTGCTATTTTTATTGCCAGCATGGAGGCGCATCTTACTAGAGAAGTGGTCTCTTTGACTTCTGCTCAGCTGATGTGGTCCCATCTTCGGGATCGGTAAGAGCCCTCGGGTGACTCTCAGTATCTGGCTGCTCTTCATCATGAGAAGTCTCTACAACAGGGTGATTCTACTGTGGATGAGTTTTATGCTCAGCTTTCCACAGTTTGGCGTCAGTTGGACTCTCTGGATGCGGCTCTTGATACTGGAGCTGATCATGACTCTCGGACTTGTGCTTGTTGCCTACGTCAGCGATCTCGCCTGGAGCTTCGTCATGTCTACGACTTCGTCATACGTCTTCGGCTTGAGTTTGAGCAAGTTCGTGCTCAGCTTCTTGCCCGTCACCCTCGTGTCACTATGCTGGAGGCTCTCTCTACTCTTCGTACTGAGGAGGTTTGTCTTCGTGGTGCTGGTCTACTGACTTCTTCGTCAGTTCTTGCTCTTCGTCCACCGGCTTCGACTTCTACGGGTTCTCGGTCGTCTTCTTCCTCTTCTTCGTCGTCTTCTGGAGTGACGACGAAGGCTGGTCTTCACTGCACCTATTGTGACAAGGATGGTCATGTGGAGCAATTGTGCTACAGAAAGAAGAAGGATATTGCTCGTCGGCGTTCGCCTAAGGGAACTGCAGCACCAGTCACAGGAGACTCAGACTCCCAGCGCAGTTCAGATGTCTTTACTGAGATTCTTATGCTATTGCGTCGCATGGCTGCCACTTCACCCTCGGGTTCTGTTGCTTCTGCTTCGCAGTCTTCTACTGAGACACCAGCTACATCACCATGGATTCTTGACTCGGGTGCTTCCTTTCACATGACACCTGATTCCACATGTCTTACTTCTGTTCATCCATTAACCACGCCTTTGACTGTTCAGACGGCAGACGGTACCTCTCTTCCTGTCACAGGACGGGGCACTCTCTTGTCTTCTTCTTTTCACGTACCATCAGTTTCTCATGTTCCTAAACTAAACTTGCAGCTTGTTTCTGTCGGCCAGCTTACTGATCATGGTTGTCGTGTGATTTTTGATACTGACTCATGTTGTGTTCAGGATCGACGCATGGGTCTCCTGGTTGGTACTGGCCCTCGGCGCCGTGACTCGCAGCGTCTCTGGGAGCTTGACTGGCTTCGTCTTCCTTCCGCTGCTTCTGCCAGTCTCTCCGTCTCCGCTGCTTCCTCCACGGCGTCATTTGCTCAATGGCATCATCGTTTAGGACATCTGTGTGGTTCTCTTTTATCGTCTTTGGTTCGTACCGTCGTGGTCTTTTAGGGTCTGTGTCGGGTCCTATCCATCTCGAATGTGCGGGTTGCAACCTTGGCAAACATGTGCAACTCCCTTATCCTTCTAGTGAGTCAGTGTCAGCTCGTCCGTTCGATCTTGTTCATTCTGATGTCTGGGCTCCAGCCCCTTTTGTGTCAAAAGGTGGTCATAATACTACATTATTTTTATAGATGATTTTTCTCGCCACACTTGCATATATTTTATGTCTTCTCGTAGTGAGGTTTTGTCTATCTATAAAAATTTTGCCACTCTGATTCGTACTCAGTTTGACTCTCCTATTCGTGTTTTTCGAGCTGACTCTGCAGGAGAGTATCTTTCCGGGCATCTTCGTGGGTTTCTCGCCGAGCAGGGCACTCTGTCTCAGTTCTCTTGTCCTGGCGCCCATGCTCAAAATGGTGTGGCTGAGCGTAAACATCGTCATC
Source organism: Raddia distichophylla (assembly GCA_005191435.1). Lineage (NCBI taxonomy): Eukaryota > Viridiplantae > Streptophyta > Magnoliopsida > Poales > Poaceae > Raddia > Raddia distichophylla. Next base: position 154,136 of record SPJY01027149.1, on the reverse strand, counting down.
TTCTTGAAACCGCACATGCTCTCATGATTGCTTCTTCTGTTCCACCTCATTTCTGGGCTGAGGCTATATCTTCTGCTTGCCATCTCATCAATCTTCAGCCTTCTTCTGCTCTTCAAGGTGGTATTCCCATAGAGCGTCTTTTCGGATACCCAGCAGATTACTCTGATCTTCGATCTTTTGGGTGTGTTTGCTATGTTCTTCTCGCTCCACGTGAACACACTAAGCTGACTGCTCAGTCAGTTGAGTGTGTTTTTCTGGGATATAGTGATGAGCACAAGGGCTATCGTTGTTGGGATCCTACTGGTCGTCAGATGCGGATTTCTCGGGATGTTACTTTTGATGAATCTCGTTCTTTCTATCCGCGTCCTTCTTTTCCATCCTCTACCGTCGAATCCCTCTCTTTCTTAACTTTTCCAGGTACTCCTATTTCTGCTCTTCCTATTCCACCGCCTGTGCCTGTGTCTGCACCACGCGGCGAGCGCGGATTGGCGGCGTGGCGCAGGGCTGACGCGGTGACGACGCGTGGCGGCTGCGAGCGGGAGACGGCGCGGCGGCGACACGCGGCAACGGCGGGAGGGGGGCGACGCATGGCGGCGGGATGCGGTGGCAGTGGCCAGGTGGCGGCATGCGGCTGGACAGCACGGAAAGAGGGGCGGCGGCGCTGCAGCGGGAGAGGCGGGCCGGCGGCGATGCCGGCTCCAAATTCCGACGAACTTTGGCGATCCGTATCTCTCTCGTTTCTTGACCAAATGAGGCGATCCATATATCCATCTTGGCCGTCTCGACGAGATCTACAACATGGCACCATCTAATCTTGAGGTTGAGCACGGCGCAGACAAATATACGTAGAATAGGGTTTCGGTGGGAAGGATTTTGATGGCTAGGGTTTGGGACTTGAGGGATTTCGTGATGGGATCTTAGGGCAGGGGTCTTGGGGGGTTTATATAGTGCCAAGGACGACCAGGGCTGGGCCTTGGGCTAAGAGGTGTTGGGTTAGGACTCGAATTCTAATCCGGGTAGAATTCAGATAGGTTTTGGGCTTGTTCATCAAGAAAACGGAGTTTCCTTTGGAGGGTTGGGCTGAAATTTGGAGGGTAATTTGGATTAGGCTTCAAAAAGATCCCCTCCAAATTTGAGCACGAGATTCCCTCGTTCGCTCATTATTTTATTGGTTTGACAAGCTCCCGACAAAACGGCAAAACTTCAAGGAATCACGAGCTAGCTTTGGAATTTAGACATGAAATTTGGAGAGTTGCTTGATGATGGCTTCAAAGAAGTACTGGAATTTTTCTAGAATTTTTTAAAAAGGCCTTCTAGGGTTTTGGCTTAGACCTAGTTTAAATTAATTTAAATCAGGGTTTCGTATATAACAATTCCCTTTTAATTTATTTTTGGGTTTTCGAAAATACAAGTGACATACGACAAAATAGAGGATGTCATAGATGAATAGTGAAAAGTAGAAGAGAGATAGTCTCAGTTTACTGCTGAAATACTGATAGGGTAACTGTAGTCCGCCGGGTGTAGTCTAAAGGGAGACGGGTGAAATCTGGGCTGTTGGATTGATATCTAACGGTCCAGGTCGTCGCTGCTGGGTGCTCACTAGTCAAACCCTAATCCAATATAGGAATAACCGAATAAGATTCCCCTTTGCCCTGGCTCTCGCTCTGCGCCTCTTCCCCCTCCGCGCTCAGATTAAAGCTCGATTCATCGTTTCTTCTGGCACCCTAACTTCGCCACCTCTGCTACCCAATGCCCCGCCTCTCCTCTATGCGAGATCTCTTCTCCACTGCAAGGCTTTGCTGGTGGCAACCAGCCCATGCGAGAGTTTCCCCACTGGTGGATGTTCCCGATCTGCCTGATGGAGCTCGTGTGGGAGGAGACAAAGAGGTCGCGTGGAGCTGGAAGGAAGTCGTAGAAGTTGGAGGAGACGGGAAGGAGAGCAAGGACATAGGTCCGACCTGTCAATGCGTATTTTCGCGTATTCGGGCTGTGTATTTTGAGCGAAATAGGGAGAAATGCACATAATATAATGTTAGGCGGCAACAAAAACAATATCACTTACCTGCACCAATATAATGTTAAGTTCATTGACATAAAGCCTCTCTTGTCGAAAGGAAACCTCTTTACTCGAGATGCCACGTGCATCATCATCGGACTTGTGACATGTAGTGTGTGGGTTATAGAAACAAATTACCATATTGTAATCTCATATATCCATTTCCTCAGAAACTCTTTTACCTTGTGAATTTTTTTGCCTCCCATTGCAACGCACGGGCACCCTGCTAGTTTGAACATGTGAACTCCCGACAAATTGATGTATTGTACAATTTTATAAATAAGATTGCTAAATTGGAAACTGGATGGTAAAGGGAGGCGGGTGAGAGAGAGCGGAGGGGAGGTAAGACTGAACCCAGCGCTGCTTCCGTAGTACTGTAGCACACGGTTTCATAGTACTGTACCAGTGAATAGTGAGAAAGGATGTGATAGAAATGGAATCTTTGAATTGTGATAGAGAATGGATAGGAAACGAGTAAGGAAAGGACAGGGATGAATAGTGAAAAGTTGGAGAGAGATAGACTAAGTTTATTCCTGAAATAGTGATATGGCAACTGTAGTCCGCTGGGTGTAGTCTAAAGTGAGGCCGGTGAGATCTGGGCTGTTGGATTGATATCTAACGGTTCAGGACATCACTGGTGCTCGCTAGTCAAACCCTAATCCAATATAGGAATAACTGAATAAGATTCCCCTTTGCCCTTGCTCTTGATCAGCGCCTCTGCCCCCGCCGCGCTCAGATTCAAGCTCGATTCATCGTTTCTTCTGGCACCCTATCTTCGCCACCTCTGCTGCCCCAATGCCCCGCCTCTCCTCAATGCGAAATCTCTTCTCCACTGCAAGGCTTTGCTGGTGGCGACCAGCCCATGCGAGAGTTTTCCCGCTGGGGGATGTTCTCGATCTGCCTGATGGAGCTCGTATGGGAGGAGACAAAGAGGTTGCGTGGAGCTGGAAGGAAGTCGTGGAAGTTGGAGGAGATGGGAAGGAGAGGAAGGACATAGGTCCCACCTGTCAATGCGTATTTTCGCATATTCGGGTTGTGTATTTCGAGCGAAATGCGGAGAAATGCACATAATAAAATGCTAGGTGGCAATGAAAACAGTATCACTTACCTGCACCAATATAATGTTAAGTTCATTGACATAGAGCCTCTCTTGTCGAAAGGAAACCTCATTACTCGAGATACCACGTGCATCAGGATCGGACTTGTGACATGTAGCGTGTGGGTTATAGAAACAAATTACCATATTGTAATCTCGGATATCCATTTCCTCATAAACACTTTTACCTTGTGAATGTTTTCTCCTCCCGTTGCAACGCACGGGCACCCTACTAGTTTGAACATTTGAACTCCAGACAATTTGATGTATTGTGCAATTTTATAAATAAGATTGCAAACTGGAAACTGGATGGTAAAGGGAGGCGGGTGAGAGAGAGAGCGGAGGGTAGGTAAGACTGAACCAAGCGCTACTTCCGTAGTACTGTAGCACGCGGTTTCATAGTACTGTAGCAATGAATAGTGAGAAAGGATGTGATAGAAATGGAATCTTTGAATTGTGATAGAGAATGGATAGGGAACGAGTAAGGAAAGGATAGGGATGAATAGTGAAAAGTAGGAGAGAGATAGACTAGTTTTAATGCTGAAATAGTGATAGGGTAACTGTAGTCCGCTGGGTGTAGTCTAAAGGGAGGCGGGTGTGATCTGGGCTGTTGGATTGATATCTAACGGTCCAGGACTTCGCTGCTGGGTGCTCGCTAGTCAAACCCTAATCCTATATAGGAATAACCGAATAAGATTCCCATTTGCACCGGCTCACGCTCTGCGCCTCAGCCCCTGTCGCCGCCGTCACGCTCAGATTCAAGCTCGATTCATCGTTTCTTTCGGCACCCTAACTTCACCACCTCTGCTGCCCCAATGCACCGCCTCTCCTGAACGCGAAATCTCTTCTCCACTGCAAGGCTTTGCTGGTGGCGACCAGTGCATGCGAGAGTTTCCCCGCTGGTGGATGTTCCCGATCTGTCTGATGGAGCTCGTGTGGGAGGAGACAAAGAGGTCGCGCGGAGCTGGAAGGAAGTCGTAGAAGTTGGAGGAGATGGGAAGGAGAGGAAGGACATACTGTCAATGCATATTTTCGCATATTCGGGCTTTGTATTTCGAGCGAATTGCGGAGAAATGCACATAATATAATGTTAGGTGGCAACGAAAACAGTATCACTTACCTGCACCAATATAATGTTAAGTTTATTGACATAAAACCTCTCTTGTCGAAAGGAAACCTCATTACTCGAGATGCCACGTGCATCAGGATCGGACTTGTGACATGTAGCGTGTGGGTTATAGAAACAAATTACCATATTGTAATCTCAGATATCCATTTCCTTAGAAACTCTTTTACCTTGTGAATTTTTTTTGCCTCCCGTTGCAACGCACGGGCACCCTACTAGTTTGAACATTTGAACTCCAGACAATTTGATGTATTGTGCAATTTTTTAAATAAGATTGCAAAACTTGAAACTGGATGGTAAAGGGAGGCGGGTGAAAGAGAGAGCGGAGGGGAGGTAAGACTGAACCCAACGCTGCTTCCGTAGTACTGTAGCATGCGGTTTCATAGTATTGTAGTAGTGAATAGTGAGAAAGGATGTGATAGAAATGGAATCTTTGAATTGTGATAGAGAATGGATAGGGAACGAGTAAGGAAAGGATAGGGATGAATAGTGAAAAGTAGGAGAGAGATAGACTCAATTTACTGCTGAAATAGTGATAGGGTAACTATAGTCCGCTGGGTGTAGTATAAAGGGAGGCGGGTGAGATTTGAGCTGTTGGATCGATATCTAATTGTCCAAGACGTTGCTGCTGGGTGCTTGCTAGTCAAACCCTAATCCTATATACTAATAACCGAATAAAAGTGTGTTTGGATCTCTGGCTAGCTCAGCACTAGCCAAGCTAGGCTAGGCCAGCTGAGGCCAGTTTTGCTTGCTTTGCCATAGATGTCAGTTTGGTACATTTTGCTTGTGATGGCAAGTTTTTGTTGGCCAGTTGTTTGGTTTTTAGCACTGGCAATCTTTACCGCGACGAATTCAGTCCAGAAAAATAAAGGAAAAGCACCTGGTGAGAACCTGTATACTAGCATGCAAATGTATGGATCAAGGTGTTATTTTGCGATCATTATGCATAAGTAGTCACTCACAGATAGATCAAATCTTTTAAGGCGTGGACTTGGGGACGGACGTCCGACGCGCGCGTGTTGGACGCTGCCCCGGCCCAGCCCATCGCTAATCGGCAAGTACGTTGCACGCTGCTGCCTCCCCTAATCGCATGCATGCAAAGCTAATCACGCATGCTCCTTTCCTAATGGCATGCAGCATGCACATGCACATCGCTAATCGCACATGCACAACGTTTTTGTTTTCCTTTCAAAAGGCAATAGATTTTGATTGGGTGCTCCAATCCATAAACTGTTTGCACCAATGCGTTCCTCGTATTTTTACGAACAAAACAAGACCAATGTTGCTATAAAAAAGTTACTGAAACAATTTGTTATCCTAATAGAACAATTAGTTTAGCCTGTTGAAACAATATGGTTAGCCTGCTGAAACAATTATTTTTGCCTAGTGGATGTATAACCTAGTGAAACAGTTGGATTAGCCTATTGGAACAATATATATAGCCTGCTGAAACAACTAGTTTAGCCTATTGAAACAATTTGTTTCGCCTGATAAAATAATTTGTACAGCATGTTGGAACAATATATAGTATGCTAAAACAATTGGATTAGCCTATTGGAACAATATATATAGCCTGTTGAAACAACTAGTTTAGCCTGTTGTTGAAACAATTAGTTTATCCTATTGGAACAATATATATAGCCTATTGAAACAATTGGTTTAGCCTGTTGAAACAATATATATAGTCTGTTGAAATAACTAGTTTAGCCTGTTGGAACAATATGTCTAGCATGTTAAAACAATTAGTTTAGCCTGTTGGAACATTTTATATAGGCTGTTGAAACAATTGGATTAGCCTATTGAAACAATATTTTTGGCCTGTTGGAACAATTAGATTAGCCTACTGAAACAACTAGTTACCTGCACACATGAAGAAACAAGTGGAGAAAAAACCCTCCTAACTGCACAACAAGGTCCATGTTAAGCATTAGGAGTTAGTGTAAAAGATTGTATATGAATGTGATGTAAACCCAATTCAAAATGGAAAAAATTCGCCTCAATTTTAGCTCAAAAACTAGACAGCAGAATGGTTTTTGAATTTTTAAAAATAGTAGATTATCTCGGATGAAAAAGTCACAACACAAGAAAGATGCGCAGCGAAATTTTCTTCAACTTTGGTATTCAATACTTTTTCATCCGAGTTCGGGAAGGCCCTCAAAATCGCGCCGCAAGCTGGCTGCAGATAGAGGACCCGAACCCGGATACTACGGATCTGAACCCGGATACTCCGGGTCTACCCCTGCTGTTTGAGGTGGGAATTTTTCAGAGAGGGTGGATCCGAATACTCCGGACTGTGCCTCCGGATACTTCGGGTATACCTCCACGGATGGATTATACCATTCATTTGTTTCTCCTTGTGGACTTAGTCTTAATGCCTCTCAACTCAATTTATGACTCTAATTAGATCAATATGCATGTCAATATGCTCATCATCATGTATTCAATCAAACCATGGTTTCACATCTAGCATTTACCGTTAAAATGAAATTAAATCTAGCATGTAATGAAACTAATTTGTATAAATATAAAATAAATTTTATTGCTACATTCATTATTAATAAGCAAACTAAAATATGACATATATAGCATCAGCCTACTATTACTAATTAAAATACTTTTAGTACTACATTAAACATACAATCTATTTTTTTCTACATTATGAAACTATATTATGGATAATAAACTAAATTACACTATGAAACTACATACAATCTAATTTTTACAACTACATTATGAAACTAATGTACAAAATATTATTACATAGACAATCTAATTTTTATTTCTAACATAAAACAAATATATGAACCAACGTCATGGCTAATAAACTAAACTACTTAACACACAAACTAAATTATGAAACTAATTTTCTAAACTATTACATTATTTTATAAACTAAATCTAACGATCAACGCTAATTTTAACAATCCAAACTAATTAAAAATATCACGAATACGGGTAAACTAACCTAAACTAATTCTAAACATCTAAAATACGGGTAACTAACCTAAACAAACTCTTAACAATCTAAAATAGATGGCTACAAAGGTTGCAAATGTGAGAGGAGAAGCCTCACCTTCTCCTTCTCTTCTCCCTTTCTTCCTCCCTCTCCTCACTCTTTTCCTCTTCACTGCAATGAACTGGGTATAGGAGGAAATGACAGGAGGTGGAGGTGCCCGGCCTCAGCCTCGGGCTATATCGGAGCAGATACGCCACCCTAAGATGGCGAACACCCGCCGACCGTTGGGTCAGAGGGTGGTTTGCTACCCGCTAACCATTCAGGGTGGCGACGGGAGGTTAGATTTGTCATTTCGTAAAAAAATTAGAATCCAATTTCCAAATTAAAAAAAACTGAAAACCTTAGTAATTCACGCCTGTGGGAATCATCGGGCTGGGGCGCTGGGCCTACTGGGCTCTCTGTACCATTGTACCCTCCCTATTGGGCACTGGCCTGTTTCTCTGCATCCGGATCGGCTGACATCACGCAGGACTGAAGTCACCTGCAATCAGCCGGTAATCACCGTCCATGCAGATCCTACGGCCACCGCTCTTGCTTTAATTTTTTTGAGAGCAACACTCGGAATGGGCTGGACCTAGCTGGGCTGATCTTCTCCATGCTTAAATGCCTAATGACCGGATCAATCTCCCAATTCCCAAAGACTGAGATTAGACTTGAGAATTTGTTGATATTAATGTGCCGATATTAGACTTGATAATTGATACTAATGTACCGCTGCCATGTTTAATCACGATGAACCACATTTTCAGGTCAATTGCCTTAACGCATATAGCTATTTTCCGGATTTACTTATAACCAACGATAGGTTAGGGGATCCGATGCATGATTCTCTGCAATTTAAAAAAATAGTATTTTTGAACAATGATATCTCTTCTTTATACTACTATTAAGGAGGAGTTGGTGGTGGTGGTGATTCTACCATCTTGCAATCTCGGCCGTTGGCTGATGTTACTTATACTCAAATCCACAATCTCACCGTTGATCTGACATTACTCATACTCATCACCTCCACAATTACGTATTTTAAACCCACCTATCCCTGCGCAAATTGCGGATCTCCAAACCCAGCTTCCACCAGCCGCCGCCCTCCTCCGCTGTCCTCCCCCTTCCCCCGCCGGCTCCACCACTCGCCACCACTGCGTCTCTTCTCCAATCCTAGTGCCGCCGCCATTGCACGCCGTTGCGCCCCACCCAACGCCCGTCGCCCTAGTCGCCAGTCGACCAGTGGCCAGGACGCCGCCGCCAGCCGCCCACCTCTCCTCGCCGCCGCCGCAACTTGGTCCTGTACTGCTGGCTCCCGGTCTCCGCGTCTACCCTTGCCAGTTGCCATCGCCACCTCACTTTCACGACTCCACCACTGTCTCCTTCCCCATCCACCTCCGCGCCCTCCTCCTCCTCCTCCTCAATCCGTCGCTGCCACCTCCTCCGGTCCTCCCCTCCACGCCCCCTCCGCGTTCTTCCTCCTCTTCAATCCACCACCACCACCTCCTTCCCCTCCGCGCTCCCCTCTACGCCCTCCCTCCTCCTCTTCAATCCGTCGCCGCCTGTGACGTCCCAATAAAACTATTAGGAGTCACTTGATTTTATTAGAAAGAAAAAGGAAAATTAAAAGGATTTTATATTATTAATATAGCAAAAACTATTATTTTATGGCTCTAATTAGGATTTTAGCCTAGGCTTAGTCTCTGGTGGGTCCAAGGTGGTCCCACCATGGCCTAGCACAACCAAGACAGTCCTAGAGCAACTCTAGGCGCCCCTAGAGTCCTTGGAGGCTTGGGGATTGAGTCCTACTCAATTTAGACCTCGTTCGGGACTCGAACTACCAATTTTGGTCCATCTAGATGTCCTCGGACTCTCCACTCCGACCCTGGCCTTCCAACCACTATAAATACCCCCTAGATCCCTCCCTCGTCCACAACTCATACCACCACGAGATCCTTTTGGAGTGCCTCGGTTTACGTGCCATCTTGAACTATTTCAAGGTATTTCGACTTTTATCAATCTCAAATCTCAAGTTGGAGACCACCAAGTTGTAGAGCTCGACGAGACGATCAAGATGGATACCTGGATCGCAAGATTTGACCAAGAAACGAGCTCTGAATCGCCAAAACAATTTTCTCTCTTCTCTAGCTCATCCGCGCCGCCGGATCAGCCTCGGTTTCAGCGCCGCCGGCACTGATCGTGTGCACGCCGCCACGTGCCCCTGCAGCTCCCACAGTCGCCGACAGCGCGCGTGCCCACCACACGCCTACCACCAACCCGCACCCGCCGCGTGGCGTCTGCCTCCCCCGTGCCAGCCGCTCCCGCCGAGCCGCCGACCGCCAACCGGATGCCGATGCGTGTCCGCCTCCACCCTCACGCACGCGCCAGCCTCCACACCCGCCCGCTGACCAGTGGTCCCGCTCGCCACGTCCGTGAAAGTGCATCTAGGCCCCTAGTAGATTTTGGTGATTAATGATCAACAATTATAGGACTAATGCTTTGAATATAAGATATATGCACAGATTATACAAGTTAAATGTGGTGGTGTACCCCTCAATTATTTTACAGGTCAAGGATGGCATCAAGACTCTAGTTATTCGAAAAATGCAATTTTTCTTATTTATTTGAGTCTAGGTATGCCGTATTATAAAGAGGGTGCTAGGAGAAACTTATAAAGGTTGCTAAGTACTCAAAGTAGGTATCTCGAAGTTCATGTAAGTTTTTCTACACAAAATATCTCAAAAACAGAACCTACCCCATCGGAACATCCGACGTGGGTCGGAACATCCGACGTGGGTCGGAACATCCGATGGAGGGACCCTGTAGCCTTGCTGATAATGCTTTCCAGAACCTACCCCGTCGGATGTTCCTACCTTGGTCGGACTATCCGACGCGGGGCTGCTGTTGCAATGGCCTTTTTTTTTGGGATCTCCTATTTAAAGCCTCCACCACCACCTGCCATAAGAGAACAACCTGATTAATTAGCATTTGAACTCTCTCTCTCTTTATTCTTCATCGGATCTAAAGAAAAATAGCCCTCTCTATCTCTCTTTTGTTCATCCTTGAGATTCAGATTTGAGAGTTTGAGGCAAAATCAAGAGTGCTCCACGAATTAGAGTGATCCTAATCTTTTGAGCACTTAGATTCCTAACTTTTCTTCGCAGCATTGTTACTCCTGGAGGCTTGAAGGACTCCTAGACGGCTAGGTGTTGCTGGGGAGTCGCCGGACTTTGTGTGGCGTGCCTCCGGATGTTTGTGCAGGTTTGATTCTGCCTCCGCAAGAAAAAGGTCTCACTTAGTGGATACCGTTGAGTGCTTTGTGCAATATCGGAAGGGGATTAGGATCTGGGTGATCCGGGCTTTGTGCCTTCCCAACGGTGAGTAGGATCTCCCTTCAAGAATCCGAACATCGGTAAACAAAAAAATCGATGTGTTCTTTGTCTTCCTGAGTATTTGATTTCTGACTTGTGTTTATTTCAATTCTGAATTGGTTCTCTTGTGTTATTGGACTTGATCTGCATTCATTCTAGTAGAACTAAACCTGGTATTGCGAGAAATCAACTTGTATTCCAGGGAAATGCAATTTGCAACGAAGACCAGAACTACCCCCGTCGGAACATCCGACGGGCACCGGAACATTCGACAGGGTACCTGCTGGACCGCATCAGAACATCCGACCCACGTAGGAACATCCGACGGCTGTAGGAACATCCGACGTAGGGTTCATTGTTTTTAGTATTTAAATTCCGCAAATTTTGTTTTATTCGTCTATTCACCCCCTCTAGGCAGCATATCGATCCTTTCAGTCCGCCACACAGCCCGAGGTCCACGTCAGCCCTGCCACGTGGCACCACGTGTCAACACGTGGTGGCCATGTCACCAACTCGGGCCCGATTTCAGCACACGTGACACCCACGTCAGCACGACGTGCCACGTGGCATGCCACGTCACCACACGGCCGGTTTCGCCTCGGCCTCTGTCGCTGACAGGTGGGCCCCACCTGTCAGTGACGCGTGTCACTTACACGTGGGACCCACCTGTCGGTCCTCGCCTGCACAGCACCGGCTTGCACCGACATGTGGGACCCACACGTCAGCCTCACTGACATGTGGACCCCACATGTCCGCGCCTCTCCCTCACCGCGCTGGGCTGCCTGCTTTCGTGGGCCGTCTTTGTGGGCTACCGCCATGGCCCGGTTTCACCCGCGCGCACGTGCAAAGTCATGGGCCGAATCTCTGGATTGAACCCAATTAGCCTTTCTCAATTATTTTTATTTTCGTGGAAATTTCTATTTAACCCGAAACTTACCCGATTTGTTTAGAGAGCTCCCGATCTCCGATTAGGGTGAAACCAGAGCCATAATTTCACAAATTTTATGTAGAATTTTATTATATTTTTATTTTTGATGTTTGCCGATGTATGATTTACTTTTTTTGGTTTTCTCTTTTCCGGCGTAGATTCCTGCTGCAACTACTGTTCGGAGTGCTGTCCGGGAACATCTGTTGGTCCCCAAGACTCCGAGTTCTTCCAAGGCAAGCTATAGTAACATATTCCTCCCAAGTTTTACAAATTCACTTTATATTCCGGTTATCACCTTTGCATGCATGTTAGCATAGAGTGTGAGTTGTTGTACCTAGACATGTTGATAATTCTTTAGCATGTTATCTAGCCTTTTACTTGCAAGCCATGTTATCTTTTCATATCCTGTCCATTGATTAGATGTGTAGGATTGCATCTGAGATTCACTTTAAACTTGTTATGACTAAGCGTGAGCTTCGTCATGTTGTTTGGTATTAAACCCTAATCAACTAAAAGCAATGTAGTATAGTTGGTTAGGGGAGACTTGGAAAGATGATGTATCTTGGCTTGTGGATTGTGTAGATGAAAGTCTCCTCTACTAAGGACCTTACACTTGTGGTTTATCCAGACCAGACCAAACGGTACAGCCACTTGTGCCATCTGGCCCTAGCTCAGTACCTTGTGAAACCCACTAACCATCTACTCGTAGGATGTCCGGCTATGGTTTGCTCTTTCAACCTAGGGCGGCCACCCGATGGCTGAGAGCGTTCTTGAGACCGAAAGGCTTCAATGGGGAACGACTTAGCGCGGTGTCCAGATGCAGTAGGTACCCTGCTGTGGAGGACACCGGCGGGCCGGGGAAACCTAAAGTACAGGGTAGTTGAAGTGTTGGGCGTAACAGGCTGGAAAGGTTTTGTATCGTATCTCCTTCAGGATGAGACGGGGCTTGTGGGGAACGTGTACAACCTCTGCGGAGTTAAAACTATCATGATAGCCGTGTTCATGGTTATGGACGGGACGGGAGGTCACACATGGTAGAATTCACTGTTTTGATTATATTCAACTTGACTAGTGTAGGCTGGGTCTGGCCTGGTGTGATGACGCACCTTCTTTTGATTTAATTTGGTCGTTGATTGACTAAACCCTGGTCAATTGTTGATTATTCATTCATGTAAAATGTGATTTACTTAAAAATTTGTTTAGTACATAGGTTTTTGTGTAAAAGAATCTTACCACTATTCCTTTGCCATTGCATCCATGTTTAAGGATCGCTTGCTGGGTAGCCGTGTACTCACTATAGCAACCATGGATATATTTTCTATTCAGGATTTGACTCTGAGTCAGGTGCCTTAACATACCAAGGAGACTAGCTAGGGTGTGTCTGAGTCGACTTGACGGATGTCGTCGCTGATGGCTTTTGCACTCTGATTTACTATTATTAGTTTGTTATTTATTACTTCTGGACATGTTTTCTCTGCATTATTGTAATAAGTGGATGTTGCCACACCAATATGTTTTCCGCTATTTTATTCAATTATTGTATGTCTGTAATGATGTCCACAACCGTTCACTATGAGATACTTGCCATGGGACCGGTATCACCTCATAGTATTAGATTCTCGGTGGCAACACCAGGGGTCACGACACCACCGCTTCCGCGGGGGATTACCCGAGCCAACTCGGGGAGGCGAAGGAAGAGAAGGCGGCAGGTGGGACAGGCAGCTGAGCCCATCCGGGTAAGGCGATGCGGCTGCCACGAAGAAGTTGGCCACCGACGAGGGTGTTCGACGCGTGCTAGAACACGAGGATTAACTTCTACGCCTACGTGGACATCCCCGTCGAGACGAGCGGCCGCGAAGTGCCCCCGCCCATGGGCGCCTTCCCGGAGATTGTTAGGTAATTGACCAATTGTAGATTCAGTTTCGTAAATTCACTCTTTTTATTCAGAATTGCAGTCTCACTTGTGTAATTGACAGAGTGCACTAGATTTCAAATTCATCAGAAAAAAAAAAATCTTCAGAGCCGACTAAGAATTGATTTTGAAGCACTCATTATAATAATTTTCAGAATGGAGTAGCTGCATCTCGTGCATCTCTAATTTCCTCAAATGGGCTATGCAAGATATCCTAAGGTTTAATAGTTAATACATTATACATACGCTGGCGTTCAACTCTTTGCTATTGTTCAGATTTTTTACCGTACGCACTGGTTTTGTATTAGCAAAGCATAATGGCTGGTTGCACCTTCTTTTTGAAAAGAAACTTAAAGAACGTAGCAGCTGCACCCTTTATCGCTGAGCAGCATGCGCAGTAATTATTTAGCATTCCTTGACAGATACCAATGCATATGTTTAGAAGGCTTGGATCATTTACTTTGTGTATGACTGTGGTTTCTTGATTATAGGAACATGATTCCTAATGGAATTCATTAATTTCCCAAAATCTGGTCCCTATCTTTATCAACTGGAAGAATGTAGCAGCTGCACTCTTTATTGCAGATAGATGAGCAAGTTATATCTCTGTGTGCTTTGGAGTAAGCCCTATCCGTTTCTTCATGCTATGCTACATAGGTAGGCTTGAAATCCTTTGATTTTAGTTTGTTTATTACTCTCATTTTTGTGGCAAGATCACTTCTGCTGCACAAATTCTCCTCTCTGGTCATAACAAAAAAGAGACGAGCAGACGAGCCATTGGAACGAACCATTTCATGAGTTTCTGATCGTTGTTAATCAGACAAGTAACGGTGCCTTTTCTGCCTCTTGATAAAAGCTTTAGGTTGGATTTTAGTTCCGGAAAGAACATTAACTCTTTTCTCCCTATGGTTTGTATCGTTCCAATTGTATGTGTGCAGTTCTTGACAGAATATGATGGCGTGGAAACCTTGAATGGAGTATTTATATTTGCTGCTACGATGTTAGCTCTCAAAATAGAAGAGATTTTTAGTTTCTGCAGTATTATTATTTTGTATCTCAATATTAATTGAAACATGAAATTTGATGAGTGGAAACAAGAAGCGGAATTTTATTTCTGTGGACTATTCTTATGAAGGATTTCAGTCAGCATAGAATGAGAGCTGTGAACTTGATTTTTTACTAATGAGAAAAAAATTGAAACTTTAGTAGCTTGCTTGATTGTATTCAATTTTATTAATGTTTTCTTATGTGCGTCATACCACAATTAATTGATGATGCATTGTTGAGGCCTGGAAGGTTTGATCATCTTGTCTTTTGTGATTTTCCTAGATGGGATGAGTGCTTGAAATGCTGCTGGTGCATTCCAGCAGGGGCGGAACTAGAGCGAAAACTAACCGGGTTCACAACACAAGCACACATATAAATAATAAATATGTTATATATTACATATAATTTCTAAGTGTCGATAATTTAGTACCACAACATCCAATGAAGATGAACAGTGATAAAAGTAGCAACAAAATGCGAAAATGCTTACCGAAACGAAGAAACTAAACAAGAACCATGGAAAAAAGTAGACGCACATTGGTAAAATTGATCATCATACTTCAATGACCTATAAAAAAAGAACATAATCAATTAAAATGACATGAAGATGATAGGATAATTAAATTTATAAATATACAAATGCTACCTTTTAGTATTTTCTTTCTTTCAAATTCATAAAGCGGTGAAGGACAGCATCATCAGTGATTTTCTTCATTTCTTCTTTCTCCACGTAACAAATCAAACTATCACTCATGAACTCATCACCCATGCGATTGCGCAAATAAGTTTTTACTATTCTCATGGCCAAAAAGCATCTCTCAACTGTAGCTGTGGCAACAGGCAACACCAACACTAATTTCAAAAGTCTATAAACCAATGTATAGCATGTATGCTTCCTTGTCTCCACCATTTTCTGAGAAAGTTGACCAATAGTCTGTACGTCAGAAAATCTATCATCTGCTCGCACATCGGCAATGTAGAGACAAAGATTATGATTTAGATCTCTCAATTCCGAAGAACTAAAATCATCTGGATAGAGTTTAGCTAAGCTCGTTAGATTCGCAATATTAAAATCATGAAATGAGTCTCTTGGATGGGCCACTGGACGATGGACCACAAAAAATAAAATATTTACAATCTGCAATTAGATGAATACTAATCATAGATTAGCAATTAAATAATATATACATGAGACATACCCACGGCTAGATGGAAAGCAGGAAAGATCTCGAATACGCAGACACGCAGTACGTCACAGCCTCCACTGATCTCCGCGGCTCCGCCAAGGCAAGGAGGCTACGACGATGAGAACCGACAAGGCGATCTCTGTTGAGGCCAAGGCGACGGCGAGAGCTGCAAGGCACGAGCCGGCGATGGGACCGTACAGGTACAAGAAGATGAGGCGCAGCCAGGATTAGGAGACCAGGAGTCATGTTTCTCGTACTTGCACTTGCACAGGCCCATCAAACTAATGAAGAGCCTACAGGCATCGTCCAATGGGCTGGCCGATTGAGTGCTTGGGCTGGATGGCTGGACCGACGGGTGCACAAACTTTGGGCCAGGGGGTGCACACAAGGTATATAGGAACTAATTCCTACTAAAATTTTTTTGGGCCCGGGTTCTTGTGCACCCCCATGGGCCTCTTGGGCTCCGCCCCTGCATTCCAGGACGGTGAGGTTCCACCTAAACGCATTGCCATGCAATGGACAAATAAGGTCACATTAATTTCTGGTCTGCTATGGTTTACGCCGTGTACCTTGTGAAATGTAGATGCTTAGTTTGGTTACTCTTACGTTCAGTGTTACAGAACAAGATCGATGAGCAGAGCACCATGATCTTTTATCTAGGACACCTTAACCCTTTTTTTGGCGGCCAGCAAGAGACTGTCCCCATCGGCGCCGTCTGGATCGATTATTATCCGATTGACATAATTTCATCATTCTGTCACTAAAAAAATATTGTCATTCTTACCTATATATATCTCAGGATATGGGGGTTTTTTTTCTTCTTATGTTTATTTTACTCTGAACACATACTAACGGGGTCTCTGTCCAAATCAAAACAGTTCTTGTTTACTCTGTCCTAAAGAGTTGCCTGTTTTTCTTTTGGGCAGATTGGTGCTTGTGCAGTCGGTAGCTAATAATGGGTCAAGAGAGATATAGTTGATGAATGTCAGAATGATTATTTTATTATCCTTCAAGAGGTTTCAAGTATTTGCAACAAAACAATGTATTATGTACCCTTTGCATCAGATGGTGAAGAAGCTAAAGGAGCTTAAGGGAATTGAATTCTTGAAAGGCAAATGCGGGAATTTAGGTATTACCCTTGCAAAGCTCACTGAGGAGGTAATGTGTATTTATTTAATTTGCTTCTTCCTTTGTCCTATCTGCTATGTTTATTTGACTTAGCTGGATCCCTCAATGGAGCCAATGATAGTGGAGAAACCTAAGAAAGGTGAAAAAGGCTGGTATAAGCAAGTTGGATTACATGTTTCTATTTGTAATCAATTTGAACAAATATGAATGATAGAAAATTACAAACACTTGTTCATAACATCAACTAAAGATTTAAAGCGTTTCATCCTCAACAGCAAATTAGATGGTATTTTTTATCTATGGTTATGCACTGCTAATTGGGTTAATTTGCTCCCTGCCGACAAACCACCATTGTGTAGACTGTAGAATGGATTTCTTTTGGACATGTATGTGATTGTAGAACGACGTAGTTAGTGAAAGGTCCGAAGTTACTGTGTGATCTTATATTTTTCTTTCTTGAAATTTGAAATCCAGACAAAAAAAAATACCGAACAACTACAATCTAAATTTTGATTATATCATGTGCAAAATAAGTCAATGTGGCTGCTTTTTTTGGTTAGCAAGCAATTAAGATCATGGTCCAAAGTTTAACAAACCCATGTAAGACAACTCAGTTCTAATTTCTTTAGATTAAGAATCTGACCATATCAAATTTTACACTTAAAGCCATATACTAATTTCAATCCTCTATATTGGCTGGTTATCCTTGAAAGAATGCTCCATATGAGTAACAAAACTTCATCATGCAAATTCAAGTCAAATCTTTCCCTGTTCTGTTAACTTCTTAGTCAAATGCAAATTTAAGACTTAGTCAACAGTTTCCTGCAGCTGTACCTCTTGCCTTAGGCCTTGTTCTTTTCAGCATAAAGCGGCATTTGCATTTTACTATAGCAAATTTGTTATTTTTATATAATTTTTTTGTTGTCATAACTTGAAACGATTTTTGGAGGCTTTGAATAGTTTTTCTCAAAGATTTCAAAACTATTTTTTAATAATCTTTTTAGGCTTTTTAGACCCATTTTTTGATACTCGCAAATTTGCTTCAGTAAAACACCAATGCCGCGTTATGCTAAAAAGAACAAGGCCTTCGTTCTTAAGAAATTTTTGGCTGACGGAGTTTGGACCACTCATATTCAGGTGGCCTAAGCTCTTACTGTTTGGTATGTAGCTTTTAATAATACTTTTGTGATTCCTTTTGTGGTTAATTATGGCCTTAAAGTTGGATCGCACTTGTTAACTTCTTATGCAAACTTTTTGTGACCTACGTCATGTCCTGAATATCACTTTAGGGGTCTGTCTTAGCTGCAGCATCACAATGGTAGTATGATCTGTTCACTTAAGTGTGCATTTTC
This sequence comes from Raddia distichophylla, assembly GCA_005191435.1. Classification (NCBI taxonomy): domain Eukaryota; kingdom Viridiplantae; phylum Streptophyta; class Magnoliopsida; order Poales; family Poaceae; genus Raddia; species Raddia distichophylla. Next base: position 135,935 of record SPJY01027149.1, on the reverse strand, counting down.
CAGAACAGGGAAAGGTTATATTTGTCATGAATAGTGCTTGTATTCATATATGGGGCGAAGGGCCAATATATATAGTGTACAGGAAAAGCCTAAGTAGGCAGGAAAAGCCCAAATAGAACAAGGATTCTAATACTATCCTAATATAATAAAAGGACTCTAATACTATCATATTATATCTCTAACACCCCCCTCCCCCCTCAAATGCAAGGCGTATGCAATAGCATTGCATTTGAAAGAGATGAATAGAAAAATAAAATCCTAATAAAGGAAGAATACCCCCCTCAAATGCAAGGCGTATGCAATAGCATTGCATTTGAACGGGATTACAAAGATAAAGCCTAAGTCCAAGTCTTGCAAATGTCGATGTAGTCGTCGTAGAGTGTAGTCCTGTTGTTGTGATAATATGCCATCCAAGAAGAGCTCCATCCATCCATAATAATAAGACCACCAAGAAAGCACATGGTGCAAAGACGAAGTCAGGACACAAGGATAAAGAGATCAAGAAGGTGAAACAATATTGAAAAGTGTCAAATCAGCTATGGAGAAGCAATGCAGTGGAGATCAAAACCTTAAAAGTCATTTGCGTAAAAGAAACACGCAACGACCAAAAAAACAAGGTGATCTACAAAAACTCAAGAGAAAGAGCAGGCACTGCATGCAAAAAGAAAGAGTTGATTGACTATTGTGGACGCACACGGTCATAGAAGAGCTAGCTAAGAGACAAGGAAAGTAGAGGACTTAGGTGGACGCGATGCAAAAATCACTAAGAAACCCTAAATAAAACAGACATCCATGCAATAGAAAAGTAGAGATGGGAAGATCGACAGTGGCAGCGGAGGAGAGAGACGATCAACCTCCAAGATCTGCGAAAATTGCATAGACAGATATATATCAAGGGATGTGTTTTTTTCAAAATGAAAGTAGCACCAGAAAAGTGCTACGTTCTGCTAGCACCATAGCTCACCATGAGAAAACACAGCCACAAACTAATGAGCTGGTGTTGTAGTAGAGTTGCTGCAGTTGTAACCACGAATAGTAGCACTGTGAGGACAAACAGCACCAAGAGCTCGATGAAGCCATTGAGTGCTGTCTAGAGCACTGCAGAAGCAGACGGAGGAGCGTGAGCGACCGAGACAACGATGAGCTCCACCGTTCAGCACCAGAAAGGCTGCGGCTCCAGCGTGGGCAGCGCTAGATCAAGAAAAAAAAACCCGACGACGTCAGCGGCGGTGGGATCCAAAACAGGCGGCGGTGACGAACAGTCCAGCGATGAGCACAGCTTTGCTGTGACGAGCAGCCCAAGCAAAACTGGTGATTGGCCGGCGGCGCAACAAGCAGCCCAGCAACGAGCGCAGCCCTGCGGCGACGAGCAGGTGGCAGTGCGAACAAATCCGGCGGCAGATCCGTGTGACGACGACGGCGGAGATGAGTCGGCGACGGGATCGAACAACCGGGCACGACGCAACGCAACAGTGAGGGTGAAAGACGACGACGACCGGAGAAAGGCCGAATGACGTCGGGAAGAGGGAGGCAGAGACGGTCAGACGGCAGCGACCAGGAGAAGGCCAAGTTTGTGGTGTTAAAACCCTTCGCTGATAGATTGTATGGTTCTACTCTACTATTTTTTTTTCTCGAACACGTAGGAGAAATGCGTATCATTATATTAAGAAAGAGATAGGGTCAAAATGACCCAAACAACCCCAAAAAGGGGCAGAGAGAGAAACACAGGAGGGCTTGCCAAACCGAAGCGGGGGAGGTCCCGCGCGCGAGGGACGAGCCCGCGTCCCGCGAGCCTACGGCCGTACGCGTGTCCCCACGCCATCGTCGGATGCAGCTAGCCGCCCGCACTGCCCGGCGCTCCAATTTCGCGTGTTCCCGGCTCGGCTCAGCCTCCCGGTTGCTCGGCTAACAGGTACAGCGCGTCGGCCCAAGCCCATTGCCTATTCCTGCCGTCCATCCGCGCGAGCTCGCCATTCACGCGACTCAGAACGCCCTCGGCCGCCCCCGCGCTCGCTGCCGCCTCCATCGCCCGATCAGGAATAGTGGCAACCCCAATCAAGGACGGTGGTCTTCAGATCAGGAACATCGCTGTTTCATCTTGAGGTAGATCACATGTGCATGTTGGTATTCTTTTGAGCAATCCAGATCATGGGCATGTCGCCTCTCTCCTAAAGAGATTACGATCGGCCATTATCCCTAATTTGTGTGCAGATACATCACGGTTGGCGCCATCACTCGTTCGTCTCGGAAACAATGGAAAACACTACACCTCCTATAGGTATTATCTCCCTAATTTATCATCAATTTGTAGTTTCATCTGTTCGAAAAATTGGGGTGAATATTTAATTAATGTTTTATTTTAGATGATTTAGGAGATGGAAATTCCATCCACACAGATGGTCATACAAAAAATAAATCAGCACCAATACTTGGAATGGAATTTGCAACTGTAGAAGATGCTTACAAATTCTACAACGACTATGCGTTCGATATTGGTTTTAGCGTCAGGAAGAATGATGATCGGAAGAATAGCGCAAATATTTGTATAATGAAATTGTTCACTTGTTCGAGAGAAGGTACACAAAGGTCAGCAGATCCAACTAAAAACCCACCAAAAGTTGAGCAAATGGAGTCTAGAGTTGGATGCAATGCCCATATGAGAGTTCAGATGTGTAATAAAGGAACTTACGAAGTTACTTCTTTTGCCTTAGAGCATAATCATGTCTGCACAACGCCATCAAAAACAAGACTGTTGAGGTCTCATAGAAAAATTAGTAAGGCACAAAAGGCAATGGGTGATTTGGCTGATGCATCAGGGATAAAGCCAAAAGAGACTTATGAGCTTCTATCTAAACAAGTTGGTGGAAAGCGCCATTTAACTTTTCTTCCAGATGACTACAAAAACTATTTGAGAACAAAGCGGGAGCAAGATATGGCATTAGGGGATGCCGGAGCACTAATGCAATATCTTCAAGAGCGCCAAAAAAAAGATCCATCCTTCTTTCATGCCATGCAACTTGATGACGAAGATCAAATCACCAATATATTTTGGGCTGATGGCATATCATTGTTGGACTATGAGTATTTTGGTGATGCTATTTGCTTTGACACAACTTATAAAACAAATAGTTATGGTCGACCTTTTGCTATATTTGTTGGCATTAATCACCATAGACAGACAGTAATTTTTGGTGCTGCTTTGTTGTATGACGAAACAATTCCATCATTTCAATGGTTGTTTCAAACTCTTTTGGATGCTACTGGAAAAGCCCCAAAGGTGATGTTTTTGCTTTCAAGTTTTATTTGCAGTTGTATGCTATGAAAAAAATATATTAAACTATTGTTTTTTCAGGTGATTATGACAGATCAAGATGTAGCCATGAGTAAAGCAATAAAAAATGTATTTCCAGATACTACACATAGGTTGTGTGTGTGGCACATGTATCAAAATGCCGCAAAACATCTTAGTCATGTTTTTAGTGCCTCAAAAGATTTTAAACGTGATTTTGGTCATTGTGTATATGACTGTGAAAATGAAGAAGAATTTTTGAGTGCTTGGCAAGATATGCTTACGAAGTATGATCTATCTAGTAACAAATGGTTGGCTGACTTGTTTGCAATACGTGAAAAATGGGCACTTGTGTATGGACGTCAATTCTTTTGTGCAGACATGAAATCTACCCAGCGAAGTGAGAGTATTAATAGTGTGATCAAAAAGTACCTAGATCCGAAACGAAGGTTGCTTGATTTTTTTAATCATTGGGAGCGACTTGTTGAAGACCGCCGTCATTTGGAGTTGGTCGCAGATCACCGGGCAAGTCAAGGTACCCCTAAAGTTCCATTTTCAGATATGCTCAAACAAGTTTCACGCATTTATACTCCAAGTGTATATAAAGTTTTCGAAGTAGAGTATGGTCGATTTCTCAGTTGTACGATACAACATTGTGGAGTAAATGATAATGTCCATAGTTATGTTGTTAAGGATGGACACCGACAACGGACTGTTCTATATGGCATATCTAATGATCACTGGAGTTGTTCATGTCTTAAGTTTGAGTTCATGGGAATTCAATGTTGTCATATTATTAAGGCACTGGACTTCAATGATATCAAAGTACTCCCCGAAAAATACCTTCTGAAAAGATGGCAGAAGAATGCCAAGTCCGGAAAAAAGATTAGCACTTCAAATGTTGAGTCTACATCTGAAACTTACATGGCCAACCGCTATAGCTCATTGATGAGAGCATTCACTGGCCCAATTTCGGTTGCATCACAAAGTGAACTAGCATATGATTATCTTGTAAACCATGCATCAGAAATTATGCCTAAACTAGAAGAAATTGTTTTGCAAGACAACGGTTGCCGAAGAGAGTCGAAAAATGTTGAAGCATCCAAGGCTGATGTCGGAGAACCATTTGTAAATCCTACTGGTGTTAGAAAGAAAAATGGAGGGAGGGGATCACGCCGTTATCCAAGTTGTCTTGAAAAGAAGAGGAAAGGAAAAAAGAGAGACAATCTAAACATTGATGTACCTATGTGTGACATTCAGAACAATGTAACTATAATGCCAATATTTTATTTTGTTTAATTGTTGTATAGGGTGATATTAACATGTATCATAAATTCTGAATATTGTTTTGTAGGTACCGCAAATTCCTTTGTATAGACCAGGTTCATATGGATCTGCAATGGAACTTTTAAACTCAATGACTCCTAATCTAGAAGGTAAAGATTGAAAAATAAGTATTGTGCTAATGATGCTTCTATATAAGATCAATAATCACATTGTGTTTTTTGTTTATTTTTTTCAGGTTCAAGCAATGTCACAGGAATAAATCAACAAAACATTGATCATATGTGATGCTTCTATAGGAAGGACACATAATTTCTTTTCTCAGATCATTAGTCCATTGGTTCACTGCCACATGAAGAGCATAGGGACCCTGGTGATTCCCAGATCAAAGAGATTTAATTGTACAATTGTTCTTGTATGAGCTTGTAAAACTCTGTCCTGGAAACATCAATTATCATTACATAATCAAAGAGACTACTTTCAGGTTTTCCACTTCAGTTCAGATAATGACGACCTTGTAAATTTTGGAAATGTTATATGGTTGCTCTTACTGCCATAAACTTAATCAATAATCTTTGAACAGCCTTAATCATGAACAGGTGTGTAGTTGCTCTTTCGACACTATGAACTGTTAACCAGAGCCACTGAGGCAGCCATGTAAACACAATGCATAAGTTAGTCAGAAGCAGACTTTCTTATATGGATGAGATCTAGCATAGCATTTCTTCCATACATTTTCACTTCATCTGTCACTTTATGTCATGAAGGGAGCAACTCACAGCCTCAAAATTTAGACAATTGAGAAGCTCCTAATTTTATACAATCTAAAATTTTACACCAGTGCATCAAGCGTATGAGCAATTACAGGTCACATGTATACGAACCCCCAATTTCATACAATCTGAAAATTTTCATCCAAATGGCTGCAAAAAAAACATAATCGGCGCTGGAAGACAGGGGCGACATCTCCTCAGCGCTGCAGGACTGAGGCGGTAACAGCTTTTGGAACACGCATCTTGAGCATCTTGAGCAGCTCGGTGGCCTTCTCCTTGGTCGTGTCCCTGCACCCAACCTGCAGAAGAAGCAACAGCTTCTGGAACGCGCCGCGCCTCGGTCAGGCACCTCGTTGCCGTCCTCCTCCTCGCTGCCAGTGGCGGCGGCGCCGCATGTGCCCTGCTGCCGAGCCGCCACATCTTCTTGATGAGGACGGGCACGGCGTGTGCGTGGCCCCGCGCGGCCGTCCTCCGACGAGAGCACCGCTAGGGACTTCTTGGCCGCGCTCTTGTTGGCGTCGACGAGGGCCTCGACAAGCTCGCGCGGTGGGGAATCGGGGAGAGCTCGCGCGGTGGGGACACCCTAATTTGGGGAGAGGAAGAACCGCAGGGGAATCAGGGAAGGGGAGCTCCAGGGATTGGTGGGCCGAGGCGGACGCTGCAGAGCCGAGCCGAGCCGATCAGGCAAGAATTGGAGCCAAGGTGGGAGAGGCAGCGCAGCTGCATCCGACGATGGCGTGGGGACACGCGTACGGCCGTAGGCTCGCGGGACGCGGGCTCGTCCCTCGCGCGCGGGACCTCCCCCGCTTCGTTGCCCAACAAGGCGAGCCAGCACCCTGCGCCGACCAACAGCCGCAGCGAAAACGCCAGACACCTACTAGCCTCACTTCACAAGCGATGACGACACAGCTACCACACATACCCTTTGAACACGCCACCAACAGCACGGGAGGACCACCACGACGCCTTCAGTAAGGAAGCGACGGCAAGGCCGCCACCGTCGCCTATCCATGACCGTCTATGACCATCACCCATCCACGACCGTCTAGCATCTGGAACATATTTTTGCCTCTCGTTGCAATGCACGGGCACCCTACTAGTGGTCTCTGAAATACATCTTTGACCAACTAAGAGTTTGTTCTTTTGGGCCCATTTGTTGACTTTGAGAGCGTGTAGTGATGGCTTGAAACTCCACTTTAATTCATTTCATTAATATTTAGAGCTTTAGGACGTGTCTTCCATATAGTGAAAAACCGTCCAAAAACACCAAAGCGTTGACTTTTCCGAAATAGAGTTAAGCAAATGAGTAAATAAGAAAACAAGCAAATATGCTAGAGAAACACACCATAATACTATTATGATTTAGTCGTAAAATGCACTATAACTATAATGATGTGAAAGCTCTCTTTGAGAAAAATCTATCTATATAATTTTTACGTGCTCAATCTAAATAGTTTGAAAGTTTTTTCATAGACGAAGTTTCAAAACATTGACTTAAGACATACTCCCTCTATCCCGCAAAGAGTGCACTTCTAGGAAATATCAGACTAAATAGTGGGCAAGGGAAAAGACTAATGTGCCCCTAATTAAAGTTGTTAACAGCCATGTGCATGCACCTTGGAAAGGAAAAAAGAACAGGCAATTAAATGCATATGCACCTTGAAAAGGAAAAAATAGGCAATTAATCAACCTAATGGACCCTTCCAAAAGTTACAAGTGCATTCTTTGTGGGACAAATTTTGAATGCTAAAAAAATGCACTCTTTGTGGAACGGAGGGATCTAACATTTTTTATTTTGCTATTTTTTGTGGTGGCATGTATCTAATTATTATTTCGTGTAATAGATATACCTGACCTACCTTGAATTAGGTATATACCAATACCATTGACGTTGGCGGAGTGATCTCTTGCCATCTAATCTATATAGGCATGGTAGATGGATGCATCTCAACAGTACATATTTGATGAGTGGTCTCAGGTTAATTACTAGTGTCATTAACGTCAATCTCACACAAAGATGCCATTTCTGACTCTCTGAATATGTCTGCCGATAGGTTTGCGGTGTGTGTATGGAAAAGAAGAAAGCAGCAGCAGATCAGTCCAGGCCGGCCCATCCCATTCCACGTGATGCTTTGGAAATTGAAAAGCAACAGCAGTAGCCGTAGGATATATATGCATGGACGGTGGATATGCAGGTGAGTTCAGTTGCCCGAAGTTAGACGATCCGAATCCTGTTTCTCTCGCCTCGCCTAGGTTCCTCCCCCCGCTTGTTTGTTTGCCCCTACTCTAAGGTTTCGCCGGCGCGCCGCCGCGGATCTGATCTCCACCTCTCCACCTCACATTACCCTCAGATGGCGCTAGTGCGTCTCCAGCGCATGCTAGTCCGCCGGATCTCGGCACCACCACCAACCCGACGGCGGTCGGAGGGTATATGCCATCCTTTTTCTTGTCTGGTTGTTTGTTATTTTTTGGTTTGGTTGGATTGTTTATTAATGTTTGCTGCTTAAATCGGTAGGCCTCAGTTTGGTGTGTCACGCTCTGTTGCGAACCGGGCTCAGTTTTGGGCAGCGATGGGCATCGTATGTTGCATCCAAGGTGAGTGGTTCAATAATTTCAATAATATATGGAGAGGGAAATGTACCGTCTGAGTTGATTATATTTTTTTCTATTGCTTTGGATTCACACGTTAGGAGCTTTTTAAATAGGTGTACATGTCCAAATTACACGTTTGAAGGCCTTTGCACATAATAGAAGAGCATCTTAAAAAAGGACTTCCATGGATGTCTAAAATTTATCTATTTCATGTTAAAAACATCTTCAACAAGGATTGATAATTAAAAATAAGTTAAAAAAGTCTATGTACTTATCTATCGGGTTCTATCGTCACTTATCCATCCCTTAGCATACATAGTAGCTGTACTATCGGAAAAAAAAATTCATAGATGCTAATGTTGTACAACGCCTCTTGGAATTGCTCTCGCCATGAGCAACAATGCGCCTAGAGAACATCCAAGTAGCATTATTGTTTGTCAATAGTGATGGATGTGGATGCATTTTTGTATGTGGATGTAGTTGTTGGGAGCGTGAAAAGTGATAGGCGTGGGGTTGTGAATAGTGATGGGTTTTTGGCTTTAGGTGCAACTAGTTACTCCTAAAAATATATATTGCTACATGACGCCTTACATTTGCATGAATTTGTATTTACAACCGCTTTTCTAGGTTCACGGAGAAAGCCTCTAGCCATCGATCAACTACGTGCATTGGTTTATGCAGAAATCTTATGCGCATTGATTGATATAGAAATCCAGAAGTACGCAATAGACAGTATTGATTTGGGCCTCGATCGCCTACTTTTTACTGGGTTGTTGTTGCCTGGTTTCTCACTTGGACGTTGGACGGTGTTCACGTGCTTCTATCTAGGGGGTTCACTAATGGATTGGATGCGCTGGTCATCACTAAAAAAGATTAATGACCCTGTGTCCGGTGACAAACCGTAGGTGTATGTAGATCCGCCCCTGTTTGCACACGTGAACCTGATCCCTTTTGCACAGTTTGTTACCATTGATTATTTCTGCCAATTTAGTAATAGTAGTTTGTTGATGCCAACAATCATTTTGTTGTAGGACTCGCAAGAATCATCACCAAACATTAATGTGATCATCTCACTAGATGGACCACCAAATGAAGCTGCAGATAGCTTATGTAAAGGCATTGAAGATATCAGGTCATGGTGCCAGAAGAGTCCACACAGCATACGGGCTAATGTCTCAACACTCTTTCGTGGTAAATTTTCTCAAGTGTACACCACACCGGCCATAGGGACCTGCTATGTGGATTTCAGACTCGCAGGAAATTCCCTGATAGCAGTTCTAAGGGGCTACGACCTCTATATGGTTGGATGGAGACACTTAAAGGGTGCATTCGAAGTATTCCCTCCCGATAAAGAGTACACATACATGCATGGAAAAGTTACATCAGGTCCAAATATGATTATGTGACTATATCCCCTGGAGGTGTAGTGAAAAACATTAGAATTGGCCATGAGGACTTAAAACAAGCTGTGATGACACTTCTTGATTATGAGGGACAAGGTGATGAAGAAATTATACAACATGTTATGCATGCAGTAGGAATTGCTGTTATGCATGTTCCAGAATCAGTTCGTTTTGATTGGGTTTTCATCCCGCTGATACAGTTGTTCAGATCTGGTGCTAACTCCAGCTTTGGAGAGTGCTAAGCCTCTTGTGAGCTTGTAAAAAAATGGTCTGTCTGTTCGGTGAAAGTCATGACGGAAATCAATCATGCTCTGTCTGGAATAGCACTGCAACCATTGAGCAGATGGAAGAGACTCAAACCTTTTCCTGAGGCACAAACAACGGAAAAGATTTTAGTTGGTGTTAAAGTTCTGCTGCAGAGCGCTTACAGGGAGGGGGTATTCTTAAGCATCAAACCTGATCGTGATTCCCCTATAAAAGAAGATCCAAGATATGTTCTGCTAGTGATCTGATATTTGATCATGTGGTGAGGAAGATCTCATTTTGACAACAATAATTCATCTGTTTCACCACCTAATGCTCTGAGTGCGTAATAACTTCGTATAGCATACATTATACGAAGTTATACGAGAAACCTAATTTTTGAATCCTACAGCCAAGATCCCAGATTTTAACAGTTAAGAGTGATCGACCTCTAAAACCTCAAATCTTAGCTCATTCAACGGTTCCCAACTCTAACACCACGTAGTGCAGAAATCGCATATCAATCTCCCACGGAATATTCACAGGCAAGCAAAACGAAGCAAAAACTTCAATCACCTTCGTAACTGCGGAAGCCCCCGATCTGTGTGATGCCGATCTCTCTCCCTTTCCATCCTTGACGAGGTTGATCTCGTCCAATTCCTTCAATAAGCACACAGTTGAATACAGCATGAAAAATAAATCCAAAGCCACTGCCAGATCGAGTATAGATGATACCAATCGCAACCGTGGAGGAGGAGAGGCGGGCAGCCGTGGGGGAGATCCTGCGGCGGCTCTCTGGAGGCAGCGTTGGGAGGAGGAGAGCCGAGACGGAAGGAGCAGGCGTGTGGCAGAGGCCCTGCAAGAAAAGAGACGGCGGCGGTGATGACGGCGACGGAGGAGGCGACAGCGGCGAGAGCCAAGGGGGAGAAGCAACTGGAAGAGGAGAAGAGGCGGGGCGGGAGGAGCAGGCGCGTCGGAGGATCTGCGAGGAAGGGGACGGCGGCGGAGAAGGCGACGTCGGCAAGGACCAGGGGGAGGGGAGGCGGCAGCAAGCAGGGCTGAGGAGGCGGCGGCGGCCTGCGTGGAAGGGGAGGACCGCAGCGTAGCGCGATGGGGGAGGAGACGGAGCAAAAGGGCTAGGGTTCGGGGATTGGCACGGGGGCAACACGCTTAAAAGCGATGGCATTTGCGGGTAATTACCTGCGAACCACAGGTGCATCTACGAAGGCCAAAAGGGCATCGTTGCGAAAGGCAGGAAATAGTAAGGGCTTCAACGAAATAATGCCGGGGCGCGGGAGCACTGGCCAGGGAGCCATACGCGAATACGCGAGGATTAAAACGCTAAATCCAAGACCAGAGGGGGTTTTTTGCAAGCCTGTCCACCCGGGGAAACCACCAGACGGACGGCCAGATCAGCGGACTGCGAGGCGCGATCGGACGGCAGGGAACAGGGGGGCGACGTGGGCGAAGGAGAAGGCAGGAAAGCTGAGGTGGCGAGCTGTGGGCAACTTACAGCGCTAGCGCTATATATAGCGAAGCTAATAGATACGGGAGCGAGGCGAAGGTAGCCAGAGCCGTGGACGCGCGATCGGACGGCTGTGAGAATCTGGACGACGTGGAAGGACACGTGTCGCAACGATATAACAGGGAACTCGGCTTTGTATAATTAATTTATTTATTTATTTATTTATTTATTTATTTACTAGCAAGGTTTGCGCGCCACGGTGCGCTATGGCGAGCAAACTTGTAAAGTCCGTTCCATTCCGGCCGGGATGGGCGGAACATCTCGTTCCGTCAGCCAAAACGGAACGGAGGGAGCTCAATTTCGTACCGGCCGTAATACCGGCCAATTCCGGCCGTTTCAGCCCGATCGGCTCAATCCGGCCGGAATTTGGCCTTGTACTGGATTCGGTACCGGTCCAATCTTAGTCACCGCGTGCCTCAGGCCTGCTCCGGCTGCTCGCCTCGCGCGGCCCGTGCATGTGCGCCTCCGCGCGTTGGTCTTACCAGCCGCATGGGCCTCCCAGCGCCTCGTGTTTGTTACTTTGTTGGACTGTTCGCCAGTTCCGTACGTGCATTTTTTTTCATTAGTGGGCTGGCAGGGCTATAGGCCTTCCCTTGTGTTGTCTCTAGAAGAAGACGTGGGCTAGTGGTGACCTTTTGGTCGGCCTAGGCCAGCCCACGCAAGCTTCTAGCATCACAACTCTTTCAATCAGGCCCCAAAAACTCAGCCGGTCAGCCCAATACCAGCCTCTATCTCATGAGCTGCAGCCATCCCATCTCAAAATGCTCGGCCCAGTACTATGAAATGAACTGAAAATTGAATTTGGGAAAATATATATGTATTTATGAATATTTATATTATTATATTAAAAGTCCGAAATGGTACGCCGGAATGGACCGGTACCTGATTGTTCCATTCCAATAGCCAAACCGGAATGGCCACCGGAACGGAATTTACAAGTATGATGGCGAGGCCAGCGTGGGAAACCAAAGCGATGCGAGCCAATGCGGGGCGAGCTAGCTCGTGTCGTTGGACCGTCAGCGCGCCCTTGGCGTGCCCGTTTTAGCTTAAGGCTGGTTCTTCGGTAAGAAAATGGCATTGCAACGCCCACACATGATTTATAGAAAGTATAGTATATATAAACATATGTCACAACAATATATAAACAATGAATGTTAGAGCATTTTCATGCAAAGATGAGTTGGGTAAGAGTGACTCACTAATTACACAGCATATAGTAGAATATAATTTATAAACTAATTAATAGTATGGACATTTCATCAATGAACAGGCTAAGCATAACTGATGCAAACAGCATAGCAATATACCTCTTTGCTCTTTCTCATATTTTTCAATAAACCAGAAAACAAATTGTTTCAATAAACATATGCTCTGTAGACAGAAGTTTAGCCTAGATCAGAAAATATTCACATGTGCTTCTAAAGATTGTCCACTGAACATTCTTCGCGCATTTGTAAAACGATATGCAGGTCCCTGCAGAAAATACCATAAGGTAAGAATATGTCCAAACCTCTTTAGAAGCTAAATCTTGTAACATACAAATAATTAGAAGAGCATAGATTACCAATAGAAAAGGCACACTATCATTAAACCTATTTATTCAAGCATTCGGATTAATCGAAAGTATGCAAGTCATAGGTTTTAGTACTATACTACACAGGGTTAGCTCATAGGTTTTAATAGTACTAAACAGAGTTTTTATTTGTTGTGATGGCACCGAGAAGGAAATGCTTTGTGATGGTCCATGAGCATACATTACCGATAACATAAGTAAATACAATCAATTGCTAGCCTGTATAATGGTGTTTTATAAGAGATGAAAAGCGTAGGGGGTAGCGCACCTGTAAGGATATTTTATGATCTCCATAAATACACACAGTAAAATAACAAATAGTGTATGAAAGAGCAGGCATTGAGAATCTCTCAGGTCAGTCTAATACAGGGACCTGAATATTGACGCTTAGGGCATTCCCAACCCTACCCCTTTTTCTCCCCTAACTATCACTGTAGCAGAGAGAGGAAATAAAATATAAGAGAGGGAAATGTAGGGAGGGATTGAAAAGTGGATGAATAGTAATGAGATAGGGGAAGTTTAGAGGTAGGGTTGGAAGTGCCCTTAGTTTGTAAGTGTCAACGAATATTGCAATAGGCCTAATTGTAGTCCATGAACAATGAAATTTGAGGGAAATCCTGTCATTCTACAGGCAGCACATAACATTAATGAAAACCAAAAACATCTGATATGCCCTATTTTGTGGCTTAACCGATGACAATAAATAACAAGAGTGCAAGAGAGTCTTGTTTTAGCCAATCTGGTAATGTAAAAAACATTTTCAAAACAAAATGACACATTAGGTAGTTTTTCCTGAAAATTCAGGTAAAAGGGGTACATAACTTCTAAGCACCCCCTCCCCCCCAAAAAAAGCCAAATTCTTACCATGAGTCAAACCAATATTATCCATGTTCAGATGGTGCAGAAAAGGTGTAGGATAAAATATAGTGTTTATGTCCTATTTTTCTTTCATGGAAGCACACAATCATACTATATGCCTGCTATATGTGATTATCCAAAGGAATAGTACCAAGAGCACAATAAAATTTTGCATGCCAAAACAGGAACAAACACACTTCTACATGCAGTTGTTTGTTTCTACAGGGAGGCCTTAGAATATGTTTGTTTCTACCGGCAGACTAACATTAATTACATGCAATCACATAAAAAAAAAGCTATTATCATATAACAAAATAACGCTATCACCATGTTACCTACATGCGCAATGCATAATAATTTATTCACTATAAGCAGAGGCATGGCACATGAACCAATCATGTGTCACCAGAATAAGAGAAAATTGCAATTCATTCTTGATGTAGCAGGGGATAGCTTAGAAAAGAACGACAAGTACCGTCACACCACCCGTGAATAATCGATACAATAGGCTGCAAAAACAATATAGAATGTGAACATTTTATATTAAAAAAATGGAACATGAGTTCCACCACAACTTTTAGGCCCTAGTATCTGCAAAGGCATATAAATTAAAGGCATGAAACAGGGAAGTAAAAATTTCCTATAAGCATGTGTTACATGCTTGTTTTTACTACCAGACCAAATAATAAACACTATTAATGACCTTGACACAGTCCCTCTGTAGGGTTTGACACCTAATCTATTGAGAGAGCACTAAAACACACATGAAACAACAAAACTTGTCACACAAGTGTAATCTAATAACAACTTATTACAATTCTAACAAATTTGGCATCCATTTAGTAAAAGAAAAACAACTTACCTATGCCATCCTCACGTATAGCAAAATAGAACACACTGATGTTTGGATCAGCCACAACACCTAGTAAAAGCAAAACAATCTAGGCCTTTCAAACATCGCAAGGCGCTAACGGGATGTTTCATCCTGAAAAGACAATTCCTGAAGATACGTCTAAATCAATGGATAAGCGCTTATATCCATTGCGACACAGCTAGTAAATACACAGATCGATGATCACATGTGTACCTTGTCAACCATAGAAGCATGAAATAGGTATTGTTAAGTACAATAAATCTTGCTCAATAGTGCAATTAATAAACTATAAAATCACCAAGGTCTAAAGGGAGACCTGTATCTATGTTTTCTCTATCTAGATTTCTTTTTTATTCTCTTTGCTAGTCTCTTTTTTGACCATTGCAGGAGCACTGCCTTCTTCTAGTAAAGAGAGGAATTAATTGGGGGAAGTGAAAACTGAAAAGGAAAAATAGACAAATCACTAATGGACTACCAATTTCGAAGTTTCCGTTAATATCTGATATTGAGTGTTTTCTTGAAAAAGCCCGGTGCCATTTTAAAAGAGAATATGTGCTCAACATTACATCAAGTTTGCCTGCAAGCAGAAACAAAGGATTAGATTAGGTCATGGAAGACAATCATACATGTGTTTTTTTTGGCAAGATCTAGATACCAATAAAAACACATTGCAAGGAAAATGTGGCACAATCCTTCCCTCTATGAATATCCATGTTATATAACCAGTTCTTCAAATGATCTCCTTTATTTTGCCATGGAAGTGGTTCTACCTAATATACCTAAGTTTACAGTTCAACCTAGGTTCATTTCACTATTTATGTTATCTACACAAGTGTACAGCCAAGGGTGAAACCTCAAGTCAAAACCAAATGGTAGCACAACCAGGGCAATTCAACCAAATTGCATGTGTGATTCCTGAGGGCTCAAATCCCGTCTGATGCTCCTGCATGAAATTAAATAGTGATCTAATCAGTCAAAGTTGTGAAATGTAGTTGATTGTAGCGGTAAAACATAAGTGTGCTTACGAGGTCTTGCGCGACGTGACCCATACCGAGGCCTCCCATGTAGGTGGTGCACACTTCAGCGCCGGCGAAATTAAATAGTGATCTAATCAGTCAAAGTTGTGAAATGTAGTTGATTGTAGCGGTAAAACATAAGTGTGCTTACGAGGTCTTGCGCGACGTGACCCATACCGAGGCCTCCCATGTAGGTGGTGCACACTTCAGCGCCGGCGTCCCAATTGCCCCTGTTCCTTTGGGACAACTCGATCCACTCCGGCGACTCCCACATGCAGCAGAGGTCTCTCCAAGCGCATGGACACTTGTCCATCCAGTCTGGACGCCATGGAAGGTACTTGACTGCGTTGAGGTACTCCTGAGCTGCACTTGCCCTCGACAAGTTTCTGCCCTTCTTGCGGTAGTGCTTCATCACTGCATTTATGCGGTCTAGCCTGATGGCGTCCTTGACCTTCTTGGCAGCCATCCTGTCGATCACACGTCGACAAGCCTCGTAGTCGGCGGCGGAGTCGGCACCAGGGGAAGCCGGTACCTCGTGTGAATCAAAAGAAACACATGATTAAATTAATGCATGCATGCGTAAAGGTATAAACATGGAAACATCAATAAGAAATGAAATTTGACATGCTACCCAGAACTCGTCGACGGTGGCATCGACGATAGTTCCTCCATCCTCGTACCCCATGAGCTCTAAGTCGAACCAACTTAGCGTGGGGCATTTATCTGTGCCCTCGCCCACACGCCCGGGGTAGAGCGCCTTGATAAGCACCCCTAGCTGTTTTCCCGGCTCGGTCCCCCTGTTAAGGCAAACCAACCCACTGCACGTTCAATTCAGAACAAGTGGTTAGCTAGATTTGTGGTTAGAAATGAAAGACATCGAAATCAAATCAAGTGGTTAGCACACATACCTCTCTCCGATGGCAACCTGTACGATGGTCCTCTCATTTGGATCTTCAGGGGCTTTCGACAATTTGTTCCGCCCCCGATATCTCTTGGAGCTCGAGGACTCGGTTCCAGAGGACGAGGTTGCTGGCTCCCACTCATCCTCATCCTCCTCGCCGTTCCCGTCCTCGGTCCCCATCTGCGTAGCCCAATCCTCCTTGTTGGTCTTTTCTCCCGACCCCTCCTCGCCACTCCCATCCAAGTCAGTCTCCTCATAGCCCTCTGGCACACCCACATTCGGGTCCTCCTCCTCCACCCTCCTCCGCCTCCTACTCCCTCCTTCTCCATCCTCCTCCTGCCCACCCTCCTCCATCGACCCGACTTGCGAGCCCAGCTGCTATGGGTCGGTGGCCACCACCTTGGCGTCCTCCTCCAACTGTGAGTCAGAGGCTGAGGTGTGGCCGCCACCTCGGCCTCCTCCTCCAACTGGGGGTCGGTGTGCTCTCGACTCCTCCTACAGTCCTACCCCCTCCCAAAGAGCTTCGCCCCCCTCTGCACGAGCTTCCTCAGAGGTCCAGTCATCCTGCGCAAATCAAATTAAATGGCACAATTAGATATATATATGTCAACAAATATATGAAAGTAAATGAAGCTAGTGACAAGTGGATATGAAATTAAATTTAACTTGAATATTTAAATGACAAAGTAAATGGATATGAAAGTAAATGGATATGAAAGTAAATGGATATGAAAGTAAAATGGATAATTAACTTGAATAATTTAAAAATCTTTGGCTTCATCTTCCTCTTCCTCTTCTTCCTCCTCGTCAGTTTATTCTTCCTCTTCCTCATCTGCTTGCTCTTCTTCTTCGTTTTCTTCTACCTCCTCTTCCGGTGGTACTAGCACATCACCAATATCAACATGCAGCTCTCGGGATAACTCTCGTTCTTGGAATGGCTCCACGTGTTGGTGAGGCTCGTAGTCGTCTTCCGTTAGGTCGGGCAATCCACCAACTGGATGACATTTATGGATAATCCATCAATTTTTATAATACGGATGGGCGTACGATAGATAGAACGCTAGCTCGACTTGTTCAGGGGAGAATGAACACATCGGGCTTTTGATATAGCTTCTTATGATTGATTTCAACTACTCTTAGTTCGGGAGTACGCCGCACCCCACTCTTAGGATCAAACCATCTGCACCGAAACAGCAGGAGCGAGAGATTATTGTTGCCTTCATAAGATATTTTGACAATCTCCTCAATGATCCCACCTCAATGATCCCATAATATTCTATATCTAGACCACCAAGGTCGTCTATGACATAACTCAGGATGACGCTATTCACCGTTATTGCATTTGGGCGAGCAGACTCAGCCGCTTCGGATCGATATCGATATCCATGGAAATCATAGCATCCATTGACCTTAATTGTACGACTGCATCCATGTGACATTTGTCGGAGATCGTTGTACACGCTGGAATGTCTTTGACACTGCACAAGCATTCACGACAAAATTGATTAAAACTCACTTTATAATGGAATTATGCTACTTAAGAGAAAGAAACTTAAGTAGTAATGGAACCATGTAAGAAAGTTTGGATGGTTTTATCCATGCCCTCATCGTTTCAGCATGTTAATTTGTTCGCCCGAGGGTTGACCTGGTTTTCTCCATATTTCTTAAATAAATTGACTACAAGATTAGGTGTTTCATTCGATTATTTACAGAATAATTATGTATTAATGACTTAATTGAGATATTTATTCACTTATTCGATGTACACCATCATTTCAGACATGTTGTCGTACACGTACAGCTGGATCATAACTTTTTCCTCTTCATCCAAGACACGTGCTGTGCTTTTGCAATGTTGTGTCCGGCTTGGTCATGGAACACCTTAAGGTTGAATGTACTTCTACGACATGCATTTTTAAGGTTGTGGCACATGGACCTTGTTCCTTGTCGTAAAATACTTGTCCGTGAAGTAGGCGATCTCCTGAGTCGGCCAAGCTTCAGCAATACTTCCTTCGACTCGTACTTTGTTCTTCACCTTCGCTCTAAGATTTTTCATCATCCGTTCAACAGAATACATCTACCTGAATAGTGTCGGACCACCAACCATTGCTTCGTATGGTAAATGCACTAATAGATGTTGCATTCAATTGAAAAACCCAGGAACATAAATCTTCTCGAGCTTCGTCACAACTACAACAATCTCCTTCTTCAATTCCTCCATCCTCGACACAGATATCTCTTTTGCACACAGCTTTCGATAGAAGAAGCTCAGCTCTGACAATGTTCTCCAAAGAGCGTCGTCAACATATCCACGCCCTACGGTGGGAAAACAGACGCTCTAAGAAGACTTTATAGTCGTGGTCCTTCATTACATTTAACTTGCATTGCTTAATACTAACGATATGACGAAAGCTCGTCGCATAACCATCTGGAAATTTCACCTTTTTCTTAATCCAGACTATAATCTGCCTCACTTGCGCACGTGTGAGGCAGTATTTTGCCCTAGGTTTTATCCCATTCCCATTGAGGTTTATCCCTGGTTGATCACATATCAAAGCGCAGTCCAACCGAGGCTTTGTGTTATCTCTAGTGTTATATTGGATATCCCAGTTAGTGTTGACGACTGCCTCACACATATTCTTCTCCTGGTGCATTAGGTCGAGGTTGTGAGGTTGCTTCAAGTTTGTTGCATAAGAAAGGTTGTAGATGCTACACTTATAAGTCCAATGGTGCTCCTCCCCATACTCTACCTCGTAGCCATTCTCGGCCAAATCTTCATGCCATTGCATGATATCCTCCACTTCGAACCGTTCTGGTGGCTGTTGTTTTCTCACAGTCTTGTCTTTACGAAATTTTTTTTCCTTCCTAAATGGGTGGTTCGGTGGAAGAACACGACGGTGACAGTCAAACCAACAAACCTTGCCCCCTTTTTTTAGTTTGAACGCATCAGTGTTACAGAAGCATTTAGGACACGACAACCTTCCATGCGTGCTCCACTTCGAGAACATGCCATACGCCGAAAAATCGTGTATGGACCACATATAGGCGGCTCGCATCATAAAGTTTTGGCCCTTCTAGCTATCATGTGTCAAGAGCCCTTTACTCCAGAGGTCGCTCAGCTCTTCTACCAATGGTTGCATGAATAGGTCCAAGTTTTTCCAGAAGACTTAGGCCCAGGTATGTTAACACAAAGGAATATGAACTCTTCCTTCAGGCAGAGTTGAGGCGGCAAGTTGTACGGGATGGCAAATACCGACCAATACGAGTACGGGTGCGACGCATCATATTGAATGGCATGAACCCATCTGTGGAGAGCCCGATATGGACATTTCTAGGCTCAGCTGCGAATTTAGGATGTTGCTGGTCAAAATGCCTCTAGGCTTCACGCCCTCCTTTCCATGTTTGCCCTCTTTGTGCCACCTCATGTGCCTAGCCATAGACTTGGACATGTACAGACTATTGCAGGCATTGAGAGAATGGAAAGAAATGGAAGCTTTTTTGTGCCACCGTCCTCTGTCTCTCTACACCATCTTGCCCTTTAACTTTCACGTACCGACTCTCACCGCAATGCTTACAATGAGTCAGCCCAGAATTGGCCTTCCAGTAAAGCATGCAGAACTTTAGACAGTAGTCTATCCTCTCGCACGGCATGTCTAACACACTCAGAAACTTCTTCGACTCTTACAGATTTGGAGTCATCTTGTGTCCAGCCGGAAGTAGGCTATCCAGCAGTTTTCAAAGGTCGTTGAAGCAATTGGCAGAGAAGTTGTAATTGGTCTTCACCGTCACTAGACGTGAAACCACCGAGAGCACGGTCATATTGGTACGCTTATGCAGCGGCTACTTGGCAGAATCAAGGAGCTTCTCGAATTGCTGGGCAAGTGGCTCAAACTCTTCCTCAGAAGGGAGATCGAAAGCCCTATCCACATCATCCGTTAGCTCGTTCCATCTGTCGACCTAGACTTTGTCATAGCCCTCTCCAAAATCCATAGGGCTAGGCACCAGCGTCGGACGCTTCCTCTCGCCATGATATACCCATACAAAGTAGTTTGGCTTGAAGCCATGCCTACAGAGGTGCTCGCTAATATCCCTCTTTGACCTCTTCTCCGTGTTCAAGCACGCAGCACAGGGACAATGCAATTTTGTTGCGTTAAGGTTGAGAAATCTTCGGAAAGCTTCTTCCACGAATGCTTCTGCCTTGTCGAACCACTCGTCCGTGTGCTGCCCAGACTTCATCCATCCATCGTACATCCACCGTCGATCTTCCATCGCTTAATTACTATGTAACGTCCATGCATGCATTTAATATTTAGCTTTACACAGTTTATGCCACATTTATCTATACATCTATTCAACAAGTAAAGCAATTAAACAGATTATTAAAACTCTCCCTGGTATGTCATCAAAGAAAGATACATCCTGGACGTGGCCTCACAAATTTCTCTCGGTCAGCGATTACTAGCGATTCTTGCTTCATGCAGGCGAGTTGCAGCCTGCAATCCGAACTAAGGATGGGTTTTCGGGGTTAGCTCACCCTCGCGAGATCGCGACCTTTTGTCCCGCCCATTGTAGCACGTGCATCGCCCAGGGCATAAGGGGCATGATGACTTGGCCTCATCCTCTCCTTCCTCCGGTTTAACACCGGCGGTCTGTTCAGGGTTCCAAACTTATAGTGGCAACTAAACACGAGGGTTGCGCTCGTTGCGAGACTTAACCCAACACCTTACGGCACGAGCTGACGACAGCCATGCACCACCTGTGTCCGCGTTCCCGAGGGCACCCCTCTCTTTCAAGAGGATTCGCGGCATGTCAAGCCCTGGTAAGGTTCTTCGCTTTGCATCGAATTAAACCACATGCTCCACCGCTTGTGCGGGCCCCCGTCAATTCCTTTGAGTTTCATTCTTGCGAACGTACTCCCCAGGCGGGATACTTAACGCGTTAGCTACAGCACTGCACGGGTCGAGTCGCACAGCACCTAGTATCCATCGTTTACGGCTAGGACTACTGGGGTCTCTAATCCCATTGAACACAATGAATCACCGTCCGAGTTCCTTACGAAAATGTGTCGCGCCCCCGAACGGGTTTGACTCTGGCTCCGTTCATGTCACAACGCTTTAATTAATTAGAACTACTAATAGACATCACGTCAAATCTAACTAATTACGGTATCCTAATTAATTAAAACTACTAATGTTGTCGGTAAACAAACTACCGATGACATAGCTATCACATTAAAAAAATAGTACACATAGGGACTTAGGTACCTGCACGGTCGAGGAAGGCGGCGGGACGGTGGTGGCGACGGTATGGGAGAGAAGTGGCATGCAGTGGCGACGGCGGCGAGTGGGAGGAGAGGCGCATGGGTGCAGTAGCCGGCGGCGATGGGGGCGAGGCGGCGGTGGGGCAACTCGGGGAGGTGGTGGCTCGGCTAGGGGGGGGGAGGGGGTGCCGGGGCGGCGTGGTGGGCCGACGCAGGGAGGCGACGGCGGGGCGGCGTGGGGGCAAGGGAGGCGGCAGCGGCGCAGGACTGGGGAGAGGGGTGTGGGCGGCGTCGCCGCGGGAGTGGCGGCGGCTAGCGACCCATGCACTAAGTCCTTTGACTTAGAGCATGGGCCAAATTATTTTTAAAACTTGTGGCTAGGCCGCCGACACAGACTCAAAAACATCGACAAAAGCTAGATAATGGCCACCCAACTGGAGGAAGCCCACATGTCAATGGCACAGATCTATGTCGTCGGCCGGCCAAATGCCTCCGACATTGGTACAGCAATGTTGGTGGCGTAACTATGGCCGCCGACATAGACATGTCTGTGCCATGTGGGGAACGACCAGGCAGCACCTGTGTCGGCGGCATAAGTCATGCCGCCGACATAGACATGCCTGTGCCATGTGGGGAACGGCTAGGCAGCACCTTTGTCGGCAGCATAAGTCATGCCGCCAACACAGAGAAAATAAAAATGCAGGGACAATAGGTAGGGCTCGAACCCATGACCTGCGGGCAAGCCCGCGCTGCGCGTTGCTAACCAAGTGGGAGGAAATTTCATCTCGACATGGAAGGGCGCGGAACCTCTTTGTAGGGTAGGCTCCAGCAATGTCGACGGCCGTTGCTACTACTGCCGACATAGACCCCTCCCCCTCTGGTCTGCGGCTCTTTTTGAGCCACCGTCTGCACAACCGATACTATGCTTGGCCCAATCCAAGGTTGTAGGGCTTGCACTAGACATCACAACTTTTTCCACGTGGTCATGTTGTCTGAGTTGCACTTCTAGTACAAGTTGCTTCAAAACCTTCACGTTGTATCACGTCCGCGACTCTTTCCGGGCCACCCTCGGCTCTACCAACACTGTGCTTTGCCCAATCCAAGGTTGTAGGGCATGCTCTAGACATCGCAGCTATTTCCACGGGTCATATTGCCCTGAGCCTGAGGTGCGCTTCCGGCACAAGTTGCTTCAAAACCTTCAGGTTGTACAAGTTGCCGAATGTGATACAATGTGAAAATTTTCAAGCAACATGTACTGGAAGTGCAACTCAGGGCAACATGACCACGTGCAAAGAGGTGTGATGTCTAGTGCATGCCCGACAACCTTGGATTGGGCAAAGCACAGTGTCGGTCGTGCCGACGGTGGCCCGGAAAGAGCCCCGGACCGGGAGGAGGGATCTGTGTCGGCGGTAGTAGCAACGGCCGCCGACATAGACATGTCTATGTCGGCAGCCTCTAGTATGCCGCCGACATTGCTGGCGCCTACCCTACAAAGAGGTTCCGCGCCCTCCCATGTCGAGATGAAATTTCCTCCCACTTGGTTAACAGCGCGGCGCGAGCGAGAGCCCCGCCTGCGCCGCCTGCATTTTAATTTTCTCTGTGTCGGTGGCATGACTTATGCTACCGACACAGGTGTTGCTTGGCCGTTCTGGTGCAACTCCCAGACTGGCCCCACATGGTAGAGACGCCCCCATCTGCAATGTAAGACCACCTTGAGGTGGTTCCGTTGGGCCGTTAGTTTGCCGTGAGGGGGATGCATCTGTGTCGTCGGCCAGGTAAATGCCGCTAACACAGCTAGCTTTGGTGGGCTCCAGTTTTGAATTTCGCTCGCGGCAGGAAGGGGGGCTGACTTTTGTCGTCGGTTTGTATGCGGCCGCCGACATAGCCTAGCTTGTGTCGGTGGTTTTTTTTGCCGCCGACACAGAGTTTTCGGCCGCCCACACAGTTGTCGTTTCCTATAGTGTGTTGAATGTTGTTTGAGTTTTCTTATTCCGCAATACACTTCAAGAGGGCTTGTCAATGCAAATTTTAAAGTGACATATGAACTGATTCTGTTGGACAATGAAATGTATATGCAAGTTTTCTTTTGGACAGTGGCATGTCTTAGAACATGAGAGATTTGGCATGAGATTGCTTGTGTATTACTGTGTTGTTACTAATTTGGCATGAGATTTGGCATGAGATTGGTCTTACATTTCCTTTTTTTATACATAATTTCTTGAAAAGGCATATGCAAAAGTTATTTTTATACGTAACATCCTGTGCTTATTAGTAGCGCCTAGCTAAGCACCACTAGTGCCTGGCTAAGCAGCAGTATAGAGCACAGCGGCTCTCTCCTCGTTCCCTCCTGTTTGGCTGCCTCAAACCCGGGGATGCAAAGCATGTGGATTCAAGCGGACCATAAAATCCCCTTGCGAAATTGCTTCCCTAGGAAATTCCCCCCGGTGCAGCCAAACGAGGAAACAGAGGAACTAGGGAATTAAATGCCTTAAGCGACTGCTCGGTGTCCTATTCGCGTAAGCGACACCGAGCAGGATTTTTATCCTCTGCCGTTCGGTATAAAGGCAGAGGATGAACAGTGCCCGTGCAGTTTCATCTGTAAACAGTGTTAAACAGTGAAAACAAACAGCGGTAGTAAACAATATTTTTGAACAGTAACCATGAACAGTACCATTAAACAGTGATTTTTCTACAGTATCCATGCATTTTTGCCCAGATACTACAGTGTCCCTCTGCCTTTACAATAGCAACGGCAGAGGATTTTTGTCCCGCGGTGCATGGGGGATAGCCCTACATGCATGGGGAGGCGCAACAAGCCATTTTTAGGAAGAAGGCACATATAATCTTCCGGTCAAAAAGTGTGTTTGTCTACTGTGCATGTAGCCATTACTAGCTAGCCCTGGCCCTTGCATGAACAATATGCTGGTGGAAGAAGCGCTGGCCGCGCTCACCGGAATGGCAGAGCGCATGGCGGCGGAGGCCGCCGTAGCCGGAGTGGCCAGCGGCGGAGCGGAGCGGAGCGGGGCTAGAGAGCGCTCGTCCCTGCCTGCTGCATTTCTAAGTGTGTAGAAGTTGACTCCGCAAAATCAACGGCATAGATCTTTTATTTTTTTCTTGATTTATGTGAGATTTTCTTTGATTGATCTTGGCCGTTATAATTTGATCCCACCGTTGATCGAACAGCTGAAATAATTTGGATGATGTGGACCACCGTTGATCCACCCTCCATTTTGCTTTGATCGGATTGACATAATCAACATATAGATTAACGGATCTTCTAAATGCATACCCGTTAAGACAATGATATTAATGCATTCTTTAAATCACTCATTAATCATGTGACTAATTCACTTTTCAAATTTCCATCCATGTATACACGTGCACATCTGATACTTGAGTATTCTATATACATTAATCATTTTATTTTCAATCGTAATAACTTCGTATAGCATACATTATACGAAGTTATACGATCCCCATTCTCTCGTCAGATCCACGCCGCCGCCGGCCGCCTCCCGACGCCGATGCCGGCCGCCTCCCGACGCCGCCTTCCTTCTCGCCGCTCCGCCGCGGCCGCCCGCCGCCTCCACCACGCCGACGCCGGCAGCCCCTTCCCCGCTGCCACTGCTGCTCCCAGCGCCGTCCCGGGCCGACCCCGACACCACCGCCCGTCGCCTCCACAACGCCACCTCCCTGATGCGGCCTCGACCTCGACTCCGTCGTCGTCTCCGGCGTGGAAAGTAATCCGCGTCCGGCGTGGAAAGTAATCTGCTGTCGGCTCCGACGCAACGTAGTCCCTTGCCCAGGCGATTTACTTTGGTTGTCTATGTAGAAAAAATGGAGAGTAATTCATAGTTACCAGCAGTGGATGTATTTGTTCTTTATTTTTTCCAGTTTCCATCAGTCATTATGGCAACGTAATGAAAATGTAATTAGACGTAATCAATGTGAACACGAGGTAATGACAAGTAATTGTTGTGAAACCCTAATTCTACTTTACTGTGAATTCAAGAAACTGTTAGTAATAAAAAAATAACGGAAAGTAATTTGGTTCAAATCGGCAAAAAAATAACAATTACTTTTGTCTGTAAAACAATTACTATCAAATCGTCCGTAAAATAATTACTGTCAAACCGTCAGGATATAATCAGGTTCAAATTAATATTTTCAAAATATTTCAAATTCATATGTCATTTGAGATCTAGTTTTGTTCGAAAAAATGCAAGTAATTCAATGGCGTAAAGTTTTCACTGATCGGAACAACGATTAAAAAATTACATCAAAAAAACGAGCTGCAATTTATTTCAAACTGGGTAGTTAATACCCCCTCAAATCTCGGCACCACACCAAGGCCCAATTACTGCC
The DNA here is from genome assembly GCA_005191435.1 of Raddia distichophylla. Classification (NCBI taxonomy): domain Eukaryota; kingdom Viridiplantae; phylum Streptophyta; class Magnoliopsida; order Poales; family Poaceae; genus Raddia; species Raddia distichophylla. The sequence goes on along the minus strand of SPJY01027149.1, from coordinate 109,979 downwards.
AGGTGCTAGAACAAGTTATTCTCAATTACTTTTAATTACTGTCGAACTGGCAAGACCAACCAATCCCTATTCTCAATTACTTTCAATTACTGTCGAACTGACAGGACCAACCAATCCCAAAAAGGACCAGCGCGGCCTGGTTGTAGATTAGCCTAATCTACACGGCCTCCCTGTAGTTAAATACTTAAATATAATGAAAAGAAAAATATATATCATCAATTATAGTGGCTCTAGGTTATAACGATGGAGATGTTATTTATGTTTTAGTTTAATCTAACATGCTTTCCATTTTAAAATATATAAAGTTAACTTGAGAATCAATGACTTCCCATGCATGCATGTATTAAGGCATATGATCAGATGAATTTATGATTTTCTATGCATGTATCAATGAAGATTGAATTGATTGATGACTTTTCATGGGCGACCTAGCTCTTACCCTCAGTACGGTAAGATCTAATCATGATCCTTAGATCAAACCACGTCAATAGTCCAATAAAAATTTAGAGCGTACGTGCTAAAAATATATCATTCCTTTTGGTTAAAAGCCCTAACTTTCCTCCAATTCTTGCGCCAACATCTCTCTATCATTTCTTTGCAGGAGCAAGAAAATTCCAAAGAAGGGGGGTAACATACTCTCTCCGTTCCAAAATATAAGGCGTATTTTGACCGGAGAAAAGTCAAACTTAGCAAATTTTGACCATAAATAAGTCAAATAATATGCTACCAAAGTTGTACCAAATTGTTCATATTTCAAAGCGCTTTTTGATACAATATCATATTGTAAAAATTCATAATATATAATAGAGGAATCTAAGAGGAATCTAACAGTCAAACTTAAACTTTAAAGACTTTTGTGGAGTTAAAATACGCCTTATATTTTGAAGGAAAGCTAAAGGATAAGTTATATATCAAAACCTTCTTGAAATATTTCAGAACAACCAACGGCCAAGCAAAAGGAAACCATAATTAAAACCAAACGTCCAAACCATACTACATATATACTTATAAAAAATGCATTCATACAATCTCCATGCCCTGACCCCTGAGCCCTGAGTCTGCCCTCCACGAAGTTGAACAGAACCTTATACACAACTTAAAAAACACACACACCAGTACGTAGGCCCCGATACAAACACGATGTTACATGACACTTTCACGAAACTTCGGTGTATCAGCTTGTCTCGTGTTTTATTTTTTCCTATGTGGCATCTTCACACACAGATTTACAAATTGAGCTCACTCGACAATTGTGGATGCCAAGGCAGCTAAATTTGCAGATCTCGGTTAATACTTGGCAATGCATGACAAAATGCCGATGCCTGCAGACACACAAATCCTTCCTAAACGAGATCGTTTGTACATGCGTACGTAGATCAAATACGCATGCAAACTTGCTCTCCAGTACGCATGTTGCTGACCTTAAACAGAGAATATAAACTGCATGGCGTGCACATTTATCGAACACTTTTTTGATTGCTGGTTCGATCTTTTATGGGTAGACCTCGATGATAGATCGAAAACCTAGGACCGGTATGATTTTGTAGGAGCTAAACCCTGCTTCCAAGAAGATCTTCTTCCACTCTTGCTCATCTCGCTCAATGCCATTGACAATCATGACATATAGATCGAACATCGCTTGCATTTCCCTATGCTTTTTGTCTGACGGTCCTGCTCCAACCACTATATCTATGATTATAACCTTTCCTCCCGTGTCTTGAGCAGAAATAGCTTCCTTGCAATTCTTTAATATCTTGACGCAATCCTCGTCGCCCCAATCATGCAAAACCCACTAATAAAGAGGCAAATATCCATAGAGTGCCAAAAGAGCATTCATTGGCTATATATTATGTACGTGCCATATATATTGAACATCGACAAAAAAAATTATGTATATTTTATTTAATCATGCTATTTTTTCACATAGCTTTATGGTAGTTCAACTAAATTGCTCCAATCCCATAAGGTTCTGGTCTTGGAGGATCAAAGTGCAGCCAAACTTTTGAAACTTTTAATCAATATGTTTCTATGTATTAAGATCGAAAATCATATGTGAAAATTATTTAAAAATTTAAATAGTATAATATTATTGCCTTAATAAATATATAACAATAAAAAAGTTGGGTTTTATAGTTTTCTTAAATATTTTTTTTGGATTTAATATATAAGTTGTAATATCAACCGGTGGTCGACGTAGTATTTCATAGACTGCTTTTGTCGAAAACATTATTATTTTAAATGGAGGGAGGGACTAGTGTTAGGAGTATCAATAATGGTTTTGCTAAATACTCCTTTCATCCAATAAACAACTTCGTATAAAGTTTTTTTTTCAATATTGTTGTACGCATAAGGGAGTAGCGATAATTAATGGAAAATTATGCGCGGCGCGCGGCCGTCTATCTGTCTGTATTGTTTTTTCTAAAGAAATTTCAAAGTTTTTTTTTTAAAATAGAGGAGCAAAAGTTGAGCATGAATCTCGACGTAGCAGGGACGGTGAATATCACGCATGCAGTCGCTGGTATATGCGGTTAGAAGTTTCTATTTGTCAAAACAGTTGGTTTGCAGTGTATTATGTGTCAAAATGTGCCATGCATGCCTAATTGCCTATGACTTGGTGTAGCGATACAGATTCCAAATTTCAAGAACGTAGTCGATCACCTTAGAACAAAATATGCATGGTACATTGGTAGATGCACACATCTTTATCTTTACCTAATAATAATAAAGAGAATAGGATTTTTTCTTCCGTCACAAATTTCCGTCCGTCAGCCTCCCGGTGTCCGATCACGATCGCACGGCTCATCTCTCCGCCTGCTACTCCAAAATTACCAATTTTAGGGTTTTGAGGCGGTGGCTTCCCCTCCCCTCCCTCCCGTCTCATCTTTAAAACTGCACGCATCGCCTCCGATTCACGCCGCCGTTAGGGTTTTGTCGCACAGGGAAGACTTTCGCCGCCATGAGCAGGTCGGGGCAGCCTCCGGATCTCAAGAAGTAAGCACCATCCTTCCCCTTCCTCACCCCGCGCTGGATCTCGATTCCTTTCTTTGCTCCATCGTTCGGTTTTGAGGAATACTGATTCGAGTTCACGTCCCTTTGGCGCGTCGCAGGTACATGGACAAGAAGCTCCAGAGTAAGTGAAGATCTCTTGGCTCCAAATCCTCCTAGCTTAGCTCCTTTAGTTGTATTCGTGGTGGTGGTTTTCTCTTGTACGTATGCGTTTTAATGGGATATGATTGTTATCATAGCATCAAGAGTCAAAGCGATCGTCCAGACCCTCCGTCATTAGCCTGAAATGCTCAATTAAGCAGGCGATTGTGCGGTCCGATGAAACCTCAGGTCTTTTTAGATACGTGGTGTCGATCCGTGTGTCTTGTTAGGCATCTGATTTCAGATTTTGAGATCCACTGAATTGTTCTGAAGTTTGATTAGGAACCAGATTTCCATGTGCATATATTCCACGTTTTAGTTGGTTCTGACCTCTTATGGCTGTTTTTTTTATAAAATAAAAATTTTACATTGTTACTTGCAATGCCCTACATGATGAACACACTTTAAAGCTATGGATTTATCTCCAAATGAAGCTTTCTTGTCATAGTTACTCTGATAGGGCATTCACTGTTAATTTCATTTATTATCTATGTGCAACTGAAGCATTTGTGGTATTTTAACTGCATATATGCGGTGTGTTCTTTTTGTGTATCTCAAACCTCCATTTTTATTAGCCTTCGTTATGCTGATCCTTGTGGCTGCTCTGTTGACATCTATTTTTATCTTTGTCAAGTTGTTAACTATGATTTTGTTCATAATTTGTAATGCTATCCTTGCCTACATGATGATAAATCCAAAAGGCTATGGATTCATTCCAAGTGTGGCTTTATGTCATAGTTACTCTGATAGGGTGCCGTATCATCATGGAATTCTAATTCAGAATTTGGGGGTAAAAGAGCGACCATGGAATATACAAATGATACCTGAACTCCAGATATAGCTTTCACTACACTAGACTTTCCATGGGCCACATGACCAATTGTACCTGGCATGTTACATGAATTAAATAATATATGTCACTGAAGGAGGTTTTTGCTTTGCATTGTGTCATGTAATGTTTGTCTGTTTGAAACTATGAATCCTATTTAAAGGCCCTGGCTAAATTTAAATTAAAAAGATGAGCAAAAGCTACTCATAGTTCACAAATCAAAAGAGCAAGTAAAATTCACTGAAGTTTTTCTTACTAAAATCTTCCACCCATGACCTACAAAAGCACTATTCTGTAATTTGATAAGTTTCAATCTTTTCTATGTAAACCTATGTTGGTTTTTTATTTCTACCGTTGCAACATTCCAAATTAATATTAATTTTCTTTTATTAATATTTTTCTTTTATTTTATGCTACAGGTCTACTTTCCGAATGATCCCGCATCCTCTGTGTTGGTTGTTTATACAATGATAGCAGTTTGTTCTTTTACTAATATTGCAAGTTCCGATTACCACATTTCTGTTTCCAGGAAGGCACGTCAAACTATTTTAAAGGCCTTCTGCTCATCTTGTGCTATCTCATTGTCGCTGCAAGCTTCCTTGTCCATGTTGATCCCAATTCAAGTAAGTAGTTTGTTTATCTGGTGCTTAGATGTAAGAGATTAGTAAAGTGGAGCAGAATCCTGTTGATCGCTTACAATTGTTCTGGGCCTGAAATGAATGGGATG
>SPJY01027149.1:0-104437 GCA_005191435.1 Raddia distichophylla | reverse complement strand
AATCAGCAGGCTGCATTCATAAAAGGCCGACTGCTGGTGGAATGTCACTGCATGTCTGCCTGTTACGTCAATTCATGTCATGTCATGTCTCGTTAAACATGCGTTTAATTTAATAACAAAGTAATTACCAATTAATAATGATAATGTCATAACGATATCGTATTCATTATGTCAAATAAGGAGGGAATCGAATAACAGAATGGTGCGTAACTTGTTCTAATTTTATAAATATTTTTCTTTCACGTTAAATTTTACAAAAAAAAAAATTCGGTCCCATCAATACATTTTCGTTTTCTACGCCTTTAACTTCATTTTCTGGGCCGTGGCAGACAATCGGCCCGACCGCGCGCGGCGAGGAGGCCTGTGGACGCGTGGCGGCTACTGATGGCTTCTGGCGTGGTGGAAACCCATCTGTGTTAATGTCGGGGGAGCTAGGAGGGAGAGAGGTAGGGGGGAAGAAGCGCCGGCTGGACAGGCGCATAAAGCGCCCGCTGAACGGGCGCTTTATAGAAAACGCCCTCTGAACGGGCGCTTTATATTAAGCGCCCGCTGAACGGGCGATATTTATATATCGCCTAATTAACGGGCGTTTTATAATTAATCGCCCATCCGTTTGGCGTTTCAAAATTAACGCCCGATCAACGGGCGCCGAGATGCTATTTTTTTAATTTTATTAAACGGGAAATTATTTTTTTAATTTCGAATTAAAATAAAGCTAGTACAGTAAAAAATTCGTTCCGCTTCCTCTCCACGCGCCGTCGCCGAAGCACAGGGAGGCCGCCGCTCTGGCCCTACCGGCGGCGGCGCCGATGGCTCCCACTAATGCCACAGCGTCAGATGAGGCGGCGTGGTTGGTGGGGGCGGAGCTGGGTGCCCCTCCGTCGCATTCTCAGCTGCCGGCGACCGCGCGTGGCCGGCGGCATTCGCACCTGTGCAATGTGTAGTGGAGCTCCATGGCGCGGCGGCGGCGGCGACGGCAGCAGCAGTTGTGCTTAGCGGGGCCGGAGCTCGTGGGGATGGATAAGCCTGCTGGAGCTCCGTGGGCCGAGCGCGATCGATTCTCCCCGAGGTGGGTGTCCTCGTGGGTGTGACGGCCAAGAAGTGAGTCCTCCCTCCATGCCATCCTCTTCAAAAATCTCTTGCTTTTCGTATTCTACTAGAATGGGCTCCGTGCTTATGAATTTCTTCGCGTGATGGGCTGTGAACTTATCAACCATGATTTGGGAAAGCAAAATGCATCGTTTTGAACGCTGAAGGTCCTTCGTGTGGCTGGCGGGAGAATGACTTGTTTGACACCCAGTTCGATGGCCTCGTTTCAAATGATATTAAGTTCCGTAGCCTTGACTCGTATGATACCAGATACGCGAATTTCTAATCTCGATGACATTCTTCCTATTTTCCCTATTTAATATTGATTTTCCTTATTTTTATCAATTGCTTTGCCTGTTTTGTCCCTGTCGTCCTCCCCACCACGCCTCCTCCGGCTCCCACGACGCCGTCGCCATCGCAGCCTCCTCCTCGTCCTTGCGACGCAGCACGGGCGGCGGGACGGCCAGCGGCTGGCGTCGGGGCGGCGGGAGCGACATGGCAGCGGCAGGCAGAAGCATGGCGGCGACGGCGGCATGGTGGCGTCAGGTGGCAGCCTAGGGCGGCTGACGCTGGAGGGGGGAGGGGCAAAATAGTTCAGCCACGATGAAAAAATAGGGTAAATTGAAAAAATAAGAAAAATGTCACCGAAATCAGAATTTCGCGTGCCCGGTGTCATACGAAAGGTTATCGAACTTAATGTCATTTGAAACGAGGCCGTCGAATTAGGTGTCAAACAGGTCATTCTCCTTGTGCGGGCTGTCAAGGCATGTTTAATGTGTATACCCTATGACCATTTGTAGTATCCAACACCATAACAATATAATAATAGGATAGGGATTAAAATATACTTTAAAAGATAAATATAGAGAGAAGTAGGATAACATTTGAAAAGTGGATGAATAGAGATAGAATAGTCCACAAATGGGTGTTGTTAGGATTGTGTGGGGGGAATTCCAATGGTCGCCACTAGGAGCACGCATTCTAAATATATATTGGGAGATAGAGTCAACCCATTAAGCGCCCAATACAAGTAAATAACACATACAACTTTCACAGTGAACACTCCCTCAGGATAGACCGAAGATATTGATCATGTCGTTAAACTCATTACCCTCGCTAGGTCCTAACTCTTTAGTGAAACAGTTAGCAAGTTGTTCATCAGATCGTATATATCTGAGCTCCAATGTTCCATCATCTATCTTCGCATTGACGAAGAATCTGTCGATCTCCATGTGCTTGGTACGATCATGTTGTACTAGTTTGTCTGCAATGTTGATCGCAAACCTGTTACCACGATGCAGCACCAGAGGAATCCCTGATGTGCAGATCTCGCTTTGTGTTATAGTTTGTGTGGACTGCATAGAAGCCCTTCGGTACCATGGAGATGCCATATAAGCCAGTTTGCCTACCATCGTCTGCAGGTCAAAGATCACTCCGACATTAAATTTAACCGCTCCGCTTTCAAGGGCATTTTGAGCTTCGGTGACTTTCAGGAAGAGGAGGCAAAAGACTACGATCGATGCCTTCTCCATCCTTCCAAACTTTGTGGGTTCCAAACAAACTGTGCGTCCATGCACTATTTTATAATAATGTTCGCGTGTCAACAACACTTGACAGCACTGTAATTATTTTTGACTGTGTCAAGTTCAGTTCATAAATTCATTAGCTCACCAAGCCTCCTTTCTGCTTTTATATATGTTGCATATGCTTCCACCATCCTGTTGATTGAATATAAATGCAGTGCATCTTGAAGACCACGCTCACCGTGAAAGTTCAAGTAAATTCTAGTTCACAAATCGAAGGATATCCTAGCTTCTGTGAAGGAAACAACAAGGTGATCCTAGCCCTAGCTGCTGTGTTCCTGTGTGGCCGCGTCAAATCTAATGAGCTGCTTGAGTTAAGGAATGTACGGCGCCAAACTGGCGACGCATACTTGCATAGCACTGATCATTTTCATTATTCATTGCATTGAACGAAATGACACTGGTTATCTACTTATCAGTTATCACTGATGTTATTATGGATGGGGTCAGAATACACATTGGTTCGATCAGCTCTGAGCTCTTGGCCTCTGTTCTGGGCATCTTGTGGTGAATTGTTTTTTGAGGAACAGGCAGAAGAACTGCCTTATATTAATTCAGTAGGAAAGTTACATGTCAAAAATTTAGGGGGAGGTTTAGGCGCATTCCCCCCGAACGCGCGATACAAGTGAAAACTAATTTATTACAAAACGAGCACCTGCCGCCCCCCAAAGGCGCAGGACCTCCATAAGCAAATCAAAAAATATCGTCGGCGATAGCTCCTTGAGTTGAAAATATGATTGTTCCTTTCGAGCCAGAGATGTCATAATGTTGCTAATATTAGGATCCTAAACCCGGGACAAGGTTGGGTTGCAAGATGTCCTCGGCCCACCAGACACTGAGATCATCAGAATGGGTCCACGCAGAGCGGAGAAGGTGTGGGGCGTTGAACTTGGAAGCCAAGAGGTTCCATATGTGAGAGGAGAAAGGGCACTCGAGGAAGAGGTGTTCTGGGGTCTTCAGGCATCGGAGGCAAAGGACACAAAAATAGTTATTTGGCAGACCCATATGCAGGAGAACATCAGTAGTCATGACCCTCTTTAGAAACAGTGTCCAAGCGAAGAACTTGGACTTGGAGGGCGCCCATTGATTCCAAATTATCACAAGCGCCTTTGGAGATGTCCTTCTAACGAATTGCATGCGGTACGCTGAGCGGACAGAGAAGTTCCCATCCGCGGAGAAACGCCAAACGGCTCGGTCCTGGTGGTTCGGACGGAGCACAGCACGACTGATCTTTTGGCAAAGGCAGAACAGCTCCACGGTGAGGCTGGGGGTGAAATTCCGTCGTAAATCCAACAGCCAGTTGTTATTGTGCAAGGCCTCGGCGACTGTGCTGTTTTTTCGTGCGGAGGCCGCAAAAAGTCCCGGGGCCACTTCTTTTGGAGATTGACCAAGAAGCCAAGCGTCGGTCCAAAAGAGAAATGTGGCACCATTCCCAAGAACCAGCTCAAAGCTCGCTCTGAAAAATGCTGCATCAATTGGGTCCACCCTGTCCAGCGAGACGAGACACGATATGGGGGAGTCGGATTTGGCTAGCCAAAGCCAGCGCAATTGGAGGGCCCGAGCAAAAATCTTCAGGTCGAGCACCCCGAGCCCCCCAAGAGCAGTCGGGAAGCAGACAAGTTTCCAATTGACACGACAACCTCCCGCTGCAATATTGTCATTTCCGCGCCAAAGCCGATGCAGTTTGTCGATCTTCTGAAGGACCGAGGTAGGTGGGAAGATCACTGAAATGGTGTAGGACGGTAGGGCGGAGAGAACCGACTTAAGCAGGGTGACTCTACCCCCTTTTGACATCATTTGCCCTCGCCAGCCGGCTAGACGACCAGCAATCTTGTCGATTAAAGGTTGAAAGTGGACGTGCTTTAGCTTCTTGATGGCGAGTGGGAGGACGAGGTATGTGATGGGGAAGGACGTTCGTCGCTCGGGCAGGTCGACGAGAATGTCATCGAGGTCAAGGCCCTCGCACTTGATGGGCACAACCTGACTTTTTTCAAAATTGGTGCGAAGGCCAGAGATTGCACCGAATCTCTGTAGGATCTGGGCCAGCGCCGAGATCTCTTCCTTTATCGACGCCACAAAGATTGCAGCATCGTCGGCATAGAGTGAGATACGCAGGTTGGCCGGGATACCTCGAAGCGGTGAGAGGACCCACTCCTCGATGGCGATGTGCAGAAGGCGTTGCAAGGATTCAATTGCAAGGTTGAATAGGAAGGGGGACAGCGAGTCCCCCTGGCGGAGCCCTTTACGGTGTATGATGAAAGGGCCTGGGGAGCCGTTGAGTAGGATTTGGGAGGAGGAGGACCGCAGAGAGGAGACGATCCAATTTCTCCACTTATCTCCAAAGCCGCGGGCACGAAGGTTATTTAGAAGGTAGGGCCAAGAAACTGAGTCAAAGGCTTTTTGGAGGTCTAGCTTCAACAGGATGGCCGGTGTGCCAGATCTGTGAAGAATTTTGGATTTGTTTTGAACAAAAAGGAAGTTATCTTGAATGTGACACTTTTTTATAAAGGCACTTTGACAAGGAGAGATGAGCTCATCTATGAAACCGGCTAGGCGGGTGAAAAGAATTTTAGTGAAAAGCTTTCCAAAGCTGTGGATAAGGCTGACGGGACGAAAGTCCGAGGCTGAGACAGGGTCTTTTTTCTTCGGGATGAGGACAATCGCGGCAGAGTTGAGACTTTGAGGTATAGTACGACCATCAGTGAAAAGACACTGCAGGGCCGCAAGAAGATCAAAATGGATGAAATCCCAGCAGAGCTTGAAGAAGACCCAAGTGAAGCCGTCTGGCCTAGAAGCTTTATCATTAGGCATTGCCATCAAAGTGTCATGTAGGTCTTGAAGAGAGAGGGGCGCCTCGAGGGACGAGAAGTCGGCCGCTGGGAGGCTGAGATTGCTCCAGTTGAAGGTGAAGGAGTCGGGTGTGGTAGCATGCGGTGTCCCAAAGATGGAGCTGATATAATGGTGCCGGGAGTCAGCCATCTCATCATGGTTGATTAGTGGCCCACGATCAGTAAGAAGAATGTGAATATAGTTTCTGCGGCGCCGCGAGTTTGCCCGAATGTGGAAGTATCTTGTGTTGGCATCCCCGAACTTGAGCCAGTTGAGTCTTGAGCGCTGTTTTCAACGGATTTTCTCAATGGCCGCCAAGCCTAGTACCCGGACCTTGAGCGCCCGCCGCAGAGATATTTCTTGGGTAGAGAGCGGGCGAATCTCCACGGCTATGTTGAGAAGACGAATAACTTCGGAAGCAATGGCGAGCTGAAGCTTGATATCTTCGGTGTTGTTACGGTTCCAAGTTTGCAGAGCTGCGGCAGTGCGATGGAGCTTGATCCGAAGAATTTGGAGGGGGTCGGTGGACGTTGGAGGACGGGAGTTGTCGCACCAAGCTTGTTTGGCCACCTCGAGAAAGCCCGGCATTTTGGTCCAGAAATTCTCGAAGCGGAAACGCCTGGGTGGCCGCCGAAAGGAGTGTGTAGAGAGTAACAGTGGGCAGTGGTCGGAGGCCGATGAAGAGAGTGGGATGAGAGAGGAGGCCGGGAAGGCCGTCTCAGGGTGCAGAACATTCGGTCCAGCCTGACCAATGTTGGAATGGCTTGCTCGTTGCTCCAAGTGAACCGCTTGCCGGAAAGGTGAAGCTCGCGGAGAAGACAGTTGTCTAAGGTGCTCCGGAAGAGGTTCATAAGCCGACGGTTAAGGTTGAGGTTGTTCTTGTCAGAAGCCTTGTAAATGAGGTTGAAGTCACCCATGATCAACCAAGGTTCCTGGATAGTGTCGGCGATGGTTTGGATCTCATCGAGGAAGGCTTCTTTCTCTAAGTCAGACCGAGAGGGGCCATAAATGTTGGTGATAACCCAAGATTGACTAGAGTGGGTGCAGGTAACCTTGGCGGTGATGGAGTTTTGTAGGAGTAGAGCATCAGACATTGAGATGGAGCTGTCATCCCAAAGCAGAAGAAGGCCCCCGCGGGTCCCGATGGCAGGGAGCTGGAGGGAGCCACGAAGCTTATGAGCACCGATCTCCTCGAGGATCAGCGCCCCGGAGAGAGGGAGCTTGCTTTCTTGAAGGGCCAGTATAGATGGCCCGTGGGAGCACACAAGGTTGTCGACGACGTCACGTTTGGCAGCGGAGTTGAGACCACGAATGTTCCAGAAGAAGATCTTCATTGGGAAACCAGGAGAAGCAACGAACTAGGGAAATCCGCTAGGCCTAAACGGGTATCTCCTCCTCGACAGAGGACGCACCCACAGTAGGCAAGTCTAGGGCCGGCCTGTCGAGACCGCATAGGTCAGACACGGCGCTGACGGCTGAGGCATCCATCGGTGAAGAGAAAAGGGCGGTGAGTTGTGAGGCGAGGTCATTCACGTCACCTGAGACCTGCGGGGCCAGCCCTAGCTTGCGCACCAGGACGGCCTATGCTCTGCAAATAGAAAGGATTGCAGAGACACTGGGGCCCTTGGGTGGCGCGCCGAAGGAGGCGATGCGGGAGCTGCGACGAGTGCTGGAGGAGGCAGCCCAAACCCACGCACCGCGGCCAAGGCCACGGCCAGGCCGAGGCCCTGTCACCGGTGGGGGCTCGAGCAGGGGGCTACTGGCAAGGCGTGGATAATCTGGCAAGTAGCGCATGGACCCCGGACTGAGGTAGCGGAGGGGGCAGGCCAGCCTCAAGAAGCATAGGATCAACCGGGTAGTGAAAATGATGGGCTTCGGTGAAGATGGTCTGAAAAATCAGGGTATCATCCAAGGAGAGGGCCGGAGGCAGTGAGGGAGGACAAGAGGGGGCATGAAGGCCTAGCAGAGCAAGATCAAGCTCAGGCGAAGGCGAAGGAAAAGGCAAGAGGCAGCGGCTCCCTGGCGAGGGCGGCGCGGAGCTAGCGCGACGCGGAGAGGATGAGCGCGAGGAGGGAGCGATAGGCGAAAGCGAGGGCGATGGCGGCGTGGAGCGCGCTGGCGTGGCATAGTGTGGTGCGCATGGCGAAGCGGATGAAGGGTGAGCTCTGGTAGTGATCGGGAGCGGCGAGCATGGCGAGCGAGGCGAGGGAGGGGCTGACGAAGCAGGGAGTGCCGACTCTAGAGAGACCATGTGACATCGTGGGGAGCTAGGTCGTTGTAGCAGCGGAGAGCGAGAGGGCTCCACGGCGATGGCAGACATGAGATAGTCGGGCACGGCGACTCCGGAAGCAAGCGAAGCAACCACTGCGGGGGAGTCAGGCGCGACGACTTCCAAGCAAAGCGTAGCGACCTGCCGAGAGCGTGGCGAGCAGTTGCGACGGCAGCGCAAGGCGGCCGCGCGGGAGGATTCGGCTTGGCACGAAAGCCGGTCACCGGACAATGCCTTGCCCGCACCGGAGAGGTGTGCACGCACCGGGGCCTTGATGGCCCCCTTAGGCTGGCGGGGAGGGCCATTGGTAACCTGATGACGCTGTCGAGCAAGCGGCACGGGGTGGTCAGAGAGTCAGCTGGAGCAGGCGTCGAGTCCACGAAGCTAGGGCGCCAGAGCTCGAGGCCGACCACGAGCTGCCCACCCTCGAGGCGGGCAGAGACGACAGAGAAATCTTTGACGACTGCAACATGGATGAGCACACGGAACTCGGAGCGGCAGGGTGGGCGGGACTGGGGTGCCGTTAGAAGGCGCGAACAACGCCAGCCGCCAACTCTGAAAGGCTCCAAGACCGGCATCGGGTCAACGAGCGAGAGCTCAGCCACCAAAGGAATCGAAGTAGGGTCATGGGTCCAAACCCAGACACGGTACGCCGAGGTATCAGAGCGGTCGCGGGAGGTATCATCGACGACATTGACGCACCCACAACAGGCGAGTAGGCGGTCGACAATCCCTGGCTCCCAGCAGTGGAAGGGGAGACCCTCCAGAACAAGACGGACTCGGGAGCGAAGGGCACCGGTGTGGCGAGCTGTGTGGATGTTTTCTGGAAACGCGGTGAAGGCGAAATCACGGCCCACGTGGTGAAAGGAGTGGCGGGCGGCGACGAGCCTTGTCTGTTCCGGGTGGGTGAAGCGCACAAGGAAGCGATGGCCGGAGATGAGGGAGCCACGAATGTCGCCGAAGGGGATGCCAGTATAGACGCCAATTGCCTGCGCAATGGTAACGTTGTCCGGGTTGGGGCCGCCAGCGACCACCATGAACAGCGCATGGAGATGAAGATCAACAGCGGCCGAGCGGATGGCAGGTGTGACCTCCACGCAGGTGCGAATGGAGGGTGGGCGGTGAGCTGCGAGGGCGGAGCACTGGAGGGGCACGGCGGGGGAAAGCGGGTGGGGGAGAGGCAGGGGCAGGAGGAGAGGTAAGCTTTGGTCGAAGCGGCAATAACAGGAGAAATGGCCTGAGCGGAGGCAACGCGTGCACTTAACCGGGTCACGACACGCCACCACCACGTGGTCTCGTGCGAGGCACCGGAAGCAACGCCCCTGGAAAGCGGTGATAGAGGCACAGCGAGGCAGGCGCGACGACCGACCGACTTGAAGATTGTCGCCACCAAGGCGGCGGGCGCGCCTCGAAAGCACCAACTTCCAATCAGAGGCACAAGCAGGAGCAGTGGGGCCAACGACGACCGAACGAAGGGCAGGCCTAGGCGGGGAGGGGGGTGTTGGACGCAGAGGTACCAAAGGCCGTAATGGAGGCATAGGAATAGGCAGGTGGGGGAAGGGTGGCGACCCCGATAGGGAGATTGGAGGTGGCAGCGGGGTGCTTGGCTATGTGGGTGAGTGGCGGGGAGACGGCAGAGGAGCTCGGTGGCGGGTTGTTGACACAAAAACGTGGATTTCTGTGAACACACGTGCGGAAGCGTCAATTCAGTGATTGTGTCGCAACCAGAAACCAAGCGTGCCAGACAATTTAACCTGCGAATTGACAAGGAGAAAATCGTCAGTAATATAGGCCTAATCGGCTTTTTAATAGCCAGATCAGGTTATTTGTAATCGGCTCTAAATCAACCGATTACGGGATCTATCGGCTTAATGCCAGATAGAGCAATTAAATAAGCATTCAAATCTAAATCTCACACTTATTTTTGGTATTTTTATGACAATATTAGCAATAAACCTTAATATCAATATATCAGATTAAACGAAGAAACAGATTGAATAGATTGGTCAGGCCAAGACAGTATTCAGATCTAAATCTAGATATAAACCAATAAACCGATTTAAAGGCTTAAAACTAATAAGAGTAGATGCAATACAGATCGGTAAACGCTTGCACATGCAAGATCCTAAACAAGGCATACACAAGATTGATTAAACGAGGCAGTTGCATATATCGGATTCAGGAGAAAGCATATGAAATATTTAACAATCGGTATTACAGGATAAACACACATTACAGATCGATTGAATCGAGACAGTGTAATATACGAGAACATGTTAAAGATCGGTAAATCCCGAGACAGTCTAACATGGTTTGTATACATGAGATCAAATCGATGCAGCCATGCATACGGATTACAAGGAGAGAATCGATTATCCCATCGAGATAGCTCTACCTGCGAGTTGAAGCCTTTCGACGAGGTCGATCGGATTCGAGAAAGTATTTGGTGTATTGAGTATTAGATGTCTATTCTCGAGGTCTAAGGTCCTATTTATACTATTACAATGCCGATACCGATACGAGCTCTTTCACCGTGTGACGCTCCCGAAGTTTTATCTCTATCGGTTTCTTCAATATATTTCTCCTTTGCCGATGAAGCCCATTACCGATTTAGCCCAATACTTCCAACATATTGCCCTTTCTGAATATCCGATTTTATGCCAAATTTGGGTGTCAACATATGCCCCTAAGTTCGGCAATGGGTATTCTCATTAGCCGAGCTTTCAAGTGACAAAATCGGATTTCTTCCAAAATCGTGTTGAAATATTTCACAGCTCTACCCCCGTAATCTTCGCTTTCGGCCCATTTGAAAACACGTGTCAGCCCAGCAGACAATATGGGCCGAAACAGTAACGCCGAAACGAGCGGTAAAACCCTAGAATGGGCCGAAATAGCAGCGCCGAAATGCGCGGTAAAACCCTAGTTTTTACCACTGCTATAAATAGTCGCCCATTCGCCGTCACTTTCATACTCTCTCGTACGCACACGTCTCTTGCATCGGAATATCCGGAGCTCTCAGGACTTCCAGTGCACAGCCTCCGTGCATCAACTTTCAATCGGCAACATGTCTCAGGTACTAATCCGATGCTCTGACACCGAAGCTTTGTATTCCTTGGGACCCATAGGGCATCGAGACCCATCGGATTTCATATATCATTCCGTAGGGAGACTCCCTTTATTTGCCAATAAGCTTAGTGTAAACAGTTGGAAATCGGCATTTAGATCCTGGCCTAGCCCGATCAAGGGATATAAGGACTGGCTCACTCGGGTCTACAGCCAAAAAAAAGAGCAATGGGACGAACTAGAAATTACAGATGATGTCCTTCTTTCCTTATCTCCACCACCAGCAGATGAACCCTTTATGGCAGCATCAGCTTATTTTTGGTGTGACACTGCAAATGCTTTCCTCTTCCCAACAGGACCAATCAGTCCTACACTTCTAGATGTAGCCATGTTGGCTGGTCTTAAACCCGATGGTGAGATGCTATCGGCTTTTGATCTCTCCTCCACTCTGAAGCTGGTCCCCGAGAAGAACTTCGGATGGCAGCGTTACATCAGCACCCACCAGCAGACAGGCGATGTTGAGGACGAAGAGCATATCGCCTTTCTGAACATGTGGCTTGATCGGTTTTTCTTCTGCGGACAATCTCTGAGTCCCAGCAAGGTTTACCAAGGAGTGGCCGAGGCACTGGTGTCTGGCCAAAAGCTGGCAATCGGCAAATACCTCTTAGGAGCCACCTACCAGATGATGCACGAGATCAGGGAAGGTCTCTGCTCAAAGAAGGCTGATTACTCAGTTGGTAACCTAGGCGGCCCTTTCTGGTTTATCGGAATGTTCTTGAAGCTCCAGATATACAACTCCCTCGGCGAACTAGATTTCAACCTGACATTCCCGAGCGAGCAAGAATCCGATGACAAGGAGCGTCCCGGCAGATCTTATGGGGAAATGATCTCAGTAAGCTGCAACCGCAAACGCCTTAACCAACATGACCTCTCCCGTTGCATGGTTGCATTCTATACAATGTCTGAATCAGAATATGGTGCAGAACAGTTAACCCATATACCGATTTGGATAGATATCCAATCCCATCATTTTTCTGATTAGCCAGTACCCTAAAGGGTGAAGCCTTACCAGCTTATAAACAATTCATCTCACCGGATATCTTCTTTGCTATTCTAAGCACCAGAACCCATCTCAGGAAGCCCTCATATGAGTATTATCATCCGGCAGTAGTAGCTCGGCAATTTAACCTTGGACAGGATATACCTGATCTATTCATATACCGACACCTCAACGCCAGAGATGACTTGAACTCCAAATCGGCTTATAGCATTCTATCTGCTGCACACTTGGACTTTGAAATGCCATCGGAATTTATCATGTGGTCAACAACTTCCCCAAAATTCGATTCTTGGTGGGAAACTATCGCCAAGGACATATATGCTACCAAAGGCAGAGCTTCAACCTTAATCGAACGGATCACTGGCCAGAAAGAAACTTACAGACCCAACTGGCCAAAGGTCGCTGGTGTGGTCGAGCCTTTATCAGAATCAGAAACAAGTAGCAGTGACAGTACCAGCTCTTCTGATTCCGATGATGAAAACGATGAAAAAGAGAAAAATTCTTCCGAGTCGGGACCTTCCTCATCAGATTCAGATGATGAAAGAACAGAGTCCCAAAACCATGCGTCTTCTTCTAACCGCGAGGTCATTAACTTGCATATGTTTACTAACTTATATTATTCTCATTCTCCGATTGCTAATCTGGCATTGGTTCTTCTTCAGAGCGGGGAGAGACGCCCGAAGGCCAAACTTATTGGCGACGCGGCTGGTCAACTCCACTCAATAGCCAAGTCTGCATCGGCCTTCGCGCAAGAGTCCTCCCAGCAGCCCAAGAAAAGAGGTAAAATCGGCTCATTACATATAATTCTTGCAGATATCCAATTCTAAACACTTCAATTAACAAGGAGACCCGAAAGTGAAGGCGGTCAAAAGAAGAAGCTAGCCGGCAAAAAACCGAGGCCCCAAAAGGTGCGTACTCCCGATAGCACCGAATCCGTATGTGACACAGTAAGCACTTACGTTTCCCAAATTTCGACTTTCATTTCAGCTTTTCCCTCATCGGAATTTTAATTTCAGGACACCTCACCCATCCAGAAGAAAAAGGATGGCACACCTGCTCCCCCACCGGCTTCGCAAACTCCTCCGGCTTTCAACCCACAAGATGTAATCGGAATTCTTTACCTTTCATCACGAAATTCTTTAACTCCGATCTTTTGTAACTTTAAATCTTCTTATTTCCAGTATATTTTTCAACCTCGAGGCCCAGCTCAAGTAATGGTGGTATCCACGCAGGTCATTACTTATGACGGCAAGAAAAACGATGAGCTCAACTTCGAACCGTCCAGCATGGATTGGCTTGACGATGACCTGGACTTCCTATCTTCGCCGATCAGGACTTCATCACCTCCAATTGCCATTGTCAATTCACCTGCTCCAGAACCATCCAATAAAAATCGACTTTCCCCAAACACCGTCGCCAAACTCAAGCAAATGTGGGAGTTATTTGGCAATGAATCAGCTTTCCTGGTTAACCCTTCTGCCGTACGGGAGATAGCCGATTCTATCAACGAAATCCTTCCTAAGCAGGTAGTTTCGGCTATCCAGAAAGTGCTGCCCCTTGCCAAAGAGAAAGCCGATTTCGATGCTGCATTAGATCGGCTCCATCAAAGAGAAGCACTCAAGAATGCGGAAGCCGAATTGAAGGGGCTGATTCAAGACGCAAACGCTCAGAACGACACTCTTCTCAGACTGAAACGCGAGGCTGAATCGGCAAAACTTGCTGCCTCCAAGGCAGTTTCAAAGGTTAAATCCCTGGAACAGGAACAGGAGAAAGCGAGGAAAGCCGAAGAAACCGCTCGCTCAAGTTTTGAGAAAAGCAAATCAGCAGCCAAGGAGCAGTACGGCGTTGTCAAAGCCTGCGGCCCGGCAGTCCTGGACGCGAAGAAGAAAATTCCGATCATATCCGGATCAGCTGAAGAAGATACTGCAACCATTAATCGGATCCGGGATACAATGTCCAGCGCTGCTGCGGCTATCTATGAGTTTTGCGAGTGATCGGCCTGCGAGCCAAAATTATAAACTTGTATGAATCGGTATTCCACCGATTGCAAGACGACTGCCCTATTCCGCCCCTTGGGCGAAGACAATCAAGGCCTTCGTGCCTTTGTAATAAAATTTCTTTTATGCAATCACTTTTATTCTACCAATGTTTTAATCTCTAGGCGATTCCTCAGAATCGGCTTTTGCTCAACAGCAACGTGTTGAGTAAAATCATACGGTTTTGAACTATAGGCGATTCACATAGAATCGGCTTTTAATAAATTTCCGTTCAACCTTCTTGTTATAATGCCTGGCAACTCTTTGCTTATCTCGCTCAATATGCTCCAGAGCCTTTAACCGAACCGCCACCATATCATCCACCTTATCCACCATCAAATTATTGTAATCATCGGCTTTTACGTTATTTTGCTCTTCAACTCTCGTGGATCCGATGATGGCCTCAACCGGCAGGACAGCTTCCTGACCGTAAACCAGCTCAAATGGTGACACCTTCGTAGCTCCATGCTTAGCAATCCGATACGCCCATAGCCCATCCGCCAAAGTATTATGCCAACCCCGCTGCCTTTCATCGATTTTTCGCTTGATCAGTTTTATAGCGCTTTTATTCGAAGATTCCGTTTGGCCGTTGGCTTGAGCATAATACGGCGAAGAGTTGATTGTAGTGATTCCCAGGCTTCGAGCATAATCTTGAAATGCTTCTGACATAAATACCGATCCTTGATCCGTAGTAATCGTCTGAGGAATACCAAATCGGTAAATTATGTGTTCTCTGACAAAGTCGATCGCTTCAGTAGCAGTTACTTTCCTCAATGGGACCGCTTAAACCCACTTAGTAAAATAATCCGTTGGCACCAAAATATACATATGCCCCTTAGATGAGGATGGAAATATTTCTCCGATCATATCAATTCCCCATCCTCTAAAAGGCCATGGCTTCACGATCGGATGTAAAATAGACGCAGGCGTATGTTGGATATTCCCAAATTTCTGACAGTCTTTGCAACCCTTATAATATTTAAAACAATCTTCCACCAACGTTGGCCAGAAATATCCTACGCGCTTCAACATCCATCATATCAATTCCCCATCCCTTGAAAGGCCACGGTTTCACGATCGGATGCAAAATAGACGCAGGCGCATGCTGAATATTTTCGAACTTCTGGCAATCTTTGCAATCCTTGTAATATTTAAAACAATCTTCCACCATCGCCGGCCAGAAATATCCTACGCGCTTCAGCATCCACCTCATCTTATATGATGACTGATGTAATCCACATAACCCTTCATGAATTTCTCCGATTGCAACTTTAGCTTCCTCTTCATTCAGGCACTTAAGCAATAAACCATCAAAACTTCGATAGTATAACTTGTCAGCGATTAATACATACCTTTGAGCTCTCCTTTTAAGCTTCCTATCGGCTTTCCCCTGAGGATCTTTAAGATAGCCGATAATTTCTGCCTGCCATCCTATCGGAACAGGATTTGCAATCAGAATAATCTCTAACTCCATGATCGGTAATTTATACCCTGATGCTTCTTGAGCTAAATCATTGGCTTCACAATTCTGTTCTCTCAGAATATGATGAATCGTGAATATACTAAAATACTTAGCCAAATCAGAAGCTTTCTTCAAATATTCCCGATGTAACTCACTATGACATTTGTATTTACCGATCATTTGACAAACTACTAATTGCGAATCTCCAAATACTTCTACAGCAACAGCACCAGCTTGGATTAACCACTCCAATCCCTGAATCAAAGTTTCGTACTCCACTTGATTGTTGGTTAACCCAAAATTCACTGTAACACTGAATCGGTAAGGGACACCACCAGGAGAAACAATAAATATACCGATTCCACATCCTTTCTCACAAACTAATCCATCAAAGAACATTACCCAAGGTAAAAGAATCGAGAGGTTAATGTCTTGATGGTGCGTGATGAAATCGGCTAATACCTGCCCCTTGACAGCTTTTGGAGATTCATATGTCAAGTCAAATTCGATGAGAGTATATGCCCATTTGCCGAGACGTCCTTTGATGATTGGGGCATTAAGCATGTACTTAACCACATCGGTTCGACAAACCACTTTGCATTCAGCACCCAACAAATAATGCCTTAGTTTAGTGCAAGCAAAGTATAAACAAAGGCAATACCTTTCCACTACCGTGTATCGGGTTTCTGGATCCAACAACTTTCTGCTCAAATAAAAGATTGCATGTTCCTTTCCATCGACTTCTTGGACCAGAACTGCCCCTATCGTTTTATTCGATACCGATAGATACAACTTAAACGGCAAACTCTCCTTCGGAGCAACCAGAACAGGTGGATTAACCAGATATTCCTTAATATTATCAAACGCTTTCTGCTACTCCGGTCCCCAAACAAACTTATCGGAATTTTTCAGCTTAAGCAATGGAGAAAACGGTATAATTCTTTCCGATAAATTTGAAATAAATCTCCTCAAATAATTAATCTTACCGATTAGCTCTTGTAGACGAACCTTTGAATCCGGAGGCTTAGTATTCAGGATCGCCTTTACCCTATCGGGATGAACTTCGATTCCTCTCTGATGCACCATGAACCCCAGGAACTTGCCTGCCGATACTCTGAAAGCACACTTCTTTGGATTCATTCTCATACCATACTTTCGAAACCGATCCAACACGGTCACAATATCAGCCAGATGTTGCTCTTCTTCCTGAGATTTAATTACCACGTCATCAATATAGATTTCAACCAATTTACCGATCAGATCATGGCATATCAAGTTCATCCCTCTCTGATAGGTAGCTCCAGCACTAATCAGCCCAAAAGTCATCACAACCCATTCGAATAAGCCGATAGCACCAGGACATCTAAATGCAGTCTTATTCACATCTTCTTCGGCCATAAAGATTTGATTGTACCCAGCATTGCCATTCCGCTGAATTTGGCATTAGCGAAATCAGGAACACGATACTTGTGCAGATATTCCGTTTCATTAAAAGCCGATGGATACGGCATTGTGTAATGCGGTGCGATCTTAGGCATGTTGAACCCGCATTGTTTCATCATGTTATAAACTAGATTCCTTGTCATCTCTTCCAGATTTTCATTAATCCCGGAATTAATCGGCTGATATATCGGATCTGGGATTGGAACCATAGCCTGATTATTTGGAATCGTCTGAACTGGAGTTGGATTAATAGTCAATGGAGGATTCGGCTGGGAAGCCCCAGCATAAGATGTTCCCGGGTGAGTATAGGTTGGATGCTGATTCTGCAAGCTCATCCCCGGAGTAACATTCCGATTCACTTGATGGGCTTGTCCAGTCATGATGTTATGCAGCGCGGCGCTGGTTCCATCCTGGACAATTCGCCCCAAAACCGATGACTGATCCAGCATCGATCTGTAAACTGAATTATTGATTTGATCTCTTATTATCTCAGAGTAATCCCCAGTGAGCAGTGGATCTCCAATAGCAGTCTTTGTAACCTGTCCACTACGCGTTTTCCGATATCCAGTAAGCATTCTTTTTTTATTCTCTTCGTGGATCTTGGCGAGCCTATCTTCGATTTCTTTTTTCTGATCGGGGCTCAATTCATCAAACGTCACTGGTTCAGCGGCGAGCCTGAGAGCCTCCACTGCTGCCTCGCTGTCGGTACGCGTCATCGCATCGAGATTGATTGTTGGGGTCCCACCGAGCGTGCCAAAAAGTATGTTGACACAAAAACGTGGATTTCTGTGAACACACGTGCGGAAGCATCAATTCAGTGATTGTGTCGCAACCAGAAACCAAACGTGCCAGTCAATTTAACCTGCGAATTGACATGGAGAAAATAGTCAGTAATATAGGCCTAATCGGCTTTTTAATAGCCAGATCAGGTTATTTGTAATCGGCTCTAAATCAACCGATTAGGGATCTATCAGCTTAATGCCAGATAGAGAAATTAAATAAGCATTCAAATCTAAATCTCACACTTATTTTTGGTATTTTTATGACAATATTAGCAATAAACCTTAATATCAATATATCATATTAAACCAAGAAACAGATTGAATAAATTGGTCAGGCCAAGACAGTATTCAGATCTAAATCTAGATATAAACCAATAAACCGATTTAAAGGCTTAAAACTAATAAGAGTAGATGCAATACAGATCGGTAAACGCTTGCACATGCAAGATCCTAAACAAGGCATACACAAGATCGATTAAACGAGGCAGTTGCATATATCGGATTCAGGAGAAAGCATATGAAATATTTAACAATCGGTATTACAGGATAAACACACATTACAGATCGATTGAATCGAGACAGTGCAATATGCGAGAACATGTTAAAGATCGGTAAATCCCGAGACAGTCTAACATGGTTTGTATACATGAGATCAACATGATGCAGCCATGCATACGGGTTACAAAGAGAGAATCGATTATCCCATCGAGATAGCTCTACCTGCGAGTTGAAGCCTTTCGACGAGGTCGATCGGATTCGAGAAAGTATTTGGTGTATTGAGTATTTATTATTTTTTATCTCGATATCTAAGGTCCTATTTATAGTGTTACAAAGTCGATACCGATACGACCTATTTCATCGCGTCGCCTGATTCAATCGTATTCCCTTCAAAGTCTTGTATTTATCGGAATACTTCAATAAACTTTCCTTTTGCCAACGAAGTCCAATTCTGGATTCAGCCTGATAATTCCGATTTTACCCTTTTTATCATATCCGATTTTCCTATCAAATTTGGGTGTCAACACGGGTCCCAGCGTAGGAACGAGCTGCAAGATCCAGCGGAGAGCGACTCAGAATTGGCCGCGCTTGCCAGAGAGGTGGAGTGTGGGGAGGTGGCCGCCGCGGCCGAAGCGGCGCGAGGCGGAGGCAGCGGGGAGCACATCGCTGGAAACTCGTCGGACCTGATTCTGCACATCAACGAGCTATGGAGGAGAGACCGGATGGAGCCTAAGAGCCGTGCAGGGGCAATGGTGATAGGGCTCGACGGGATGCTGGCGGCGGGGCGGCGGCTAGGTCCCGGGCCTCCCGTGATGGAGGAGACGTGGGGCAGGAGGCGGCGGAATCCGATGCAGGGGCGGCGTTGGCCGACGGGGAGGAGCGGCGGCGTCAACGGGTCGCCAGCGGCGTGAACAGCTAGCTTCTCCTAGCCCGGCTAACTCCGAGCACCATGGCGGACACGGGGGGAGAGGGGAGCTGGGAAGGACGGAGCTCGAGGGGCTGCGGCGGCGTCAACGGCCGTCGGTTGAAGAGGCGGCGGTGCCCACGGCAGCCGGTAGGAGAGGCAGCGGCGTCGGCAGGGAAGTCGGCGGCAGCCGGCGAGAGCGGGCTGAGGTGAGGTGGAGAGTGGCCGAGGGGAGGCGGCGGCGGTGGGGCCGATGGGGGCGAGGGGAGGCGGGCTTGGTGGTGGAGGAGACGGCGGCGGCCGCTAGGGGAAACCCTAGTCGCCCCGCGTGTCGCACGAGCTGGGCTGGGCCTTCGCACTCACCCACGGAAGATCCTGGGCACCTTCTCTCTTCTGAAAGCAGTTACACCATTCTGTTCGTAAATACAAATTGGATTGTACCTGCACTCTGAAGTAGGGATGGCAATGGGGACCCGATCCCCGATTCCCCGCAGGGAATTCCCCTATTAGGGGACGGGGATGGTAGGAATTTAGCCCCCACGGGGAACGAAATGGTAAAAAGTTAGTCCCCGTCGGGTCTGGCGGGGACGGGGATGGTTCACCGTCCCCCGTCCCCGTTCCCCGTGGGCCCCCATATATTTGCAATGCCCTGTATATGCCAGCAATCCAGCCCAAGGCCCATTTATATTTCAGCCTAATGCTTGGGGAGTTAGGGACTTAGCCACTTAGGGTTCGATACTTCGATTTCAACTTGGCCACAGCCTCCAGCCTCCTCCTGCTTGCAGCTCACTCGCCCCCGGCCGCCTCCTGTCCTGTCCTTGGGTGGCCGCCGGCCCGCCGCGCTCCAGCCCCTCCTCGGCTCCTCCTGCACCGAGCCGCCGACGCCACCCCGCGCCAGCCCTGCGCGGCTACGCCTACGCCGCCCCGCGCTAGCCGCTGCCCGCTGCCGACGCGCAGCCCTGTGCGGCTGTGCCGACGCCGCCCCGCGCCGGCCCCGCGCCGCCCCTGCTCCAGCCCTGCGCCGACGCCGACGCCGCGCGCCCTCGTCTCCTTTGGGTCAGAGCGGGGACGGGGACCCCGCGGGGATTAATTCCCCGCGCGGGGACGGGGATGGGTCAATTGTTTGCCCTGTTGCATTTCGCGGGGACGAGGACGGGGATTTTTCTCCCCCGCGGGGACGGGGATGGCGGGGCATTCCCCGACGGTGAATTCCCCGTTGCCATCTCTACTCTGAAGTGATGGCTGTGCAAATTCAATGAAATTTCCGTTGACAAGCCGAAGAATATGCTGGAAGATTCCTCCATGTGGTGAATATTTGGTCCTTGAGTAACGGGATTATGACAGCTAGTCAAAGATCCCGCATTTGGCATGGTCAGAGGCTTGGCCTCTTCTTCCAGGATCATTGTTTACAAAAAAAAAGAAAAAAGAAAAAGAAAAAAGTGCCCTCCTAGGAGTTTGCCTTGTTCTTTTTAGCGTATCATTGCGTTGGCGTAATATTGTAGCAAATTTGAGAGCCCTCGAAAAGAGGTCTAAATATTATAAAAAATAGTTTTAGAATCTTTGAAAGGACTACTAAAAGACACGAAAAAATCGTTACGAATTATCACAACATATAAGCTATATAAAAATAACAAAATTTTCTACAATAATACGCAACGGTACGATACGCTGAAAAGAACAAGGCTTAGTGTTTATGTTCCTCTTCAGCAAGTCAAAAACTTTCTTTCTCGGAATAAAAAGAGAGAGAGTAAATAACTTAGCCAATGGGCATAGACATATTTATGTACACTAAGGGTTTTATTTATCTATTTTCTTTCAGAAAGTTTGAGATTCTTGCTGCTTCATGAATGGTATTGCTAGAAATAACTTTCTATTGTTTCGATTTATGGACGCCTAGGCATTGGATGCAATGTTAACAATGTGCAGTGAAATCAACGGGGCATTACTGTGAGGGTAAGTCCCTAAGCCCTAACAATGATTTGACTCTGGGAACTAAATATTCTGTTGGAGATGCTGATGCTTGAAGTCTGCAGGTTTCATTGCGTGCCTGGATTTATCCTTTTAATTGCTCATTACCAACGCATATGAGAATAATTTGTAGTCCATACTCCATTGTGCCTTTTAGATTTTACTTTAGGTTAGGACCTGGGGGCGCCATTTCCACCTGCCTCTCTTCTCCATCAGCAGGTTCAGCTTCTGGTGCTGGTGGGTTACCATGTAGGCGAAGAATTAGCTGGCTATTCCCACCAATAGGCCAAGTAATACTCTCATCGACATTGCCACGGTGAACGTATTCAATAGCAAGGTCAGCCACTGCCTTGCGACCTTCATCTGAGACTGGTTCTCCTCTTTGACGCAGCCTGACCAAAATAACTGCATATATTGTCAGTGCAACAGCCCACACGCTGATGGTTATGAAGAACACTCCTCTCAAATTACTCCAGGTAATAATGGTCGCGGAGTCCATGGCATTTGATTGGCTGCTGCACTCCACCTGATCTCTGAACCACTTTTGCTCAATGCTCACAATCTTGTCTCCTTCCGTCACCTTCAGAATTGCCCTCGACACATCGCCGACAAGTGGAGAGCCCTTAGGGAACACCTGTCAATCACCATAGCCACCAAAATTAGAACACTTTGGTTTGGTTTGTGAACAAGAAATCTGCAGCAGAATGAGCACAATGCACAGGAAAATTCAATTGATTGCTGAACAAGGTTGGTTCAATGATGGTCAATCAAAAGCAGCCTAGCATAACTCAGACTGAAACCACAGTATGATATAATCATAAGGAAAATAAATGAAATGGAACAAGGACTACAACTTACAAAGCCAAATCCACCAGTCTTATACACACGACCAACAATACTGTGGTTGCTGCAATATTTGGACATAAATATCTTGAGGTATGGTATCTCATCAAATATTGCTGCAACACCACCATTCAAACTCCCCTTCGTCAATGCTTCAGCATATTGATCTGGTGAAATGTAGTGCCTAGTTTTATGCTCATCCACTTTAAGGCTTATGAGGAGATCCTTAACAAAAGATCCGTGGCGGTACCCAACATAGTCTCCGTTTCTTATAATTTGATTCAAGTCAACAACTGTTGGCTGGAGCTGTCGCACTGTCATCATGGAGGTCAAGCTTGCGCTGTAGAGTTTTTCTAGCAACCAAACCAGCAACAACCAATTTAGCAGCGCAAATTTTGATAGCCATTTCTTTAATTTTTGATCTGCATAAATATGAGAAGCCGCTTATCAGGCCCCACCAGAAAAAGATTAGCCAAAATACATGTCTTTAATTCAAAGTAGAGCATCTTTACAATTTTAGTGTTAGATTTTATACTGCTGTTTGTTCCAATAATATGCTGCAAAAACAATTACATTGTTACACTGCAACGTTTTTAAACCATCTGCGATGTTTCATAGACTGCAGCAGTTCTGAACCAAAATAAGATTTTTTAGGCCTTAAGATTAACATATCCATCTAAAAACTCATTTGAATAATTGTATTTACTTCCCTTTGACATCTACTTATCGTAAACACAGGAAGAACTTCTAGGGTAAATGTTAATATCATGAATAAATGTGTGTAGTTGGAGATTGCAGGAGAAAGAAGCATATTATTTTGAATATTCCATTGTGTTCACCCTTTGGTGTAGCAATGAGTGTTTGAAAGTTGAAATAAGCAATGCTGAAGATTTGCTGTCCAGGATTGCCACCAAAATGCCTATTATTCCCATGCTCAACCAACCATACAACAAAACCTGTGAACACAAACACAACCATGATGGCTACCCACAGGACTGGTTCAACTGGCTTCAGAAAAACCCACAAACTCTTGGTCCAGTTTTCTTTCGAGGGAACAACTAGCTGCACCCCTGATTCAGTGTAAGGCAATGTGAAGTCCACATACAAAGAGCGGTTGATGACAATTGTAGTGTCCCCAATCATTGCATCATATTTCTGTTTATAACATAAAACAAGTCATTAAAATCAAGACCATGATTGCATTGACATTTACGGAAGATGACTAAAAACAAACACTATGCCACACGCAAGCAGACAGAGGTCAGGACTTGGGAGCATATGAAGTGCTGTGCGACTTCAAGTTAAACAGAGCAGTGACTTTCGCTGGAATCACGAGAGAGGAAATTATGACATGTGGACCATGGAGCTGAGTGTTTCCTATGTAATTTGTGTGTGCTCTTGACGTCCTATGGGTCCCAGTTATCAACGTGTGTACTTGGCTGGCTATAAAGCCCCAGGCCTTTGTACTGTGGGATTATCAAATGAATGAACGAAAATAAAATTCCCTGATCATCTACTGTTTTTCTTCCTCCCCGAGTCTTCTGGTTTTTCTCCCAAACTTTTCCCCTTTCACTCTAAATTTTCTGTTCTCATGATCTTTTTGTGTCTCATCACCTTGCAACCTGACCACCAGCAACAAGACATAACATGTGGGGGCTTAGCAATCCACACCAGCATTTGTTTCGATTAAGTAGAGGGAGCAAAATTGCTTTTTCTTTGTTCACCTACTTTGAATTATTTCAACTTCAACATGTAAGCCTAGCATTTTCAAGCACAGTAAGGATGCCACTGCGACATATTTGAAGTATGCCACTTTTGGACCATTTTACCCTCCTACTTTCTTGCCCTTCCTACCTTCCTCATACCTTCTTGCTTTATGTGGTCTGCCTTGCCGAGATCTTGCTCCCACCACCCTCCACACTCCTAGCCTGTGCCCTAGTTTCCCACCATCGCCACCAAGCTCCGTGCTCCTGGCCCGCAATCAAGCTCCCACTACTAGCAGCAAGCTCCACGCTCCCAGCTCACACCTGAGCTCCTCATAGGCTGCCACCAAGATCCCCGCTGCACCTTCTTGCCATTCCAGTGCTCCAGCAGCCACTTGCTGCTCTAAGAACATGTACATGGCTAAGACAATAGTTGTCTCTTAATCATTGCCATGTCACTTCTTATACAATGGTTAAGCCAATAAATAGCATTAGAGACGACTTATACAATGGAAGAGATTATTGTGCGCTTTTCTAGGCAGGTTCCTCAAACACAATGTTTCCTAACTTTTGTGTAGAGTCGACTCTTGCAACGGAGAATCCAAATATCTATATATACTCTCTCCTCCACATCATCACACATCCTACATGGCAACCTTACAGTTACAGACGGCTTACAGAGAGATGATATGGACCATCGTACATGCTCTAAATAACATAGTGGTTGCACGCATCTAAATAAGCCAACAGTATATTTCCTCTAAACTGTAATTAATGCCTAGTGAATATCAAAAGGATGGAAATTATGGGGCTGCCGAGTTTAATTTTTTTCTACAATAATGGAGGCTTTCAGTCTTCCAATCAGATTTTTCTTGGCATTTTACTTAGTTTCAGCCCCATTTTTATTCTGTACTTTGATAGTGTGATGCAGAGTTTTGCGCCAAATCTCACAGATCATATTTGGTTTTGTTTAATGCCATACTAGTAGTAAATTTTTGTATGCAAAATGCATTTCTAATTACCTTTAAGGAAACCTGGTAACACAGCTCACTATATGACATGGATAAGTTGGCAGATGTATCAACAGGCACATACTCGTAGGGGACAGCATATGGCATCTCCTGCATGACGGCTTCAAATATGTCGATACAATATCCGGCCACTCCAAGTTTTCCAGTGATACGATCTTTATTGAGGTCGACAAATGGGTTGGAGAAAGGCTTTACTGGCACAGCAATCTGCAACTTCTTTCCAGCAACTGGCCACTCCCAACCTCTAGGGACAATTGCTGAACCACCAGGCCAAATCACTGTGTTCAGTCCAACATTAGCACTTAGATGAGAAGAGACGGTTAGGTACTTACTTAAGTCAAACTTTGGTGTCCAGAAACCAACACTTTGGTATGTATTGCCAATTACATTCATTACCTCAAAGGCAAATGGCTGCCGCTGCCCGTCAACTACAGCGAAGTCACCTGATATACCCTGGAACCTGGTGGTTTGGATGGCATCAATAAGCTTTGGCCCATCATGTGACACACCGAGCATACTCAAATCATTTGAACTGTTGCTATTCTGCGCAAATGGCATTTCGAAGCCAAGCATAAGGGGCCCGGCCTTCCTTAGGGCCATCGCAATAGCCCATGCTGTGTCATATGCCCATAACTGAAACACATTTGGATTTGCTGGGTCAGGTGCACCTGGGTTGTCTTGTCTGTACCGTGAAATAAATCGAGCAGGGAAGTTGAGGAGCTTGTGTGATGGCAGCACATAAGGCCTGACAACAAGAACGCCCTGCATTGAATTGATCGTGCTGCCATTGAGGGTGCTAAACATGTTGCCTACACTGCCTGTTATAATCCAGGCATAACCAGTGACAAGCATCTCAGCTTCATGGGCAAGGACAAAGAGGCGTGCTGCCATGTCTGATGACATGTGCACAACAAAGACTCGTGTCTGCATAGTCTTTAGCTTGTTAAGCTCTGCCTTTATCCGGTCATCAGTAGCAACGGAAGGGATGGCACTTCGGTACAGGATTTGTGCATCGACATCATGCAGGGTGTCCACAAGGTATGATATAATGCCCCTACCAAAATCAGAGTCCTCATAGATGGGCACGATTTGGCGCCAGCCGAAGTGTTGGATAAGTGAAGCTATCGCAGGGACCTGGGAGGCATCATCCAGCGCAGTCCGAACGAAGTACTTGAATCGATTAGTCGACAGGTAGGGGCTGGTGGCGGCATAGGACAAGATGGGTACATTTGCCCGGTTGCCAAGGCCGATTACGAACCTCGCCTGTGTTGATGTCTTAGGCCCAATGATGGCCTGCACTCTGAAGTCCTTCAGGAGTTCTATTGCTGCAACATGAGAGGGGGCAAAAGACAAGATGAATGTATTAGCTGTGAAGCATGCCTAAATCATCCAGTTCCAGCACAAGGAAATTCAGTAGCAGCAAAGATCTTGCCATGCAAGCAATTCAGCTAATCTAATGGACTAGGATTTTGGATTTGGCAAACAATTCACCCGTAGCCCTGGATATAACGAGCTCGGATCTGACAGTCTCGTAAACTGGCTTGCAATGATCTCAATTTTCCTTGTGGAACATGCAAACTGTTAATCTAAATTTTCTTTCCTACTGTTCTTAGACATAAATGTGTAACAATGCCAGTAGGGCGCAATCTATCAGGCAACGCGGTCGTTCACTTGTTCTCCCCGGCGGTTTCACGGAAGCAGAATTCACATTGACGAAAGCTTCGCGTCTAAATGGTCGCACGCCTATGCACAACCTCGTACTGCTACACACTTGACGCACTCGAGATCGCACATCGCAGGGTCGCTCACCTCCTGACACCGGGGTAGCAGAAACGCAAACGCTCCGTCGGAGGCAGGCGGCTGCCGCGGCCGAGCAGCCCCATGGTCGAGGCTGCTTTCATGCCGATCTGCTTCAGACGCCGGCCTCGCTCCGCCTGGATCACCAGATGCGCCGCGCAGCCCTCGGGGTTGCCGCTTGCGCGCATGGCGCCGACGCCCGACGCCGTCCGGCGTGGGTGACCCGCCACCACCTCCTGGCTCCAGTAACACCGTCGGGACGAGACGCCCATGCTATAGGAGTAAGGTGGCGGCCGCGGCGAGCCCCATGAGACCAAGACCAAACGCCGGCGGGCCGACGGAGACCAGAAGGGGGACAGATGGGAGAACGAGGAAATTTCTGTGAAATTATATTTATTTTTTTGACTTTAATATAGATGGGACGCCCACTGCTTTCAGCTAATGGGAAACACAATATATGTCATTATAAATGGTCGAATATGCTACTACCTTTGTTTTTTCATTTGACGCGTTTGACTGTTGATCACGCTTTTGACCATTCATCTTATTTAAAAAATTAGTGCAAACATACAAAAAAATAAGTTACGTTTAAAGTATCTTTACTGATAAAACAAATCACAGCAAAATAAATAATATTTACATAATTTTTTTGAATAAGACGAATGGTCAAAGATGTGTCCAAAAGTCAAAAGCGTCAACAAAAAAGAACGGAGGGAGTATTACTTAAAAAGATATCTCTTATACATGTTATTGCAAAGTGACGTTTTTTCAAAATATATCATTACGACATGGTTAAAACTTAGGACCTGTTTTTTTGAGCTAATCTGAACGTCTGAACAGCTGAACGGCTAAAATGACTGAGTTTCGAGAGCTTTTCAAGGTAGTCTCGAGATTCGGATCTATTTCATTGAACTTGCTTTTTAAAGCATTATGACGCACCTTCAAAACATCGAAAAAACTGACTGAGGAAATTTCTGTGAAATTATATTTATTTTTTTGACTTTAATATAGATGGGACGCCCACTGCTTTCAGCTAATGGGAAACACAATATATATCATTATAAATGGTCGAATATGCTACTACCTTTGTTTTTTCATTTGACGTGTTTGACTATTGATCACGTTTTTGACCATTCGTCTTGTTCAAAAAATTAGTGCAAACATGCAAAAAAATAAGTTATGTTTAAAGTATCTTTACTGATAAAACAAATCACAACAAAATAAATAATATTTACATATTTTTTTTGAATAAGACGAATGGTCAAAGATGTATCCAAAAGTCAAAAGCGTCAAGCAAAAAGAACGGAGGGAGTATTACTTAAAAAGATATCTCTTACATGTTATTGCAAAGTGATATTTTTTCAAAATATATCATTACGACGTGGTTAAAACTTAGGGCCTGATCTTGTGAGCTGATCTGAACGTCTGAATAGCTGAACGGCTAAAATGACTGAGCTTCGAGAGCTTCTCAAGGTAGTCTCGAGATTCGGATCTATTTCATTTAACTTGCTTTTTAAAGCATTAGGACGCACCTTCAAAACAATGAAAAATCTGACTCAAAAAATTCAAATCATATGTATTTTCAAAATGTAGATAAGTCATTAAGATGTTAAGCCGTTAAGCTAAAAAGAACGTGGCCTTAGCCTTGCCCTAATCCTTCTTCTTCCTCTATAATCATCCTCCCCGCTCTCTCTCTCCTTCCTTGGGTTCCTCCCGGCGCCACAACCGCCACCGTCTTCCCTCCCCCCAACTTCCCCACCGTCAAGCACCTCTCCTCCTCGTGCCGCCTCCTCTGCCTCGACCGTCGACAACACCGCATCCTCCGCCGTCGAAGCTCCTCCCGCCTTGATTCGGTCGATGTGGTCTTCCCTACCTCATGTTGCGGCGGCGCGGCCCACACTTTGCAGATGATGGCCATGCGGGTCTCCTTTTTTCCTCCACGGGGGCGGCGGCTAGCACCTCCACGCCTGCAACTTCTCCACTCATGCGCTAAGGGGCGGTGCAAAACATGTTCACACGGCGCTGTGGCGCTCCTTTTGTAGACCCGAACACGGCGGCACTCCTCCCACCTCGGCGTGGAGGCGCATCGTACTGGTCTCACCCAACGACAACGGGTCCCGGTCCTCCCCAACACCGACGGTGGCTAGCCCACCATCTCTACCACACCGCGAACGGGCCGACGCGCCCCCAACACCTCCACACCGACAGCGGCCTCCCTACCTTCTCCTTGGCTAGCAGTGCCCTTTTCTGCCTCCGAATCCAACGGTGGCAATAGCGCTTGCCTCACCTCGATGCGGCGACGTCCCCCAACTCCTGTTCACAATTGGCGGCGATGACCCCCAGCTCCTCTTGCACCCCATCTCCTCTAACTTCGAGGCAGAGGAGGCGGCGCAAAGAGGAGGAGATGCGCCTGGCGGCGGGAAGCCAGGGGGGAGGGTAGGGGCTGCGGCCCCGGGAAGAAAGGGGTAGGAAGGAACCCGAGGAAGGAGTGGTAAGAGAAAGGACTAGAGAGGAAGAATAACTATTAGAGTAAGATTAGGTCTTGACAACATTGTAATGACATATTTTGAAGAAACATCAGTTTTTAATGGCGCATAGTGCATATCCGATTAAGTAATGTTATATCTCAGATACAGACACTTTATAATGGCATATATCGATTTTTTCTTTCACAAAAATAGGAGGTGATGAGGTGCGGAGGAGGAACTTGTCAGGTCGGGAGATGGAGAGGAGGGGGTGGAGGAGGTGGTAGTGGGAAGGAGGAGCTCACTCTCTCTCTCTCTACGTTCATGTCTGCATATTAAGAAAGAAGAGGTTTTGAGCGGGGAGAGAGTGCTTGAGAGAAGAGCCAAAAGTGAGTGTGCCGGCACGGCGTCGTCGCTTGTGGCTGTATGCTTAACTGGAAGATGGGCCAAAATATCGATGGGCCATGGCGTCCGACTGCGTCGAACACCAAGCTGAGAGCATTTTCGTTTTTTTACTAATATTACAATGGTAAATAACCCCAAACAGAGGGTTCTACTTAGGCCTGAACTTGTAGTTTACTCTATCGGCTTTCTAAACTTATCTTCATTTGTACGAATATCACAAAACGATTGGGCAACAATCAAACACTGACATTGATGTCTAGGTGTTCGTTAATGAAGTGGATGCCACATTGTAAACGCTGATATGACTTGCCACATTTGAAATAAATTTGAGGATGAGGTCGCATTTACTTAATAAGCGTTAAAATTTTTCACTTCTGAAAAAAATCAATCGAAGAATTAAAAACTCAAAAACATTGAATATCAAAATTTCAGGTATTCAAAATTTCTAATTGTTTTTTTAAAAATATTGATGTAGTTTGGAGTTTGAATTTTCAAAAAAAATAAACAAATAAAATTTGAATTTAAAAGATTGACTAGTTTGAAACATATGAAATTTAAAAGATTGAGTAATTTTACAAATGAAGGGTTATTTTAGTCTTTCCATCTTATTTAGTCCCTAAATTTGATTAAATACTTAAAAAAGGAGCACAATAGCAATTGACTAAAATATTTTGAGGCATATGAGTAAATGTAATGTACTTTGAGATATGATAGCAATCGACAAAAAGTACTTTAGACCGAGCAAATTCCTCTGGAAAAAAAATGCAATCCTTTGTAATAATAATTACTTGTATGAGATCGATCGTCTAGGGATATGATGCACGAAGGTCGGTCTCAATACCAGCTGAAGCAGCGGTGATCTCGTCGTCGCCGCAGTCCACGACGTGCAGCGCGATCCTCGCGGAGTCGTCTGGCTGCGACTGCGACGCGTAGAAATCGTCGAGCGCGAGCGAGATGCTTGCCCGGGTCGCCTTCCCGCCGGCCGACCCGAGGTCGAGGAGCGCCCCGACGTGCACAGAGGCCACGGCGGCGCTCGACGGCGGCGCGCCGGCCGCCGGCCTCTGGGCCAGTCCCGGCGTGGAGGTGGAGCCATGGCTCCCGGCGACGGCGAGGAAAAGCAGCAGCAGGCAGAGCCAAGAAGGCGGCGGCGGCGCGAGAAGCTGCTGGGCAATGGTGTCGTCCATGTCTACCTCGACCATCCTTGCCGGCTTGCCGCACGAATGGATTAGCTCTAGCTACTTTGGATGTGAGGAACTAGCTAGGAATTGAAGCTTGAATGAACACCAGGCCTGTTCATTTATATAGCAATGGTTAACTGGGCGATGCATGCACGAGCATGGATCGATCTTAATCAGAACGGCAAGTCGGCAATGGATTTAACGCACGTTTGTTTGGAGCCGCATCTAGCTACGAGTGTACTTCCGGCGCCGCATCTAGCTACGACTTTGCATGTCCAGTATGCATGACACAGCTGGTCAGTACATGTCAGAATCATACGTGAGTATGCATGACAGAGCTGCTCAGTACAGTCAGTAGTCAGAACCGTATGCTCACGTGTTTCTAACTTCGGTCTGCTATGACGGCGCTGAGCCGCTGATCAGCAATGTTGCAGTTGAAGCGCGCGCTCTCTCTCTCTCTTCTTTCCGAACCCTGCCGTTAGTTTTTTTTATAATAACTCGTACTAATTAAAAAGGACAACGTATTCGGTGCAAATGTCCATTGAATGCTAATATGCTAATAACAGATCTGAGCCATCAGATCCATCAGGAGCGGCTCAGATTTGGAGAGGTGGAAGCTACTTTCCTGGTGGCCCCGAGGGTGTACTGCAAAAATTTATAGAGAGAGTGACCGGACCACCCGGATCCTACGGGATTTCAAACCGTACGCGGCGACAAAAGGAGTAGGAGAAGGCGGAGGGGAGGTAGAGGAAATGAGACCAGAGTCACCGAAAGTTTAGACTGATTCGAGCCTCTCAGGAAGGCAATAACCCTACTCCAGTGTGCTCTATGCTTAATAGAAGTGATGGTGTACAAGAGAGAATCGTCGGGAAGAACTTCGGCAGCTTGGCTGAACTATGGCGAGACTTGTGTGTCGTGCTTCGATGCTTCCTCTGTGTGTTGTGTCGTACTGGAAGTGTGTGGAGCTTCTATCCTATCTTGATGCCGAGTGTGAATTGCCTTTTATGGTGCTGAAGGGAAGCTTTTATAGTCCTCTCAGAGATGCATCCGAGATCATCTTATTGCCGATGTTCGTGGGCCTCGCTATTATTGCATCAACGGTTTGTATAGGGTCTTGACTGAGATGTATCACTGTGCAGGGTTGATATCCGTCTCGTCCACCACCTAGGCCTACTACTGTGGCTGCAATGCAGTGTCAGCCACTGTTCTATCACTACATTTTCCCTGTAGCGCGCGAATTGCAGCTCCCGATGAAGGCAAATCATTCTGATTGTCAGAGGGGTCTTATCAGGCCCAAGGTTTCATGGGAAGCCACGTCCAAGGGTCCCCACCGTGACATGCATCCGTCTTGTTGGCATGACTCGAGCTAGGCTCTGCCAAGCAAGGTTACAAGCAAGCTCTACTCGAGACCCTCTTCGAGTCACTACAGGAAACGAAAACAATCTCGAGAGCCCAAACCGTCGATACAAATACACAAGCCGTCGGGACAAGTTACTCTCGATGGTCAGCCGTCGAGTGTAGACCGTCATGAGAACTCCGTCGAGAGAGGAACACTGTCTCGACGGCTCGACCGTCGAGACTACTTATCTCGATGGCTAGTAATAAAACCGTCGAGTGTGATGCAATAGACGCCGTTTGCTCATGACGAGCGTAGTCTCGACGGCCATCTACTAACAGTCGAGAGACATGGTTAGCGGGCCCTACTAGACAGACCTGGAGGAGTAGCATACTCTCAATGGCTGAAAGCCGGCCGTCGAGTATATCTTTGTTCAGATGTTGGGTAGTCTCGACGGCATATAGATGGCTGTCGAGAGTATGACAGGGCAGAAAAAATTGTTTAAATTTGCAAAAAAAAAGAAAAAAGAAAAACTGCGGCAGCTCCTGCTCCCAGCAGCAGCTGCTGCACCTGCAAACCAAAAATGCCCGCAATATATATATCCCCAATTGTCGCATCCATTGTCCACAAGATCACAATTGCACAAATAATTTAAAAGCACGACACACATCGATATGCAAAAGACCGATCGAATCCATATAGAACATCGCTATCCACATAGAATTGTCCACAAACTTATGATAACCAAAACATATGAATCGATAGCTAACTAGTCACCTAATGATCGCTAGATGGAGGATCGTCTGAAGGGGGTAGGGTCGGTTGGGTAAACAACGGCGGAGCGCCATCGAATAGGTTGTTGACGAAGTCGGCCTCCTGGCTGCCCGATGTGTCCGCTCCCTCGTGCTTATGAGCTACTGCTAGGGCCGCAAAACCTGAACCCTTGAATCAAATATAGACTTATTAGTTAGTGCTATGTTTTGAAAGAAAATAATAATATGTAATTTGAGGTCGTAGGACTTACCGCCTCAGTAATGTACGGGAAACCACCATGTGGGCGAGCCTGGCTCATGTAGTCACCTGCTGGGGGAGGTGGGCCGCTGTAGAGAGCTTGGGGATGAGGATGTGCACCATAAGGCTACAGCCGGCGGCAAAGGCGGGTGCGAGCAGCGGCGGCGGAGTCGGGGCGGCGGCGGCTGCGGCGCGGGGAAGGAGGAGGCAGCGGTGCGGGTTTCTCTTAGGCACAAATGTGCCTAAGTCCCACCGAAACGTCGTACTAAATGTATGTTCTCTCGATGGCCAACGTCAAGCCGTCGAGTCAGATCAGATGGCTACCCTAAGGGCGTCGAGTGATATGAATCTGTCTCGACGGTTTTAGGGCAACCATCGATACAAATAATGGCTGTTGGGATCCCGTGGGCCAAACACTCGACAACCATCCTTAGCCGTCGATAGTGACTGGGCCAGTTGGGCCCGCAGAGAATCAATTCACTCGACGACCATACCTAGCCGTCGAGACAGATGCTCATTTCTCTCGACGGCCTTTTATTCTATGGCCGTCGATAGAACGTACACTCAAGGGTTTTCTTTGATTACACTCAATACAATTGCATACTCTCGACGGTTGTGGGAGAAACTGTCGAGAGAAGTACCTGTCTTGACAGTTTTGCCCTTTGCTGGACTCGGCGGTCAACCCAACGTAATTTGATTTCTAAAAATACAAAATAAAATTTATTGGTATCAAAAAACAATGCGCTCATGTTTGTGTATCAAATCATATCATCAGCGAAAATATAAAAAATTTCTGAGGATCGATCGTGACGAACACTACTAAATGGGGGTGTTTTTCTGCTAAGTTCTAGGTTATCGTACTATAACGGATAAGTCGTTAGTTATTATACGAAAAACTTTAATTCAAAAAATTCAAATTCAATTAACAATAAAAACTTATAAGTTCATGTAAAATAACAAATTTATTACATTGATTTTTCTACTTTTAAAAAAATAAATATCAATTAAACTATAATTTATAGGAATGAAAATGTATATTCTAATTATTGTTGTATCGACGGCCTAACTCTATGCCGTCGAGATTACTAACGACGTTTGGCTTTTCGGCAAATGGCCGGTTTACACTCAACGGTTATTTATTCAGCCGTCGAGAATGCTATGCTGTGGACCTCTCTCTCGACGGCTTTTACGTGGCCGTCGAGAAATAGTGCATAATATCGACGAGTCTGATATGGCCGTCGAGACATATTTCGACACTCGAGATTGTTTTCGTTTCCTGTAGTGAGTGCCCCTCACATGAGCAACTCTTCCAAGCACCCCACGCTCGAGCAATTACTCGAAGCATACTTGCTCAAAACTTTCTTAGTCTCGAGCAGCAGGTCTTGCTCGAGGTGCTTTGACTTGGTCAATATGGGTGGCAATGCCTCACCCTAGGCTGTCGTTAGCCTGTTCCCAGCTGACACCTCTTACGTCATCCTATCCTCGTCAAGTACCAATGAACTTGTCCATAGGTAGTATTGATAATGGGCCAACACGAGAAATGTGCTTTGTTATCAGAGTTCAAAAATATAGTACCAACTTGTGATAAATTACAAAATATTTCTACCTATAAGTTTGTGATATAGAATAAACTAGATTTTTGAGATGTAGTGATCCATATCTTTTAAGAAAAAGATAAATTTTCAAATCTACAACGCAAAAAGGTTCTGTTCATTTAAATTGATCAGTTCCCGAATAACTAAGTACTCTAAACGTACTTGCAGGTTTCTATATGAACATGAATATTATCTATATGCAACAAGTATCAAAGGAGGGTTATGGCTGTATTTAAAAGTGCTAGCAATGCAATATTTTAAATAAAGACTTATTACTTATTCAAATCAAGTTTTTGAAACATTTAAATGGATATTAAACAATTTCTATCTCTTCACCAAAACTCATCCAAATCACCTTTTCTTAAAATGCATAAATCATTTTGAATAGAATAGGCATCACACAATTGACGAAATTTTATATACCTAAAGTATGGTCCATCGAAGTATTTGTTAATTAGTTCTGTTGAACCTACCCTACTTTACCCTAAAATGGACGATAATATGGATGTACGATAATTTTATGTCATTCCCATTGTAAATTACTCATGGTTTTGCAATATCCCACGTATTGTGCAGATATTGAGAAAGTAACCCCCAACAATGCTGAGCTCCACACAATCACCACGATAACCTTGTTAGTGACTCAATTTCTCAAAGCTTTGTAGAAAACCACGCAAGCATTGCAAAAACACTAAGACTATGCCTCACCCTTCAAGTCATTACAATAACCTTGCTAATGGCTTGAGCCTATACATTTTCATTTTTCTTCACGTTTCACTACCATATCAATAAATCACTTTATCATATGGACAATGATTTCTATCCTATTTTTTGAAATACTCATATTTAGATTTTCTTATGCTAGGGTATAGTGCATGTACGGGTAACCATTTTTAAGAGGGTTTTTGGCAGTGGGGTTTGAATTATCTATTCTACATAAAAGGGTGAATTATATAATTCAAAATAGGGGAATTTTCACAAGTCAATAGTTAAAAAGTAATGCAATAACATAATAAATAACATGCAATAGAAATTCCAAAGTGCCCAACGCGGGCTGGGCAAGGCTTTCGTCTGAAACCGCCTCATCTCGAAGTCGCACTGCTGGAGGAACTAAAGCGAAGACATGAAGAACAAAGCCAACGGCGAACCACGACTATTGGAAGCATGTCAAGACTGCCACCCACGCGACTCCCACTAGAGGGGGAGTCAAGTAGGAGGACGACATGGAGCGGCAAAACGACGGGATTTAGGAGGGTCGAGGCGTCATCGCACCGTCGCGCCACTTGAGTGAAGACCGAGGGGGATCAACCAAAAGTGGCGAATCTGGCTCCGCTAATCTGGCTCCGCTGCTAGAGTAGGAACCTCACCATGGCACCACAATGCCAGAGTAGAGACTACCCAAACTCCATCGGGGGTATCCCCATAATGGAAACCACTGCCCAAAACCGTATCCAGCCAAACCACCACCGATAACAACAACACTTTGCGGGACAGCCTCATGAGCCATGGGCGACGCCTTAAGCATCGACCAAAGCTCCACCAGGAGGTCCCGTGGCAGACCTGGCCGCCCGTCGTCGGACCCGGTCATTCAACATCGGACCCAGGCATGTTGACACCCGATCCAGCCGACAACCATCACCGACACACTAGTGCATTGCTGGAGCACCACTGCTCAGGAGGAGGAGGAGGAGGAGAAGGGAGGGACACTTCATTGTCTGCGATGACAGGGAAGGCGGTGTGAGGCGTTGCCCGAGCCAGGGCGTGCCACCCGGACTCAAACAGGAATCCTAGGCCATTACGCACCGTGCCAACCCGGAGGCTATTCGGCAGGATACATATGGGCCAGATAGAACCTTCCAGGGAGCTGGGCCCTGGTAGGCTGTTCGACTGGGCCGTCAGGGAGTGGGCCATGGCAATGGGCCGTAATTCTATCCCCGACAGAGGCATTGCCCGAGCCAGGGCGTGCCACCGATTTGCGTGTCGCCATGCCTGGACCTCGCGCGAAAAGGCGCCTACACCACGCTGCCACTGCCATGGGGCCGCCGCCAAAGCTCCCGATGCCTAGGCCGAGGAGCAGTTGCATTACAAGCTAGGAGGAAGAAAAGGGAGAGGGAGAAGAGAGAAGGGAGGGAGAGGGAGGAGGGAGGAGGGAGGCCGCCGCCGCTATGGTTTGAGGAGTTGGTGGAGAGACGTGTCATTCCCGAGGTTGCGCAAGAGGACAGCATGGGTCAACTACCTGTACTTATTTAGCGCATATACTATTAACAAAATTCAATGTGATCTCCTTGAAAACTCTAGAATTTTAGTTTACCAAAAAACGAATTACATTAACCAAAAAATTTATATTAATATGGTCCAGTTTTTACTCTTTTACCATTAACTTTTAGTTACCCTTACACAAAAACCGAATCATTTCAATACCGAACCGTATAAGTCGAGAAACCGAATACTGAGAGGTGCCTCGTGTGATTGTTTCATGTTGAAGAGATCCTCTAACTTCAAAGTCACCGTGACTTTGGCTCTCCTTGATTCGCAATTTTGATTTGGTTTTGATTGATTGAATCGAAAGTCGGTGATGTTAAAAAAGAGACATGAAAAAAGCTTAAAAAATTATTTTAAATGTTTTAAGATCTTTGCGAAAACTCGACAAAGCTTTAAAAATTATAATAAAATATTACCCTAAATTGTCTATGTAAAACTAACAAATTTTGGTTCAATCAACTAAAATCAAAACCACAAATCACATAGTACGAATTATCGCTAATATATACTTAGATCTGGTACCCACATGCGAGTGACCAAGTTGCTTCACTTTGAAGTCGGAGATCCGCATCCGGGCCCGCTTCCCATGACGTGCCCGAGTCGTGCGAGCCAAGGCCACACACTGACACACAAATCAGCATGACAGCATCAGCATCTCCCATCCTTCCAGTCCTCCCCCTGCGCGCGCGTGCTGTACGCTAGAAATTGCCTCGACGACGGCTCGGCCGGGCCAGGCAATTCCTCTTCCCCAAGCTTGCTACATGGCGGGGCACGCTCCCGGTCCTCTCTTCCTTCTCTGGTTCGCCGCCGCGCTGTTGACGACGTCGTCGTCGCGGGCAAAGCCGCCGACGCCGACGCCGGTAAGCGTGGGGTTCATTATCGACGCCGCCTCGCCGGTAGGGAGGATCGCCAGCACCATCGTGCCCATGGCCCTCGACGACTTCTACGCCGCCTACCCCAACGCCTCTTCTCGGGTCCGGTTCCTGCGCCACGACACCGGCGGCGACGTCATCGCCGCCGCCTCCGCTGGTACGGGCTCGCACGCCTCAGTTACTCTCCGGCTCTCCGCTGCCGCCTCGGTTTTTTTCTTCACGCGTGTTCTGGCGTGCGCAGCTCTGCAGCTGATGACGAGCCAGGGGGCGAGCGCGATCCTCGGCCCTCAGTCGTCCGTCGAGTCAGCGTTCGTCGCCGACCTCGCCACGCGGGCGGAGGTCCCCGTGGTGTCGTTCGCTGCGACGAGCCCGTCGGTGTCGCCCGCCACGGCGAGGTTCTTCACGCGCGCGGCGCTGAGCGACGCCGCGCAGGCCCCGGCCATCGCCGCGCTCGCCAACCACTTCGGGTGGCGCCGCGTCGTGCCCGTCTACCAGGACGACGACTACGGCGCCGCCTTCGTCCCCTTCCTCGTCGACGCCCTCAACGCCGCCGGCGCCGAGGTGCCCTACCGCTGCGCGCTCCCGGCCGCAGCGTCCCCGGAAGCCGTCGCCGCCGCGCTGTACCGCATGGAGTCGGAGCAGACGCGCGCCTTCGTGGTGCACGCGCGCGCCCCGCTCGCGGAAAGCGTGTTCGCCGCCGCCGGCGAGGCCGGCATGATGGCCGAAGGCTATGCTTGGGTCATCACCGACGGGCTCACCGGCCTCCTGAGTTCGATCGAGCTGCCGCAGGGGGTCATCGGGCTCGCGCCGTACCTGCCGCCTACTCCGCGTCTCCGCGACGTCCAGAAGCGGTGGGCGCGCAGGTACATGCTCGACCACCAGCACGCCGAGCCGGGGCACGCCGAGATGGGGTGCTACGCCGTGTGGGCGTACGATGCCGCGTGGGCCGTCGCGTTTGGCGCCGAGCGGCTCAGCCCCGGCGACCTCTCGTCGCCGGCGATGGTGGGCGGCAGGAGCGGCCCCACGGACTTCGCCGGGATCGGCAAGTCGAGATCAGGGCCGAAGTTCCTCCAAGCAATCGCCGACACCAAGTTCGAGGGCATCGGCGGCAGCTTCGAGCTCGTCGGCGGCGAGCTCGCGGTGAAGGCCTTCAAGGTGGTGAACATCGTCGGCGGCGGAAAGGAGAGG
Organism: Raddia distichophylla; assembly: GCA_005191435.1. Classification (NCBI taxonomy): domain Eukaryota; kingdom Viridiplantae; phylum Streptophyta; class Magnoliopsida; order Poales; family Poaceae; genus Raddia; species Raddia distichophylla. The sequence continues at coordinate 65,765 of SPJY01027149.1, read as the reverse complement.
GGCATTGGGTACTGGACGCAGAAGGACGGCCTGACTCGCAGTCTAGGAGGCGCCGGCGGGCTCGCGCCGGTGATCTGGCCGGGGGAGTCGGCCGTCGTGCCTACAGGGTGGGCGCAGCCGACGAGCGGGCGGAAGCTGCGGGTGGCGGTGCCGGGCACCGTCGACCCCGGCTACCGGCCGATGCTGCACATAGACGTCGACCCGGCGACGAACCGGACGTCGGCCGGCGGCTTCGTGGTCGAGGTGTTCGAGGCGGCGGTGCGGCTGCTGCCCTACGCGCTGCCGTTCGAGTACATTAAGGTGGAGTCCATGCCCTACGACAAGCTTGTCCAGGAGGTTGGGAATGGGGTAAGTGTAGCTCGTTAACTTATGATCACTCGTTATTCCATGCTGGTAAATTAGGCATCATGATGAATGTTCTTAACTAGCATAACACATGATGGGCAGTATCGCTTCACACATTAATTAAGATCATATGATTGAAAATTCATACAACTGTTTTAGATATTGGTTTAGCCATAAAAAAGTTCTATTTTAACCACTATAGTTTCTATCCTAACATATGCAACTCCAAGATAAAACAACGGTACTGACAATGAAAGGTCAACCAGCAGTACGTAGTATCTAGATTCAATATCAATGGTCCAAACCTATATATTGCCAGAATGTTTAGATACGTAGCTTATTTCAAGTAATTATAATGTCCTATTACTTCTTTTATAAAATTTGAGTCCATATACGGAAGTAAGATCGAGCTCTAGTAAGATGTACCCATATACCGATGTTTTCAGTGTGCCCATGTTCTATTTAAGAACTTTTAAACAAACGTTTGACCATTCGTCTTATTCAAAAAATTAGCACAAATATGTAAAAAAAATAAGTCGTACTTAAAATATATTTAGTGATAAAACAAGTCACAATAAAATAAATGACATTTACATAATTTTTTTGAATAAGACGAACGGTCAAACGTTTATTTAAAAGTCAAAAGTGACAAATATTTTGATACGAAGGGAGTATTAACTATCAGTAGCATAACACATGATGGGCAGTAGCCAATAGTCGCTTCACACATTAAGATCATATGATTGCAAATTCATACTACTGTTTTAGATATTGGTTTAGCCCTAAAAAAGTTCTATTTTAACCACTATAGTTTCTATCCTGACATATGCATGGTAATTATATATGGTTTTGCAATTTACAGACATGCATGCATGAAAATCATAGTATGAAAAATAAACTCCAAGATAAAACAACGGTACTGAATGAAAGGTCAACCAGCAGTACGTAGTATCTAGATTCAATATCAATGGTCCAAACCTATATATTGCCAGAATGTGTTTAGATACGTAGCTTATTTCAAATAATTATAAAGTCCTATTATTTTTTTTATAAAATTTGAGTCCATATACGGAAGTAAGAGCTCTAGTAATAAGATGTACCTATACCGATGTTTTCAGTGTGCCCATGGTTCTATTTAAAACGATTTGTACCTCTAAAATTTATATACGTACCCATCGGCATTAAACTAGTCTTTGTTTGACCCAAAGAGCACGAGGGCTGACTAAACTAGCCACAAATTCGATCCAAAACAGACTTTTACCTTTTGCTTTTAATTGGTTCCATCCCATTCTCCACCAATAAGCTATTTGAATTTTTTTGCCAAGTTTAATTTACCATTTAAATAAGTTCATGACACAAATTAGGTCCTACATAATGTAAAAATCAGCGGCGGACCTTTTTTTTTCCAATGTTTTGCACAAAATACCTATATAAGTGCAACGGCATGTAGGCATACCATCCAGGACGGAGCAACCCTCTATATGATATAATCAATGTCAATTTTGAAATAACATCGACCAAGTATGAGTATATATTATTATATCAATGTAGGTTAAAAAAAACTCTACTATGTGGGTTTTGAGCCGACTCTCGTGCGGTGTGTTCCTAGGTATGCATGGTATAACGTCACATATTACATGATATATTTTACGTATAGCTACGTGTGTAAATAAATAAGGGACTGACTATGCAGCATGCATTTTCAAGTTTTGTGTAGTTGCTTGCACTACATGTGTAGTGGCAATCAATTTATAGGAAAACACACACTCGCAGCTAACACGGTTGATTAGGGAGAAAAAGTTACGATGGAAACAATCAAATAAGAGCAAAAAAACCTCTCTACGTGAAAAACAAAAAAAAAATAAATCTATAATAAACAAAAAATGAAATAAATCTATAATAAACAAAAAACAAAATAAATCAGACCTCGCCCAAAAATTTCACTATCGCAAAACATTTTTCCAGTAAATGAAAATGTGGGAAAACAATACAAATTTAGTGGAATTTTTTTGCGCCTGCACGATTTCGCGAATTTTAGGCGCCTACGAAATAGCAAACCCGAATAAATAAATCTAGTTATTTAGCTATTTCCAAGGTAGGAACTAGCTAGCTAGTTTTTTCCAATATTATATAAGGCAAAGAATTTTAACCATGGGATTAGTTTAATTAGAATCAAATGAACATTTCATGAAAAATATTATTTAAAGTACCAATAACTCAAGTATGGTATTGTAAAAATCGATTAGGTTTAGTTTATAAATGAAAATATTAAATAAACTATTAGTTTCAATTAAAACTTAGAAAAAAGTATCGATTTGATCTTTGTGTTCGAGCCTCCTTGTGCCGCAAAACCTGATGAGATTTGCCCTTGAACTTTCCAAACGGTGACAATCTAGTTATGTGTGTGGTTTTTGTTGATGTAGGTTCATGTGGACAGTTTTATATTATGGCTCAAAAATTGCGCATGTGGGTGCCACGTCAGCTAAAACCACTTTCATAACTAGGACTAGTTCCCACCCTTTGCTTAATTAAATAAACTAGGACTAGTGACTAAATTGGCACGATTTTGATGATCTAAGGATAAATCTTATCTAGTTTTGTACCTATGAACCAATTTGGCTCAAACACAGTAGCGAAGGGACAATCTATATTTCTACGTGGAAGAGTCCGTCCGTAACCCCCTTCAATCTACATATAATACTGAGCTCGTATTATAAGTCATTTATAGTGGTTCAGGTAGCAAATAACTAAATGTGATTTTTAAAGGTTGTCGTGAAAAACATCCCCTCATTTACCAGCTCTTGAACCCAAAAAGAATTAGTCGTATTTTTTCTTTTGAGCAAATATTCCTATTTTTTCGTGGATTCGTAACATCCTCCATTAGTTCATGCATGACCAGCTCGATCTTGACCACCAAAGAGTTAGGCAGCACATATCTGTACTGTATATGTAGGCCACAAAAATCCACTCAAAACAAAACTAAATTAATCAAATTGGACCCTTTCCAAATTGGACCGGCCAGCTGCTACGGCCGGCCGAGCAGAGTAGCGTTGACCACTTGACCTGATCTGACGAGGAAGCCTTCAAACTTCAAAGTCTTCCCTCATTGGCATCTCCTCGTTGAACTCTTACTGGTCTCTTTCTTTGCTAGCCACTACGGCAACAACTACTTACTAACAGTATTAGATTAATTTAGAACCCAGATCATTCCCAGGTTAATTAGATTAAATGACGAGATTAACGTGCAGCTTGGGACGTCTGTCTTGAAGTCCGAAACCTTGCTGCACCAACACTCGCCGAATCTGAAGCGGCAGCAGTGGTTTAATTATGTAGTAGTACTGAAGTAGACTAGTTGGTCGTGGCTGTAGGGAATCGAATCTTCATGTTGGAGTATATTGTGTCACGTGTGATTGATACGGTCTTTTTTCCTTGTTGAGTACGTGGTTAGTTGCTTACTTGCTTATTATGTAGATATATACTTCCTCCGTCCCAAATTATAGGTCGTTTGACTTTTTTGACACTAAGTTTGACCGGCTCGTCTTATTCAAAAAATTTGCAAAAATTCAAAAAATTCCAACTCATACTTAAAGTATATTATATGCTAAACGAAATCATAGTAAAAATAAATAATAATTTCGAAATATTTTGAATAAGACGAGCCGGTCAAACTTGGTGTCAAAAAAGTCAAACGAACTATAATTTGGGACGGAGGGAGTAGTACATTAGAACTTGGCAATTAGGACTAGTCAGGTTGCAATTTGTGCCTAGCAAGTCATTTTGACTAGCTAGCAACTTGCTTGAGCTCAGGAGTCAGGATACATCCTGCTTAGTTGATCCCAATTATGTGATTTTTCTTAGGACAGTCACACGGTTACCACTGGGAGCATCCACAGAAAAACTGTAAAATATAGTGTGCAAGGATACGGTGTCTGTTGGAAAAAAGAAATCTTGTAGAGCATATCGTAAAGCATCCGAAAGAGAAGCCGTAAAATAGAACGTGTGAGGGGATAGAATGTCTGTTAGAGTGAAGGAATCTTTTAAAGTGAGGTGTAAAGTGTGAAGTAAAGTAAAGGAATTATAAGAGATGGATGATATGATGTGAATAGTGTTATAGAGTGTATTTGCTGGTGGTGGATATGCTTCAGAGAGATGGATAAAGTGTGAGGTGGATAGTGTCATAAAATGTGCATATAGAGCTTCTGGTGGAGATGTTTTAAGATCGCATACATATAGAAAGGCGACATCGCTCGTATATAAACTTTGCTACATATATACATAGCAACCTGCAGGCTATAACACGAGAAATATGAAATTTATATGAAATAGTGTCTACAACAAAATGAAAAAAATGTAAGGTATGTACTGGTCATCTTTAATTACTGCTTTCTACAACAAAATACGCCTTATATTTTGGGACAGAGGGAGTATTTATGATGTAAAATGTAAAAATGTATTAGGTACAAGTCCAACTTGTTTATGATATTGTTTTGTGAAGTGTTTCTTTCTCGCCGTTTGTTTGATCCAACTGTTTTTTATTTGGCTCATCCATGTATCATGCATATATGTGCCACCCGTGCGCAGACGTACGACGCGGTGGTGGCGGACATGACGATCACGGCGAACCGGTCCATCCACGTGGACTTCACGCTGCCGTACATGGCGTCGGGCATCTCCATGGTGGTGCCGGTGCGCGACCGGCGGAGCAGCAAGCGGACGTGGATCTTCCTCAAGCCGCTCCGCTACGACCTCTGGCTCACGGCCGCCGCCTTCTTCCTCTTCACCGGCTTCGCCGTCTGGGCCATCGAGCACCGCGGCAACGACGAGTTCCGCGGCCCGCCGTCGCACCAGGTCGGCACCCTCCTCTACTTCGGCTTCTCCACCCTCGTCTTCGCCCACCGGGAGAACCTGCGGAGCAACCTGTCCAGGTTCGCCGTCGTCGTATGGGTCTTCGTCGTGCTCATCCTCCAGTCCAGCTACACGGCCAGCCTCACGTCCATGCTCACCGTGCCGGAGCTGGAGCCGGCGATCCCCGGCTTCCGCGACCTGTGGCTGGCGGCGGGGAAGGTCGGCGTCCTGAACAACTCCTACGTGCGCCGGTCCATGGACGGGTCGGGGTTCCCGCCGGCGCGGCTCGTGCCGTACCGCTCCGTGCAGAGCTTCCACGAGGCGCTGCTCAACGGCACCATCGCCGCCATCGTCGACGAGACCCCCTACCTCAACATCTTCCTCAAGGCCTACTGCGACAGCTTCACCATGGTGGGCCAGCAGAACAAGACGGGGGGATTCGGCTTCGCCTTCCCCAAGGGCTCGCCGCACGTGGCCGACCTGTCGCGGGCGCTGCTCAACCTCACCGAGAGCGACGAGATGAACCTGATCGAGCGCAAGTGGTTCGGCTTCGGCACCGCCGCCGGCGGCTGCCCGGCGCCGGCCGCCGCGTTCACGTCGCGCAGCCTCAGCTTCCGCAGCTTCTGGGGCCTCTTCCTCATCACCGGCGCCACCTCCGTGCTCTGCTGCGCCGCCCACCTCGTCGCCTTCTCCGCCGCCAACCGGCGCGCCATCCGCCGCCAGCTGGCGTCGCACACGTCATGGAAGGGCACGCTCCGGGCGCTCGCCAAGCTCTTCGACGACAAGGACCTCTCGGCGCACACCTTCAGGGCCCAGGACAGCGCCGCCGTGGCCGGCCAGAACGACGCCGCCGGCGTCTGCCCGGCCGCCGGCACCCCGCTCAGCGTGTCGAACCACACATACACGGGCGAGTTGTCGGTGGAGACGGCCAGCCCGGCCGCCGGAGTCACCGGACCCGGCGATGTCGAGCTGGGGAATGGGCACGCCGCTGAGGAGGTAGCTCCTCCCGATCCTGATGGCTCCGGTGAGAATGGCAGAGGCCATCAGGCCAGTAACTGAGCAACTGCCAACTGCCATTACCTTCCTCGGGTGTTCTTTCAGTTCAACGACATTAATTTACTAATCGATGCTCTGTCATTACGACTAATGTTCCAGTTTCAGTGTAGCGAATCAACCAACTGTAAGTATTCTTTTTAGGAAAGTAACTGTAAATTGAGAAAATTGCATATATACCATTCCGTAGGAGTGGCCTCGTCTTTTTGCCATTCCGTGGATGAATCTCACTAAAATACCAGTGCTAGTGTTGGTATCCTCGCTATTATGTAATTTTGCCCCTTTCCAATGATTTTTCCATGTTCCACATTTACTAGCCCGCGAAAAGACCTTTTGCGCTTTCTTCTTCCTTCCTGGCTTCTTCCTCAATTGCATCCATGTCGACCAGCGGTCCTCAATGGTGACGGCGTCACAATAAGGCTCAAGCGGAGGCGCAATATCAGAAAAGGAGAGCTGGAGGGTTGGAGAACCACTTTTACAGTGGAGGCGTAGCAAACAACGATGACTTGGTCGTAGCGAGGCAGCTCTCGAGCTCAGTGGCAGGGCAAGAAAGGCGGTGACACTCAAGGCAGAGAGGAGGCAGCGGCCCGAGGCCACGCTGGCGAGGTTCTCCGTCTCTATCATTATTGGCGCTAAGACAGAGACTTTTGGATTAACTAATCGGTACATACAACCTTAATATGGTATTAGAGTTGCAGGAAAGGGTAGTAGCGACGAAGGAAGTAGAGGGAACGGTGGGGGCAGCGTTCTTCATGTTGGGCTCATGCATGAGCAACTAAGTGCAAACCTCCACAGAAGTCAGAAACGAGTTCTATGCTGGGAGCAACAGCTTAAGTGTCTCATATTTGTCAAAGAGACCGCGAATCACGTTGAGAACATGGGTGCGGTCATTGATTGGCTCACCAAGTTCACCAAGCGTGTCAGCGAGAGTCTTCAACCGACAACAGTAGTCAGTGATGGAAAGGTCACCTTGAACAAAGGTGCGGAAGTGGGTGCCAACATAGAGAGCATGGATCTCTTGATTACCAAGACACTGTTGCTCAAGGCTGACCTATATAGAATGAGTGGTGATGCCAGGAGCCATCACCACCTCCAGAAGATCGGCTGAGACGCGACCGTATATCTAAGATAAGACGACGTAGTCAAGTCGAACCTAATCCGAATCAAACGGTTGCACAACCGGTGAAAGAATGTAGTCGTTGAGTACAAACCATTCGAGAGCCACAAGAAAATGTCCGGCCCATTCGATCACTGTAGTTCAAGCTGGCATGGTTGAGGATGATAGGCACCATAAAGGTGATGTGCATGACACCAATGGCCTACGCATCACCATCTAGTTCAATTGTGTCGGAAGTGAGGCGTTGGCCTTGCATGGATTGCATGGGCTCCATGGCCCCATGCCCGATGTACCGCATGGGGTGACCGGGGCCGCCGAACCCTAGGCCACCAGGGTTGGAGAGGTGGCTGGACCAAGGCCGATCGATCCGTATGCAGGGTGGGGGGCTGGGAGCGGCATGAACCGAGACCGGGCCAGATCTAGTGCCAGGCGGGATTCCGGGTGCACTGAAGCTGATGTCAAAACCAACGACGGAGTGTGGGCAACATTGGGGTGGCCAAAACCAGCGTTGCTACCGATCGACGTGCCAAAGCCGATGCCAAAAGTTGGCGCCACAAGGACCGATGCTGGGTGACTGGCTGAAACCGGCGATGCTAGCGCTGATATGGTCACCACGAGCATCGTAGCCGAAGTCGATCTGGTCACCACGGGTGCCACTGAAGTTAGCGTCGATGTTGATCTGGTGATCGACTGATCGATCGCCGCCGAAGCCAACACCGATTTGGTCACCAGGAACGTCGATGTGGGAACTGGAGCTGATTTGGGAACCAGCGCTAGTCAGGTACGGGGCGCAAACGCGGTAAAGGGTGGGAGTGCTGTTGGTGATAGGGACATTGCCGAAAGAGACGCTGATGGTCGTAAGGGCGGACATGACTAGCGCGCGCCGGGCAAGAGGGCTGCGACGACCTGCACAGTGGCAGCCTGCGCAGCGATAGCTTGGTGGTCTATTCGGCGAATGGCATTGCGACGGTGGTTGCTGAGGCTGCCATACTAGAGCCAGATCCGGTCGGGGTGGAAAAGAGAGATGGAGATTCCGCCATTGGTGACGGGAGGAAGAACCCCTCCAATGACAGCTTGTGTCATGTAGGGATGGCAATCAGGTTGGGTACCTTCGGGTACACCCCTCTCGTACCCGAACCCGAAAACTATACCGAACCCAAACCTAAATTATTTCATGGGTATAATCCCACACCTATACCCGAACCCGATGGGTACCCGAATCCGAACGGGTACCCGAACCCGAAATATATAATAAGCCTATATCAATATTGAATATAATATATATGACATTAATCAATTTCAACTCTAACCTTTCATCAACTTTGAACATATACTCTTATATTTATAATTTAGCCTTTTATCAATACATATTTATTAATAACACCTGGCGATATGTTATGTTATATTTAATTTTTATTATCCTTTTCGGGTACCCGTGGGTATCCATGAGTGTAAAAATAAACTCAAAACCCAAAACTATACCCGAACCCGAAATATTTTATGGGTATCACTACTAAAAATGTGCTTATCCGTGACGAAATCATCGTGACATTTGAAATTGTTGTCATGAAAAGCTGATATTCTATGACGTTTGTTTCCTGGTCGTCATATTTTGCATAAGGTGACTCTAGCCCCAATAAAATTATGACGAAACATGACATTTTGTCATAAAAAAATATAATAAATCATCATAGATAGTAGAAATCTGTTTGACTAAAGGGTGACTTGAGGTAACCCTCTCTGTCACGATATGCTTTTCGTCATAAATGGTCCTGTGTCCAGCGTGGTAATATCTGGCACATTTGTTGGATAAACATATTCGATGTTTCCATATGGTCTGACGTGGATAGACGTGGATAGATGTAGGCCATCGTCTAAACAAGTCCATGTGGGACCCACAATTTGGTGGGCTTTGAACACTATAGACTTATGAGTGGATGACAAGGCTGGACAAATCGAGGCGGTTGGGGGAAAGGTCGGGATGAGTTCAGCTAAAGGGTTCTTAACATTAGGGGTGTAAATGGGTCGGCTAATACCCGACCTGTACCTATTCCAAAGGAATTTTTTACCCTGAAAAAAACGGGTACGGGTAATACCCGAAAACTAACACTCGGTTATGGGTCAGTTATGGAAAGAGGGCTACCTGGAAAATTACCCGAAAGTTCAGGTCGGGTACGGGTACCCGAATATTCAGTAATATCGGGTACCCGGATATTTTACAAAGGCCCAACACTAAGTCTCTGACAATAAGGCCCAGCCAGCTAGCCCAATTAGTTCATCTCTCACCCATCTCTTCCCAACCCTAGTACGCCGCCGCCAGCACGCCGCCGCGTCCTCGGGCCTGCGCCGCCGCCGCTGTCTCAGGCCTGCGCCGCCGCCGCTGTCTCAGGCCTGCGCTAACGCTGCCTTGGGCCAGCACGTCACCGCCTCGGGACGTCCTCGCGCTGCCCTTGTCCCACGACGCCCGCGCAGCCGTCGGCTGTCCTCGCGCTGCCCCCATCACGCGACGCAGTCGGCTGCCCCCCGTCCCGCGACGCCTCCGCCGTCCTCGTCCCACGTGACCGCCTCCATCCTCGTTTCGCATGGCCGCCGTCCTCGTTTCGCATGGCCGCCGCCATCCTCATCCCACGCGTCCACCGTACCCATTCCGCACCTATGTTGGGTAAGCTTCGCATTAGCAGATGGATTATTATTCGCATTAGCACTTAGATTGCCTCATTCTACATTGCATCACAGCCTGACATCGAAGCTAGTATGAAAAAAATTGGATCCCTCCAATTTGTATATGGAGATTGGACTAATCCTTCAAAAGATATTTTTACAAGGTAAAATGTGCATTGATTCATCTTGTAAACATTATCATTTTTTCTGAGTACAATTTAGCTTGTGTCAATCAGATCATTTGTTCTCTGCAGTTGCGATTAGATTAGTCTAGGTGTCTGGATGCAAGACAATTTTTGGTTCATATTTTCCAACGCTAGCAAGGACTTCTTATCAGCATATTTGACATACCTGTGCTATAGAATTTAACAGGTTGATTGTGTCATGTACTCGTCTATTGTATGACTTTATGATGCTATTCCTGTAAATTTTTCTTATCCTGGTGTAGAATTTGACAATCTGATTGAGCATGTACTCATCAGGCCGGCATAGGAGTTTATTTTGCTACAAAATCATAATGTACTTATGAATTTGACAGGTTAATCAAATTCTATACTTATCAATTAATCTGAACCTCTACTCATCCTGTACAACAGCTAGAACAAAAGGAGCTAAATGCATTCAGAAAGATTGGCAAGGACTATGAACACATTTTTCAACCAGTACATGATACACTACAAATTAGTTCTCAAGGTCAGTGAGTTGAGGCATATGAAATCAAAACATGTTTTTCATGTCAATCGTTAGTAGCTGATTATCTATCAGGTTTAAGAATATTTCGAGGTGAAAAACACAAAGCACCAAAAAAGGTTAGCAATTTATTTATATCTAGCATGGTTATCCTTCACCAAAAACAGTTTCAATTAGATGCCATGCAGTTGACCAGTATAAAGTCATGTTTATTCAACCTTTGACATGAATATCTTAGTTACCTCTAGCTTGGACACGTGAGTTGACCTAGAGTGCTAACAATATATTAACCTAGTCTGCTAGTGTTTATTGCCTCATCTTTACTATGTTTTGCTTCATATATATAATGATAAATTAGGTTATGTATTTTAGGCTAATGCTGCAAAAAAGAAAGTTAACTTTAGGCTAATGAGGAAGTATTTTGACGGTATTGCAGCAAATGACAGACCATTGAGCATCAACAATAAGAACTTGGTTCCTTGAAGGAAAAAAGCAAAAGCGTCGGAGAAAGCAATGCAAGAGTTTAGGAAGAGGCAAAAGGAAAATGATGATCTTCGTCGCCATCTCCTGGTCATTGCAAGTCAATCCCAACAGTGACTTGATGAATGCCAAGTGGTTTATAGCCTGGACATGACAAACTTATTTTGCTCTTATCTGACACTAGCTAGAAGTGGTTCAATTACTTTGTTGGAACTATCAATGGAATGAACTAGTTAATATTTTGTTGAATATTTGTAATTTAGTAAATTGTTGTTATGTATTGCTCCAACTTATTTGTAATGTGTTTGTGATGTTCTGTCTAATATATATGTGTGAATTAGTTCCTAAGAAAGATGATGTGGCATATATGACACATGACGTGGCACCCTAGATGATGTGCCACTAGTGTTCAATCACAAAATTTCAGGTCGACGTGGCATCCTTTTATGACGATTTTTTCTGTCATACAAAATTATGGCAAAGCTCTCATCTGGCAGGGCAATAGTGTTTTTGTGACGATTTCGGGCTTTTCCATGACATTTATAGAAGCATTACATGACGACTTTCTTCGTCATAAAAGGGATCTCTATAATGACGCATAGACAATTCGTCACAAAAAAATTATTTTCTATGACGAAAATTAATATTTTGTCAACAAAAACTTTCTATGACGCACATACTATGACAAACCTGTTTTCGTCATAAGATCGTCATAAAAAATCTACGGTGACAATTTCGTCACTTATGATGACGAATGTGTAATGTCATCAATAATCATTTTTCTAGTAGTGTATAAACCCATGTTCATACCCGAACCCATCTGGTCGAGTACCCGAACCATGGGTAAAATTGCCATCCGTAGTGTCATGGCGCGTGTTGTGGCCATGGAGACGTCGATGGTGGTGGTGCTGCTAGCTGAGATGACGTTTTATGGCGAATGGTCGGGGCTGACGGTGGCTAGGGTAGGTAGAAGAGTGGGGCATGAGTGGTGGAATAAGTGAATTGCCCATCCTTCTCCATTAGTTTCCACGTGTTGAACTGGTCGGTGCATGCAACTTAATATGATATCAGAGCCAGATGTCTCGAGTTTGAATCCTGGGAGACATAATTGTCGTCTGCTCCCGTTTCCACGTGTTGAATGCTTGCTAAGACGCCTCCACGTAAAGGAGATTGCTGAAAGTATAAGTGCGTTGTTCACATTTTCCCATCAGTTTAGACTTTAAGATAAACTGATCGGTGCATCGGTGCATACAACTTAATTCACGTCATTCTCGTTGCATTTTTTGCAATGAAGATCGTAAAACATTTCTCACTTGTGCCTTCAATACCCCTTGCAAAAAAAAAAAAAACTTGACGAGATAGCCTGTGTGACACGTCGAGTATTGTTTGCCTGCAAGCATTCCCAACTTTCATGGAATGGTGGAACAAAGTAAGCATGCATATTAGTAAGAATGATCATATCAAGTTCAACAGAGTGCTTCTGTACGTTAACCAGAACATTAATTTACTTGATCTTCCAAAATGTTTCATTGACAACAAACACGTAGCTTTCAAGATAAGAGAGGACAGAACGCGTTGTGTTACGTCCCCTTCATGAAATAGGTAACGTTCATGCCTCTCTCTCAAAAAATAAAATAAAATATCCATATAGAAGAAGGGGAATTTTAGAATTCGGCGGTTAATTAATTCGCACACGCCTCACTCCATTGGACGATGACATGTGTTACGAAAAATTGCATGTACGATAGTGGGCCAAATATAATCGAATTCTAAAGTCTCCCATAAGAATACCGTAGTTGGTCCCTACGACGCAGACTCCGTTCACTTCGTCGGTCAGAGCCCAGGCTTAATTCAGAGAGGACGACAAGGAAATTGCACTTGCTTCCGGACGGCGCCGAGATCAAACGGTGCGGCTATTAATTCGATAACCGGTGACCGTTTCTACGCCGCAGCGAAGGGAACCGCGTTAAGCAACCAATTAAACGTTCTCTGTTCAACCAAGAGCTGGGAGGAGTGAAGAACTGAAGACCATTGGTGCACTGTACAAGTCGACTAATCTGCACGCGATTTTCCACGCGGCTCTCATGGCGCCACCCGTACGTACGTGGAGCTTACACCGCGTAGCAAATTAGTCGTTTATTTAATGAGACCGATTTAACATCAGACTACTGAGGCTTACAGCAAAAATGATTTTTAATCCCCGTCTCTCCGGGTGGTATCTGGCCTCGGATATATATATGGTAGCAAATGCCGTCGCGAAATTACCTGGAGCTTACGCCGTGATGCAAGTGCTGCAGATCTTACACCGATTGCTTCTTGTAGTAGTACGTAGCAGCAGCTCGATCAGCAGCAGTGATCACGCCGCGGTAGCTAGCTTCTCGACTGACTAGAAAACATTTCCACGGCGACACCGCACGTTCACACGGCTAGTCGAGTACTTGAGTGTCAGCTAGGAAGCAGTAGTGTAGTACTCTCAACTCTCAAGTCTCAGCGGCGCATACAAGGGAGGAAGTCCATGTAAAGGCAGGCACCGTATGCCATTGGGAGCACTACACCATGACACACAATTAGGGGCAGACGTCTGCCGGTAAAAATCAATAACAACGGCAGACTGTGTGCCGGCAATTATACAAAAATTACCGATGCACTGTCTGCTGGGAAAAATCTATATTAGGGGCGAACTGTCTGCCGGGAAATATAAATTAAATACCGACGAACCGTCTGCCGGTAATAGAAATTATCAGGGACTCACTGTCTGCCGGTAATATTACTTCTATATCTATCTTCTATTTCTTTTCTATAGTCGTTTATTTAATGAGACCGATTTAACATCAGACTACTGAGGCTTACAGCAAAAATGATTTTTAATCCCCGTCTCTCCGGGTGGTATCTGGCCTCGGATATATATATGGTAGCAAATGCCGTCGCGAAATTACCTGGAGCTTACGCGTGTTGCAAGTGTTGCAGACCTTATGCTGATTGCTTCTTGTAGTACTCCAGTACGTAGCAGCAGCTCGATCAGCAGCAGTGAGGACGGTCTGGTTGATTTGATCACGCCGCGGTAGCTAGCTTCTCGACTGTGACTACGTTACTGACTAGAAAACATTTCCACGGCGACACCGGCACACCGCACGTTCACACGGCTAGTTGAGTGTCAGCTACAAAGCAGTAGTGTAGTGCTGTCAAGACAACGGCGCATACAAGGGAAGAAGTCCATGTAAAGGCAGGCACCGTATGCCATTGGGAGCAACCGACGAGACCGCAGATTCATCGATCGCGGGCCATGGGAGCAGTGCTCCGGCGCCAGCGCCATGGTTTCGGCCTCTTGTTTCTCGCCACTCTCTTGCTCGGCCTCTGTGGCGGTAGCCGGCGAGCTGCTGGCGCCGGCGGAGGCGGCGCCGGCCGGCGGGTGGTGGACATCGGGGTGATCTTGGACGGGAGTTCGTGGCTGGGGAACGTGAGCTGGGCGTGCATGGAGATGGCCCTGGACGACTTCTACGCCGACGCCCGCCACGCCAACTACAGCACCAGGCTCAGGCTCCACCGCCGGCACGCCGGCGATGACGCCGTCGCCGCCGCGTCGGCAGGTACGCGCGTGCGCGCATCCGTCCATCTCCACCATTTTTTTTTCTCGGATTGCCGGTTTGATCCATGGGAAGAGTGGCGGGCACCGCGCGAGAACCTTGACGACGAGAGGCTCATGGGCCGAATCTTTTACTTGGGCCGATTAGTCCCAAACATGGACCAGTTTCACATCTGGGCTTTCGTTGCGCGCCGCGTCCAGCCACTGGCGGTGCGGTTGCGCTTTTCTCCGATTCCTCTCTTCTCCTACGCGTCCGGCCGGCGGCCGGCGGCCGGCGGCGCTCAGCTCCTAGGCTCGCTGCCGAGCTCCGCGACGCAGAGGAAGGTACTCACCGCTGCTGCATCTCCATGCCCTCCCCCTCTCCCGACCTGTCGCGGTAGCAAACCTCGTAGCTCTCGAATCCCAACTCGAAGAAGCCGCGGGGCACTAGTTTGGTGAGGAGCAGCTTCCATGGTGCTTTTCCATCCGTGCCGGGGAGGCAATGGATGTTACGGAACTAGATTAGGGCTACTCGGGGCGTTTTTTCTTTCCGCCATTTCATGGACGATCGAAAATTTCGAGCCATTGGGCGAACGTATAAATTGCTCTAAATCTGTTTACTTGTGCTGTTCGCCTAGTTAGGGTAAGTCCGGCATTGTGTATTTTGAAGCTTTTGGTGTGGGATGAATCACAAAATGCCTTGATTTTCCATAGGTTTTATACTTTTATATCAATTTAATCTTATGCTATGAATGATTAGAGCACCTAAGACAAATTTCACTACCAGTTCACATTATATATGTTTTCCAGAAGTTGTTTCACAATGTCATTGTTGCAAAATACCCTTTTAAGTGACATCAGCATTAATTACAGGCGTCGATCTACTAAAAAATGTCCGTGTGCAAGCCATCATTGGGCCACAGACGACAACTCAGGCCAAGTTTCTTGCAGAGCTTGGGAACAAATCATCGGTTCCAATCATCTCGTTTTCTGTAAACAGCCCATCTCGATCGTCCAGCCAGACTCCATACTTCATCAGGACAGCATGGAATGACTCCTCGCAGGCAGAAGCTATTGCCTCTCTTGTTCAGAGATACAATTGGAGGGAAGTGATCCCTCTCTTTGAGGATGATGATTCCAACACTAAATTCATTCCTGACCTTGTAGACGCTCTTAGACAAGTTGACGCTCGTGTTTCAAGCCGATGCAAGATCCACCCTTTAGCTTCAGACGATGAGATAAAAGGAACCATTGCAAGCTTAAAAGCTAATTGGACAAGTGTTTTTGTTGTGCGTATGTCATATGAATTAGCCCTGAAGTTTTTCCAGTTTGCCAAGGATGAAGGGATGATGGGCCCGGGCTATGTTTGGATTACAGCATATGGCTTGACAGATATCTTTGACGTGGCTGGTTCTCCAGCACTTGATGTGATGCAAGGAGTTCTTGGGATGAAGCCTCATGTAAATGACACCGTGCAGCTTCAAAACTTTAGGCGGAGATGGCGCGAGAAATATCAATTGAAAAATTTAGGTTCCTCACTAATTGAGCCCACAATGAGTGGTCTCTATGCGTATGATACATTATGGGCATTAGCATTGGCAGCAGAAGAGGATAAAGTTGTGAATTCGGACTTTATGCAGTCTAAAATAAACAATGGGTCCACTGACTTTGATAGAATCGGTCATTCAAAGGCAGCTGAAAAACTGCGAGATGCACTCTTGAAGACCAATTTCCTGGGTATGAGTGGGAAATTTCACATTCAAGACATGCAGTTGGTATCAGTGACTTATGAGATAATCAATATATTTGGTAATGAGAGAAAAACAGTTGGTATCTGGACTCAAGGACAAGGCTTTGACACCTCCAACAATACAAGTGCTGATCTTGACAACATCACATGGCCTGGAGGCAATAAAGCTGTACCTAGAGGTTGGTTATTTCCAACAAATAAAACACTCAAAATAGGCGTACCTGTTAAACCTGGATTCGACAAAATTATAAAGATTGAAAATGGTACTCCTAAAGGGTTTTGTATCGAGTTATTTGAGAAAGTTATTGGCACTTTACCTTATAAAGTCCCCATTTCATATGAAGAGTTCGGAGACGGGAAAGGAGATAGTAATGGAACTTATGACGAACTTGTTTACAAAGTTTATCTTAAGGTAATATGGCCTTTCCTTTGTCCTGTTTTGTTTTATTTGTCACAATCTCTCCAAGTCAGAAAGATGAAGTTAGAATTCTATATGGCTAAGAATGAAAGAATCAAAGAAATTCCTGAATTGGTCCGACACTATGCTTTTGAGATTGCTCTTCTCAAGTATACATAACTAGCAATTTATAATTATTCAATCGACCATGAATCTTTAGTGTGTAAACATGTAAGATTCTATCTCTGCACTTTGCCATGAAAGCTTTCTGCACTAATAATCCATGTGCCTAAAAGATCCAGTCCTACCATTATAATTTTACTGTAGCTACTTTACTTCGAATCGTTTTCCTTCTTTTTTATACTTTTCTTATATGTGGATGTTCTAGTTTTTGTTGATTTTTTTTCTTAGGTGATTTAGTTATCTTGTAATTATCTAAACCGTCGTAAATAATTATTGGGCCTGAATGCTCGGAGTCAAGGGCAGCCTCTCAATTATAAGTTAATCAGTTATTATTTGCTTGGCTACCAATTACTGATTCCAATGAGCAAAAGCTCGTAGTTTCTCCTTTTACTGAATTGTAAGAAAATACCGACAATTATCCAGTATCCACTTTTAGTTTGTAGACAAAAGCTTTTGCATGACTAGCATGCCCCAGGTGTTTTATAGTTTAGCCTAACTGTAATTTTTTTTGATAAACTAGTAATGCCCTGTGGCCTCTACTCTTAAGTTTCTTGAACTCACTTCATGTGAACTGCTGGCAGGAATATGATGCAGTAGTAGGTGATGTAACAATATTGGCCAACCGATCTTCATATGTGGACTTCACTCTTCCATATACAGACTCAGGGGTGCGCATGCTGGTTCCAGTCCGGGACCGGAGACAGAAGACTGCATGGACATTCCTAAAGCCTTTGACAGCTGACCTATGGTTAGGGACTGGGGCCTTCTTTGTCATCACAGGTCTCGTAGTCTGGTTTATTGAGCATAGAACAAATCATGAATTCAGAGGCCCCCCAGGCAGTCAAATTGGATCAATCTTTTACTTCTCCTTCTCAACGCTAGTATTTGCTCATAGGGAGAAGATCTTGAACAACTTATCAAGAATTACAGTAATTGTTTGGCTTTTTGTGGTGCTGATATTGCAGCAGAGCTACACTGCAATGTTAAGCTCAATTCTCACAGTGGAACAACTTCAACCAACAGTCACTAATTTAGACGAAGTTATCATGAAAGGGGAAAGTGTTGGCTACCTCAATGATTCTTTCTTGCCTGGGCTTTTAAAAAGATTGAGAGTTGATGAATCAAAGATGATTCCCTTCAACTCTCCTGAGGAATACAATGAGGCGTTATCAACTGGAAAAGTTTCTGTCATTGTTGATGAGATACCATATCTTAAGGTGTTTCTTTCAAAGTATTGCCACAACTACACTATGGTTGGACCAACCTACAAATTCGATGGATTTGGTTATGTAAGTACCTTTTTTTACTTTTTCCCATTGGTTGTACGGTGGTATATTTTTGGCACTGCAAGATGCTGAATAATTTTTTTCATGTATTGTTTGGCACTACTATATTACTAGGTCAAATTTATATACAATCAGAAAAACTTTTGTTTGAGATTATAGTTTCAGCCAATATTTGATGTTGTGTGCATGCGGGCCCCAACAGGCATAGGATAGGATTATATCAAGAACTGAAATCACTGTTCACTCATGAACAGTAATCCGCACCTTTGATATTTATCATACTGATTTGGATTGTTAGGAGATAAGGTTTGTTAGTTTAATCTGCTGTTTTCTAGATGAAGTTGTTAGGAGGCAGTCCTGTATAAATGACCAGCCAGTTATTAGATAAAGAAAGCAAATAAAAAAAAAAGTTCTTATTTGATCCTTCCGCGACATGTGAGGCGCTACTGCCGATGAGATCCCCTCCCTGGCATTCCTTCTCCCATCCCCTAGATTTGGCCATTACATTTGATACCAGAGCTAACTATCCCTTTTCTCGCACTGCTGCCATGGCGTTAATTGATTGGAGTGAATCGGATGTCTTGTTAGCACACTATTGGATGTATTTGGAGGTTGCTCGGTTCCATTTGAAAAATGCTCGACGTCATATGGACGCACTCAATGAAATGATGGAGCACATGGCGATAGGATTAACACCACGTTGATCATCACCACTATGGCTGATCCGCAAGCATCAAAGATCAAGGAGGTGATCAACATCGGCTGCGCATCATGACGACGTCGGCAGTGTTGTGTCTCAATGGGACCTTGTGTATGTTATCTTGCGAGTGCACGGTTTCAGGCTGGCCAACAACATGCAACTCGCATCACAAGGTGTTGGACTCAATGCAAGCCTGCTGCACTACCTTCTCAGTGCTGCTACAATCTTTGACAACATCCTCTGTCATGGCTATCGACGGCTCGAGGACGAGCTGTCTCGCGAAGGACGGTGAAGGACCCAACAGCTATAGGATAGGAATAGATAAGGGCTGAAATCACCGTTCATGCGTAATCAGTGATTCCCGCCTTTGATATTTAGTATATTGATTTGGCTTATTAGGAAATAAGATATATTAGTTTAATATGCTATTTTCTAGATGCTGCTAGGAGGCAGTCCTATATAAAGGACCAGCCAGTTATTAGATGAAGCAAGCAAATAAAGAATAAGTTCTTATTTGCTCCTTCCGTGCCATGCGCGGCGTTGCCGCCGATGAGATCTCCCCGCTATCTCACCACACCCTCTCCCATTCCCTAGATTTGGCGATTACATTTGACTTGTACTCTATAATTTCCGAATTTTTGTTAGATGTGAACGTGCTCAAGTAGTGGATGAAATACACAACCAGATTTACTTTTGCCAAGAATCTAAAATGTGCAAGGTTCTATTTGGTAACCGCCTGGCATAAGGAGCAAATACATGGCAGCCAGTGGAGGCACCTGTTACTTATATACAACCTAGTAGACCTGTTTTTACAACACTGAAAGTTTGTGACCATGTTTTCCAGAAAGTGTTATTATCTTATTGGTTTCCGATTGGGAAACACAAGGCTTACCTGCTTCTTGAACTATCGAATATTATTATAAATCTAGCTTGCTTAAACTTTATGTCTTTACTACACTAAATTGTCTGAAGTTCATCCAGTATGATTTAGCCATTTTGATCGTAGAAATTGTAGTTGCTATGATTGCCCAGCACTATTCAGGATGCATAAATAATTAATATAACTGCCAGCATCATTCAGGGATTTTATTACCGATGATTCATATAATTGGCTATGCATGGATGTACTTTAACGAGTGACACCATTTTTTATCCTCATTTCTGTTTTGCTGCAGGCATTCCCTCGAGGCTCCCCACTCACACCTGAGATCTCAAGGGGAATATTGCAGTTTGGATCAAATGGTGACATGGTGCAGCTGGAAAAAAAATTGTACGGCGATACATCATGCCCCGACAAAGATGACTCCCAAACTTCAAGTAGCCTCACATTACACAGCTTTCTTGGGCTGTTCATCATCACAGCGTCATCTTCATTGATGGCACTAATCCTTCACGTTATTATAACCCTGTATAATCATCGACATGAGTTGAGCAGTAACTGCAGTCAGAGATCATGGCATGGATGGCTTGCCATTCTCTGTAGGCTCTTTCATGACGGTGATAGTTTTTCTAATGCCCCAAATAACAACGAGCACAGAATGGCAAATGTTGATAGTACTATACAGAGCCCAAGGAGCATATCTAATCTCATTGCTGAGAACTTGGATTCAGACATAGATACAGGAAGCATACCAGAAGATGGAACACCGGGTAGGGAAGTTTCGGTTCAAGACCGTCATCCGCTATCATTTGCGTACATGCATTCTGAGAGGGGATAATGGAGTAGTTTTTTTTTTCTCTCTCTCTCTTGGTCTTTTGGCAATGCGAACACCATCCATGCAAAGGAACTTCATAGTGAGCGCATAGCTACTCTGCTCTGTAATTATTTATTCCTTCAATTGTGAACTTTAGCTCCTTTTTTTTTTTCAACTCTATCTGAACCACGAGCTCAATTTGTAGTTACTATCTATTATCACCAGTTAGCCCGACAAGGCCACGCTGCAAATTTCTGGTGAAGAGTAGTAGTATGTGTTTAGGATTGTTTCCCTTGAACAACTTGCTATTAGACATTGCCACATTGATAACTAATGGAAGTTGGGAAGAGGAACATAAGTGATGCTTGCGTTTCTGAATGAATAAACATGTAAATATTTTGCACGTTTCTTAAATCGAATCAATTATCAAATGCTGTTGTATTGTGAGGTACATATATACTAGCACTTGATGCTGCTTTCCATGATGTATTGTGCTATATTGTGAGGTGCATATGCAATACATACATGTATATATGCGGCAAGTACTGCTGTTTTACTTATTTATTCATGACTGCCAGGCAAATCTGGGAACCCCCCTAAACAAGCTTTCCCTCCTGGTTGAAGTTGATAAGGTACATGTGATAGAATCCAACAAAAACTTCTATATACCTATTGTATGTACCCAACATATTAGGCAAAGAACTCTTGCTATCAAATTGATGTTGTAAGCATGCATTAGTTCATAGGGGAAACCAACTATCCTGTATCTAAAACCATGTGTAATCTTCAGCATTGAGCCGTTGATGATAAGCATATCCTGATATCATGGAAAATCTTCAGAAAAGAAACCACTGGCCTAGCTCGCACACACATATACCGATCAATGCCGGATATTCAGATTTGGAATTGCCTATTCTTATCATCATACTAGTACTATATATATATAAGTACATCATCAAACCTAGATACATGCACTGCATGTTTGCAAGAGCATCATCTACTGCCTGTACTCTTGTAAATAGTCCTGCTGGAACGGTGAGTCCACTCCTGGAGTGGAGCAGGAGCTCCAAGAACCAGCGCCGCCGTCCACTGCCGCCTCATTAACCATTACCCCGAAGAAGTGATCCATCCCGGCCGCCGCCTGGCTACCGCCGATGATCAGGTCGTCGTCGTTCTCCCCGAAGCAGCTGATCTGCTGGAGCAGCATGTCTATCTCGTCCTCCACGCTGCTGCTGCCGGCGTGCGTGGTGGCCGAGCTCGCCGTCGGCGTTGAGCTCGAGCTCTCCACGCCGGCCATCGTCGTCGTCGTCTCGCCGCCGGTGCTC
Organism: Raddia distichophylla; assembly: GCA_005191435.1. Lineage (NCBI taxonomy): Eukaryota > Viridiplantae > Streptophyta > Magnoliopsida > Poales > Poaceae > Raddia > Raddia distichophylla. The sequence goes on along the minus strand of SPJY01027149.1, from coordinate 43,677 downwards.
GTCGACAGCGGCGGCGTGCAGCTGCCGTCCCAGGCGCTCTCCTGCACGCCTAGGCCCGTGTAGGCGTAGCTGCTGCTGCTCTGGACATGAGACCAGAAGCCGGAGTAATAACCAGTGGTGGTGGTAGTAGATAGATGCCGCAGCTGCGTCGTCGTCTCCGAGCTGTCGCTGGCGGCGGGGGAGGGAGAGGGTCGGGCCGGCCACGGCGGCGCGGCCAGGTTGCTGTAGAAGCTGAAGCCGGGGGTCTCTTGCAGGCGGCCGCCGTGGCGGCGCACGCTTAGCTGCAACCTCCCCAGCACCGGCGCGCCACCGCCTGCCGCTGGGCCGGCGAGGAGGAGGCGCCGTTGCTGCTGCGGCGCGCCCCTCGGCCGGCGACCGCCGCCGAGCAGGCGGCGCTTGAGCTTGGTGTTCCAGTAGTTCTTGACGTCGTTGTCCGTCCTCCCCGGCAGCTGCGCGGCGATCGTCGACCACCTGCCATCATCCATCATCCATGGAACCACTCAGCTCTAGGCTCTAGCTGCTCTAGCTCTACTGACTACTGCTCTAGCAGGTTGCAGTGGTTGAAAAGGTGAAGATGATGAAGACGATATGCACTGCAGTGTACCTGCTCCCGATGGTGATGTAGAGGCTGCATATGAGCCGGTCCTCCTCCTCGGTGAAGCCGCCGTGCCGGATGTTCGGCCGGAGGTAGTTGAGCCACCGGAGCCGGCAGCTCTTGCCGCACCTGTTGAGCCCTATATATAACACCCACCCACGCACTCTTCACGTAAGCTCATCGGCGATCATGGCGGCGCCGCCGCCGGCCGTCGCACACATACTCGCACGCGCACACACGACCACGTACCGATCTTGTGGGGGAGCGCGATCCAGTTGCCGCCGGTGCCGTGCGCGTCGACGTAGGCCTTGAGCACGGCGTCCTCCTCCGGCGCCCACGGCCCCTTCTTCACACTCGCCTTGTCGCAGCACGGCGCCCTCCCCATGATCTCCCCCCTTCAGCTCACCTCACCCCTACCCCTACGTACCCCTACCTCGCCGCCGGCCGTCGTCGTTAGCGGCGGCGGCGAGCTGGCTGATGAATTCTGATGCGCCGTGAGGGCCGGGACCCGGGAGGTTTTATAGGGAGGAGGCCTGATGGGGAAGTGGGTAAGAGGTGTGCTGCTTGCAGCCTTGCAGTTGTATATGGCCCTCTTGGCCTCTTGCTGCTGCTTGATGTGATGCTCGCGGTTAAGGGAGAGCAACAGTTGCATGTTTAGCTTGTCACTTGTGTCGACAAGCACCGTGGGATACTGTAAACTAGACGTGATATAGTAATTCTATGCATCACATGGCATTAGCTATTAGCTAACGAGTTAACCTTCTCAGTTCCAAATTGGTTCATGGAACATGGGGTTACATTCGAAATTTTTTTTAATTCAAATGATTGGTGCTAGCTAGTTGACAACATGATTCTTAAGCGTTTACATCACACTGCGTCGGTTCATATGTACATGCATGTCCGATCGAAGCATAAGTGCGTACGCGCGCAATGCTTCGGTTCAATTAGTTCACAACTGATGCTATATTATTTCAGCTAGGGTCGCACTGCCATATATGTGTGTGTGTGGTCTCTCAACCATAGCCATCTTCTTACGTGGAATACCAGAGGTGCCCCACGGGGTTGGCGGCGACGAGGAGGCCGCCGCCGACGGGGCGGCGACGAGGCGGCGGCCGGCGCCGCCGCCATTTGGTCACGGGTCCCCACGGGGCGGAGAAGGCGACGGTGAGGCGGTGGCCGGCAGCGGCTGGCGGCGCCGGCTGCGGGCGGGCGACGGACGGCGAGGAGGGCGGGCGCCGGCGGCAGCGGCTGGCGGCGCCGGCTGCGGACGGGCAGCAAGGAAGGCAAGCGGCGGCGGTTGGGGTCGGGGTGCCTGGTCCGCCAGCGGCGGCGGTCAGTGGTGCCGGGGAAGAGGGCGGCGGCGGCAGTCGAGGTCGGGGGTCGATGAGGACGGATCCGGCGAGGACCAGGGTCGGGGGCGCCGGATCTTGTGGCGGCCGGGGTCGGGGGCGCCGGATCGGGCAGCACCGGCGATGGGCGTGGCCGGGGAGGACGTCGCCGGCGACGGGCGAGGCCGGGGAGAGCGGCGCCGGCGGTTCCGCTGTCGTGGGGTCGTGCTCGGGGGGAGGGTGGATCGGGAATGGATCTGACCGGTTGGGAATAGATCTGACCGGGTTTTTTATATTTGACCACGGACCAGGTGGTCCGTTTTGGGATGAATCGGTCCTGGGTGTAGAATTAGCTATTCTACACCTAGGTGTAGCATAGGATATATATATATATATATAGCCCTCTTCTTACGTGGAATACCAGGCATAAATGGTCCTCTAATTGACAAAATCGAACAAAAATTGATCCTTTGACCAGTCAAACAACAACTTCAAGTGTTTTTCACTGAGGTGGTGACACGGGCTGGTAATGCTGATATAAAATTACACATGGATTTCTCTCTCAATTTGATCGCTGCGTGTAATGCCATGCTAGCAAAACCAGCCACATAAGTCGACATGTTAGAACAAACCACCCCTAAATCGTTATTTGACCGGTCAAGATATTATTTTGGTCTGGTTTTACTTATTGGAGGAACACTCTTGTTCAGTATTCTACATCAAGAGAAAATTAATTCGCGGATCATAGTTGAGGGATCAAATAAGTATTTTTTCTATTTTTTTATGAACATTTGGGTCGTCGATACAGATATTTTTGGTCGACGACACAGTTCTCGCTGTGTATTCTTTGTTCGCTAACGCGAAACCCTTTTTCCATTTTGATTACCAATAATGTTAGAAAAATGTACCTTATGAATCCGTACATTTGTCATGAAAATTATACCTGCATTATTAGTTTTAGGGGTGCAAATAGAGAGTGTAATTTCTGCTAGACCAATCGACACGAAGCCTACTGATCGAGCAAATATAGATGGGATTGACTTCAACTCTTGAAGGAGGAAATGGGGAATGGGAAAGCCACCATCATATACAAGGAAGCCTGGTGTACTCTCTCTTAGGAATATGAATAACAACCAGCAAATTGTTGAATTTGAGCAAGCATTGAGTTGAGAATGATCCGTGATATATTTATCTCCGATTGCATCCCTAAAGTCCGATTAATATATTGTGTATGGGTACAAAAGATGACTGCAAAATTTTCACATGACTAACTGACTGAAGGCTTGCACAGTGTGCATACTACACACATACATCACGTATCCAACTCCGATTTCGGGAAAAAAAAATACATATGAGATGAGTGATATTATTCGTATGTATCCACTATATATGATTGCGTGATTATCTTGTATGGCTTTCACTAATACAATGTAAGGAAAATAATTAATCAAATATGTATCGTGCATAATACGCGCGGAAGTCAGAACTCTTACTATATTGTCAAAAAAGAGCTGTTGTTTTTGTGCTCAGAGTCTTAAGTCTTTGGTCTTTATAAACGTTTTACCTCTACTAATTTACTACAAAACAGTTATAACTATTCCATAGCGAAAACCTTAATTACAAATTACTTAGCCAGGTCCACCATATGATTGACTACAAGGATCTCTATCAGTGTCCTCGACCAAAACCGACGACAAAAGTCCAAATACCGACGACACAAAGCAGACGACACGGTTCGGACGACACAAAGTTGTGTCGTCGGCCAAAAGACAAAGCCGAGGACACAGAACCATCAACCGCTGCGCCCTTAGCACTAACCCATGTCGTCGGCACGCACAATACCGACGACACAAAGTGCTTTCCACTGAACCCCTAACGGCCGCCACACGAGAATCCGTTCTGACCAGAGGGCCCCACAACCAACTTTGTGTTGTCAGCAGAGCTAAAGTCGACGACAGAAAACAACCTTGGGCCCACCTTCCAGCTTGTCAGTATTGTCTATTCAACCGTGCCAGGTGGGCCCACGTTCAATTTGTGTCGTCGGCCCGAGGCAAGCCGAGGACACAAATATAGTTTATATACTCGGCCTACCGTTTTACTGAGGACACAAGTGAATTTGTGTGGTCGGCCATCTAGGCGGCCGAGGACACAAATTGTGGAGGGGCAGTTCCCATGTCCATTTGTGTCGTCGGCGCTGTGGACGGCCGACTACACAAGTTGTTTTCCAGCAAAAAAATTCTTGTAAATTGAAAAAAACACATTTTTAACCTGCAAAAAACTCCCCAATATACCAGAATTATAAAACCAAATTTCACACAACACATGCACAATTTATATCACATACGACGACCACATTGTACCAACATCCACACAATTCACGGCATTAAAATTGAATGTCCATCGAAACCAATTCGTCGAGATCACTACGACAGCCCATTATAGCTGATTATGGAGATCCCTGCCAGAGCTATTTGGCACGTTAACTTCGTGACAATCGTGCAATTACACTATCGTCAAAATTATAGCAACCATAGATTAATCCGTTAATTTCTGGATTTTTTACAGCTAAAAAATTATTTGTACACGATTTCAAAATAAAAAAAAAGAACAGGAAAGTACTTGTGTAGTCGGCCTTGCAGAAACGGACTACACAAGTAACGTATGGTCGGCTAATGCTGCGGCCGATGACACAACCCTCCCAAACAAATTTGTATCGGCACATATATATCGATGCTATATTTAAGCTGATAAAATACGAAAAAAGGTTAAAACTATTTTAAAACACTTTCATGGCGATGGATAAAAGGCCTTAAAAGTACAATGTCCTTGGCCAGAAAATGCCGACGACACAAACTGCACTGGGCCCAGCTGTTAGCAATGGCGATTTTTCTGAAGGGTGGGCCCCGATGAGGCTTCTGTCGTCAGTCAACATTTAGCCGACGACAAGACGCCAAAATACTTTCGACTTGTGGATCCCACCTTATTTCAACCGTTAACGCATCGTCTGGTAGGTCAACTTGTGTCCTCAGCATTCCTTGTCCGACTAGAAAAAGACAACTTTGTGTCCTCGGCACTGCTTGGCCGACTGCACAAGCCCTACTTGCCAGCGGATGAACAGCATGCATGTATTTGTATGGTCGGCGGTTAGTACGACTGACGACACAAAGCCATGTATTGTCGTCAGTTCCTTTGCCGATGACACAAATCAAAATGGCCGACGAAAAAAAGTTTGTTTCTTGTAGTGTTGGTCATTGCATCTTGCAACTCTTGCAGTTAAGGGCCTCTCAAATAATCTCAAAAAAATTATTGAAACAAGAATATCTTCCATATGGCCTATGAACTCATTGGAGTCTAATACGAGCTAGATTTTATCCAAAAGGTATATACCTTAATACAAAATTACTATGGAAGACCGACCATGCAAAGCGACTGATCATTAGTCAACCACTAGCTTGTTACTATTCAAACTGAAGACTCAAGAAAGCGAACATACATTTAAGTTAGTAACATCAGCCAATTAAGATGCAATACAATGCAACGTACGAAGTGACGCAACTATAGTAAGCAGCATAGTATGAACATATATTTTTCCTTGAATACATTGTGAATTTTGATTATAGTTTTCTCCCCTCAAGACATTATCTCTCTTCTATTAATTGATGTTTTGCACATATGTGATACGCTCGTCCTGATAATAACGATCTCATTTTTCTAGTATTTGGGTTGGTAATCAATAGCCATAATTCAACTTACAAGTCAACTTGAATAGTCCCACATTGGTTGTGCGGTGAGCGAGCGAATCTAATTTACAACTAGCGAAGGGATTTCCTCCCCCCTTTGCAATTACCTATCTTGTGAGGCTGGTGAGAATTGGCTCCATTACAATTGTACAGATGATATTGTAGCCTGGTTCTGACACCTTTTGGTCTCATGTGTTGAAAAGTATGCTTTTCTCATCAGTTTAGACTTTTTGTGTGACAGCTTAATATGATTTCAAAGCTAATATGCTTGAAACCCTAGCCCTCTTTAATGTCTTCAATTGCCATTGCCCCTAGGAGGTCATCTCTGTCCCGGGGGCGACCACCTTGTCAGCATCCTCTCCCGGTCGGATCTAGTGGATGTCGGTATCTACATCACTTTGTTGCTACATCTGCTCTTCATAGTTGTCACTGTTGTTCATCATCTAGGTGTCGATTTAGAAAGTTCAATCACCACTGCTATCGTCGATGTCACGGCTCGTCCCCTTCAACAACGTTGCTCGTCACTTGTTCATCCACCGCCATCGCTGCTCATCGGATTTGTTGTGCTATCGATGCTCATCTTCTACAGCACCGTTGTCGCTCATTGATTGATCTACAGTCCCCGTCGCTTGTGAATTGTAACATCATAAAAATGTGGTCATTAAGTTTCAAATATTTTGTTTTAGCTCAATTAGTTACAAAATAATCATATATGAATTTTCTAAAATTTAAAAAGCATCCTAAAATCATTTTCTAATTTTCAAAGGGAGAAAACTATAAATTAACTATATATTTTTCATGAATAGTGCTTGCTAAAATTATTCATAGGTTCCAAGTGCTTCAAACAATTTTTTGGGGAATTGTTCCATATTTTTTGAAGTGGTATTTTTAATAATTTAGAAAACTCAAATTAGCATTTTCTAAAAATAAGAAAAAGGGTTTTGCATTTTCTAAAAATAAGAAAAAGGGTTTTCTTTATTCCGTGTGGAGAGTAGGACATGGCACAATCCGGTCCGTCCATTCGCGCACATGCGAATTTTGGGCTGTTGAATGCCACTTACTGGACCGAACCATTATGTTTTAATCGCGGTTGGCTGTTGGGTGACGTGGCAGGGCTGTAGACTCTAATCCGCTTCACGTTCTTCTCCAACTTCAACCCGCGGGCTAGGCCTCGCCGTTCAAGCCGCCCTAGATTCTTAACCATATTTAAGGCATGGGGAAGGTTCATGAGAGCTCGCAGAATCCTTCGCTGCCGTTAGTTCAGGCCAAAAAAGCCAAAGCCGCCGGGGAAAGCGAATTGAGAGGGCGTTTCGAACCCAAGAACTCCGGCAAGGAATTCCGTCATCGCTGGTGAGTCTTGTGCGCCGATTCTTGGTCCAATTCGTTCGCGTCTATTTGCGAATACGTTGGTGGTTTCAGTTTGGCAGGGAGCATCGAAGCATCATCACCGTTGAAGCCGAGCTGTGCTGCCACCATCGGAGGTTGTCCAAGCTCGCCAAGGGTCGTCGGACTTGCTCTTGAGATTGGTAAACACACATAGACCTCGTTGATGTCGAATCTAGGATTAGTTTGGATCAGGTGTGGTCGAAGATGCGAATTAGGCATCGTCGTAGTGGTGCAACCGCTTCAGGGCATGTAGCTCATTGCCGGTGAGGGGTTTTGGTTCCAATAAGTTCACGACTTCGAGGGAAAGCCAAAGCACCCATCTGCATACAATTTGGTGCCGAAGTCGCCGGATCGGCCAACTCCGGTAAAGTGTCGCCATATCGGCCATGACGTTGCCCTTGGCAGAGGTTGCTGGCTGGGAGGCGACCCACAGATAGGTTGGACCCATGGGACCCATATGCCAGCGAGCCATAAAGAGAGAGGGCACGGGGCCGCGTGTTGATGTGTGTAACCATGTGGCACCATGGGGCATGCGTGTCGATGAGAGGAGAGAGAGAGAGAGTAAGGAGGTGCACGTAGGCCTGTGGGCTAAGTCCGCCATGGGCAATGAGGTTGGCAGGTGGGGCCCATTGGTGGGTGTGGTGCACGGTGGATTTTTAAAAATTTATTTAATTTTAAGAATTATTTAATTCCACAGAAAATGTTTTAAAGCTTAGAAAATTCATATATTTTGATTTCAAAGTCAAAAAAATTATATTCAAGTCTTTAAAAATATAAAAAAATGTGATATCTCTATTTATGGATTTTATTCATTTTTCCAATTTGTTTTGTTGTTTGTTTTGTTGTTCTTTCTATTAGTTTTTACGTAGAATCGTTTGCTTCGGAGGGTGTGGAAGACTTTGTTGAAGGCTACAAGGAGAGTGGTAGCAAGGCAAGTTAGTTCTTGATCATGTTGAACCCAAATTAAAATAAAATAAATTTGTTTATTAAACTGCACAGCTATGTTTACATTATTTTATGTGGAAGATAATTATATCTCTTTTGATGTGTCTATCCATTCAATTGATTACATATTATATTGCCCCAATATTCACGTGTAGCATATATAGATTATGTTTCGAAATTTTTATCGGTTTGGTAATCATAAATACCAATCAAAAGATATAGAGAAAAATGAATCAGAAAATTGTTGGGAAACGGGTAGGCTACGCGAGCGATAAAATCAAAATTTTCTACCACGATTCACCCAAGAGCACATGCAAGTAGAGGATCACATATCGTTACCCTTGACGCGCAGATGCAGAGGAAGCAGTTTCTCACGCGTAGAGGAAGTAGATTTACTCGTCCCAAACACCACCGAGTTCTCGCATGTGCTCGCCGGTGTTCGCCAAGTGCTCGCCGAGTGCTCGCTTGTGATCGCCGGTGCTTGTCGAGTGCTCGCCGAGTTAGCGCGTCTGTATGCGGCCGCGCCTCTAGCGTTATCCACACGTACCGAGCAGGAATGCCACACGGGGTGTGCTAGCACCTCGCCGTGTGTCTAGGGTTTCTGGGGAGGAGCTGGAGGGGCGCGTGATGGCTAGGCGTGGTGAAGGCTCAACTCATCTGCAAACGCCGCCCCTATGCCTCCTCCTATATAGTCATGCTAGGGGCTTCGGCCCGCTAGGGTTTCTATCTCCTACGCAGATCATATCCACGTACAAACCCGTTAAACAGTTCCAACCCATTAAGTGTGTAACCCGTTAGGTTCAGTGCAAGTCGGCCGTGGATCCGAAAACCCGTTTCCAATCCACCGATCAACAGCGGCACCTAGTAGTATGTATTGACCCCTGAATGCACAGAATCAATATTCAGCTGAACCTTGATACACTCACATACCGATCCCTTTGCCACCCGATACCAGTCAAACTCAAGGCGAGATACATACTATGACTAACCCTTGTTAATAGTTCGACCACTTCAGCGCACCGGCCGGCCGGCCGTCCAAAAGGGCTATCGCGCATTCAGAGGGCGACCAGTGTCTATATATATTTACTTAATCTTCAAACCACCGGACTTTTTTGCGAAAAAGTTTTTAAAAAATATATATATAAATTTTTTTCCTCTCTGCACATCGCTAGTATGGACGTCACAACTAGCAATTTATTAGGATGCATGATATCTAGTTTTTCATATCAAGAGTTAAAGTGGATTAAGTGTAATAGCTGATCGGATGAAGTTTTTTTTTTTCAAAAATTAACAATGCTATGTACTTGCAGCTATACAAATTCCCACACGTGAAAAAGAATTAGGATTCGATGCAGCTCATTTCTGTGTTCTGCTAAAGATCGACATCGCCTCAGCACCCAAATCAGCCACAAATATCTGGAGACCAGCAGTATTTTTTCGTGGCACTACGTACGTCGACGTACTTATACCGGAGGAAAGCAAAAGTCAGCGGCGTTCGTACTCCAATAACGCATCGACAACGGTACCAGTTTATATTATCGAGGACACACTGTGTAAAACCAAATCCTTATCATTGGGAAACACTATGATCTGGCACATACATATGCACTGATAGCTGCAGCTACTCAACATTTTTCTTATCATTGAGAGCGTCACCATGACAGTTTACCACAGTACGCAGTGATAGCTAGCTATGCATTGCATGGACTGGAAATATATATGTTTTGATTGGGAAAATCATATGTAGGGAAGTGTTGGCTACAATCTTAAGTTCATTACTGACCAGCTCAATTGTTTATCTAGGCCTCCAGGGGAAACTATATATACAACGAGAGCATGGAGCCAATTGTTAGAGGCAACATTTTGCCTTTAAGACGGGGCACACTAAGGCACAGAGTTTATTTTAAAGTGGGTTGAAGCTGCTACAACCTATAGGACACAACCTATGAAAATAATTAAAAAGCATAGAAATCAGCTAATATTTGACTTTCAGGTGGGCGCACCAGATATATGACATATTGCCTCTAAGCCTATAGTCAACCTGTAATAGTTAGAGATATTTTCTTAATTAGAAAGAGAAAGTGCTTAGAGACATATTTGGTATATACAATAGTTGGAACAACAGTTGTGTCTCCATGTCACTTATAGATAGTACTAGAGGCAACTCATCTATTGATATAAATGGTTGTACAGTTTTTTAGACAGTTTGCTCACACATAAAATTTCTTATTTTTTTGTAGAGCCGACTCTTGCATTGGAGACAACCCAAATTTTCATGCACATTCTCTTTTCTCCACATTATATTATGCATCCTACATGGCAAACCTTATAGATGATTTATGATCAGCTGACGTATATGCTTTAAAAGGCTCTATTGATTATGGATGCTTATCTCTGTTCCAATTTATTAGCCAAGGGAACTATACAATTACTGCTAATGTCTCTGTCTTGAACAATATCATAAATACAGTGTCATGGTTTCCAGCTGATGTATTTGTTCAACTATTAAAGCACTTGATCACCATCATGCACTTAAAAAGCCGCATAATTAGCCAGATCTGGAGTCGGTCATGCATGCGAATTTTCAGCTAGGCTATAGAGCTAGTGCCCGTCGCTTGTGATTTGTGAAAGCGCGAGACTTTCTTCGTGGATCAACTGACCCCCTTGTGGTAAAGAACCCCCTGATCAGAGCCTCAACAATTCAACATAATAGCTGCTGCGGAAACAGAAAGGCGAGAGGCCTCTTTTCGCGAGGAATTGCGGCGCGAAAAGTTTCTGCGTTGATTCATTCTGACCATGCATCCAGGAGGAGGAGGAAGAAGATGCCAGAGAGAAATGTCGCAAAGGCACTTGGCTAGTGGATCGAGCCGGCCACCATTAGCGACCAGGCCATACAGCTATGTACATGGCTTTATCTACTTAATTACACTGTTAATCTCCCATGGTTCAGAGATCATAACGACCTACATATATTCCGCTGGAATGTGGGTTCACACTTCACACACGATCGATACGTACGGATTTGATACGACCAAGACTCGAGTGTCGATCGAGTGATATATGCCAGATTATGGTTGACTTTGACTCTCTTGTAGTAGATAGGCTAGCCATAATCGTAGAGATATCTGCCAGATTAATATGGTCGATGCAGTGTAGACGTATGTACACATTCCGGTCACACGCGAAAGCCTTTTCAAGCTGTTCTCCTCTAAGAAATGAGAGGATGCCTCATGCATGGGGCAAGGATCACTCTCACTTTCTTTCTTCAACGAGGCGAACCTACAGCCGGTTAGGAGAGGCTGCTGGTCTATACGCCGTGACAAATCTGCCGTCATAGTGCTGTAGTAACTTTCATCGATATCTGGCTTTCAAAAAAAAAAAAAAACTTCCATCGATATATATATCGATCGACAGCATCGCTTTCCACTATATATATACCAATCGTGCTCAGGTCAAAATGAATGAATGAATGAAGGTATCTACGTACCCTGATCGACAGCATGTTGTGGCCTGTGATAAAAATGATATATGGAAAGTTATGGCCTGATTCACGATAACAAAATTTCATGGCTTAATTTTGCGACTCCTTGGTACCCGGTGCTATGGTCAAGTTGCAAGTTTTGAACAGAAGGCATTTTAATTATGTGGTCATGCAAAAATATCTTAGCCCTCGCAACGTACTGGGTTAGAGCATCCGCAGCGGTATAGCTGTAAAGTATAGTGCGTAGGGATAGAGTGTCTATTAGAGAGAATAAATTTTTAGAGTACGTGCAGTGTAAAGAAATTTTAGAGAGATGGGTAGAGTATGCAGTAAAATGTTATAAAGCGTGCATTTAAAATTATCGATAGAGACGCTCATGTATTGGATTGGAGAGGTTCCTGAAAGAATTCTAGACGATATATTATAGGGATGGGCTAGAGCACTGCATACCGTTCGAATTCAATTTTGATGGTACAACAACGCGACAAAAAAGTTGCATGCGTGTGCCCTCTGCATCCCGCTCAAGCTATGTGCGTCCCGCACAAATCGCGTGCTGCGCAAACAAGAGCTGTTTCCCAACGTGGTGAGCACCACGACACATATTTGGTCTTTTTTTACTAACTATTTAGTAGCTAGTATCATATATCATCGACTATCGGCTATTACTCAGTGTCGTGTATCATCAAGTATTACATATTATGCTATCTAGATCTTCGAGTATTGGATTCGAGAGTTCCTCGGGCAAACACTTGTGGTATCCTCTAACCAGTCAGGAGTCAGGACAAGCTTTGTTGCCTTTCATGATCATGCCAGATAGGTTTTCAAACATGGGGAAATTGTTGATGGTGCAAAACAATATGACACGTAGCGTGAATGTCTTCTACAGATCCGTGTCCCATACCTTGACCCCCTTCGTTCTAGGGTCTGTAGTTCCTCTACCAATGGTGCTAGGTACACATCGATATCATTTTCAGGCTGCTTGTGGCCTTGCATTAGTACACGCATCATAATATACTTTTCACTTCATTCACAACCAAGTATGTAGATTATATATGCATAAATTCACAAGGCAAGTATTGTGTTTGCTGCTCTAGTTACCAAAGGGGTTCATACCGTCCGTGCTTAGCTCAAATCTTAAGTTTTCAGGGTCCGCAGCAAAATCAGACAACTTACGGTCAATGAGTCTCCATTGCGAAGCATCTGCAGGGTGTCTGAGCTTGCCATGTTTCTTACGTTCCTCTGAGTGCCACCTGAACAGTCTAGACTCCTTATTGCTCAACCAACGTTTGAATCGCGGAGTTAGCGGTATGAACCACATGACCTTTGCTAGTGGTCCTTGCTTTTTCGACCTCAAGGTGGTGGTCGTCGTGTGTGTCTGACTTTCTCTTGTAGCGGGAAGCCCCATATACTAGATATGAGTGCAAGTGTCGAATTGAGCTTGAAAGCTAACTGAACTGATCTCATGCCCGATATCGAGCTCGATTTTATTCGAATCGATCTCAATCTCGAACCCTCGTTGAGCCTAACCAAGCTCGAACAAACACCATTATACCTGTTATCCCGTCTCTAAACCAACCAGTCCAACCAATTTGAACCGAGCGCTCAAACTCAAAAGAGCCCAACTGAGCCCATGTAGTCTTATCTCCTCTCATGTATTAGCACTGACACCTTTATTCGGACTCAACCGAGCCGAGCTCAACCCTTTCGTCGAGCTCAGTCTCGAGCCTGATACTAAGCTTAGTGTTGATTCGAGTTGAGCTCGAGCTTTGACAAACTAAGCTCGCTCATGATCAGCTCGAATCCAATCCTAGGGCCTTTACTACGAAGTCGACTTAGTTGTAATTATCCTCTCTTGTTAAACATTATAAATACCCCTATATCGTACCTTAGGGGACATTTGGAGAACACTTTTAGAGATCTCAACATCAAACACATGCCAATCTACGTTGACATCTACTTCTTAGCTTAGGTAGACATCGACATTACGATCTCAATCCGAATTCTTGTCTATGCCTCAGGTTGCGATCTACATTGTACTCATCTTCCATACAATGAAAAAGGTTGAAGGTAGGGCTATTATCTCCTTCACGAGAGGACTGAACCAGGGTAAACATCGTCTCTCTCTGTTTTCTATAACCCCATCCAGAAGTGGAGTATTTTGTGGACAAGGATTGATTATCCCATAATCAACAAATAAGCTCAATGAAGAACATGTTTCTGATGCATCGACAAATAGCTACTTGCCAAAAAAAAATGAAGGTGAAACACTAGAACAGGAACCTACTGCAAATGCATTTAAAACTTATGAACAATAGTTGCTGCTCCTTTCTCAACAAATTACAGTTCTAAAAATTAGAGAAAAAAGTGGGAAAACGCCGGTTCAAGGCAATCTATGCATCTAGCCATGACTCATAAGAGGTAAATGCTAACCGCTTTAGAATAGTAAAAGAGGGAAAATAAAGGAGCAAGAGTTGGGACCGCCTACACACGCAAGTGGCTCCAGCTTCACACCAATTTACAACTCCAAATGAGAAACCCCATGCAGTGCAAGAACACCAAATGAGAACACCCTGTCCTTTCCCTGATACCGGCCGGCACAAAAGAGCCCCACATTGACCTCGTTAACTAGAGCTTGAAATGAGAGGGAAAGATAGGTTCATGGCACTGGAAAGGCAGATATCATTGCCATCTTTTCCAGGAAGAATGTGCCAAAGATACCAGACCACCAGAGTGAGTGAATATATGACCATGTTAATTACTCAAAAGTAATTAAAAGTAGGGAGGACTTGGCCAAGGTGCGAGAGCCCAAAGGCAAAGCATTCAGAGGGCTAAAGTGGCTGGAGCTAGCTAGATGCGGGTGTTTTTGTGCTTGTCTTTGTTTGGATTTAGGAATCCCATGGCGTGTTTGACCATTGTTTAGTCCCTCCGTCAGCATTCTGTCATGCATAATCCTGTCGATAATGGCAGGGAAAAGATGGCGTTCGTTAGGATAAGCTCAATCAGTGAATCATTCAGCGTGCTGGTGCACTAGTAGTAAACTATACAGCAATGATGTTTTTGTCAAGCAACTATATATAGGGGGCATATCTCCATGACTTCACGGCCTATTTCATGTCATAATCTCTTATTCAAGGTATTTTCCCATGTACTGTTTATATAAAACATCTATAAACATACCACATCATGCACTACACCAAAACATGTCACATATACTAATATATAAGCGTTGGATCATTTAATTTTAACCAGGGCCGGCCCTGAGGGGGGGCAGGGTGGGCGGCCGCCCTGGGCCCCCGAAGTAATGGGGCCCCCCAGCCAGGTATGCACGTATGTATGCTGCACTTTGGCCTTTGGGCAATTGGGCTTTGGCTGAGCCGCTGACCCGCTGTCCGCTGAGGATTGAGTCCAGCTGAGGATTGAGCTGCGGAGGAAACGAACCGATGTTCACGCCGCGCTATCTGTGGACTGTGGACCTGTGGTACGTGGTACGCGGTACGCCTGGGCTAACGGCTGTACGCCTGTACCGTCCTCGATCAGTTCTCCTCGGTCCTTGGCGGCTCGGCTCCACGCAGCGCCGCGCGGCCAGAGCGCCCCGAGCCCTCGACTCGACGGCTCGACCCCCCGACCGCCGGACGCGACACGCCGCCTCGGCCGCCCGTCAGTCGCGGTCTCGCGGAGACGCCGAGGTCGCCGTCTCGCCGACACCGACGCCGCCCCTCACGGCCTCACAATTCCGGAATCATCTAGTACGATCTGTCGATCTGTGCCCTGCGTTCAATCCATCCATCATCTATTCATCTCATACGTAGTGTATGTGTTATACGTATTCTATTTTTATTTTCAATTTATTTTCACAGACTGAATGAACGGTACAAGGTTCTTTTCAATTCATCCTTTGATGTGTTTATTTTTATTTTCAATGCTTTGTGATATCATGTCATCGAGAAAGTATCCATCCGGTAGCGAAAAAAAGAAAAAGGGAAAAACGGGCGGATGACTTTATAGAAACACAGAGAGGAGCTATGGACAAATTTTTAAAGAGTAATCCTAGTGCTTCGACGAACTCAAATAATAAATTGGCGATAGTTGTTGTGGAGGAAGAAATTTTTTAAGATAATGTCAAGTGCCAAGTAAGTGTTTATGATTACAATTTACATTTGTCATTTCATAAACTTTAAAGTGTTCTATAGAAGTAATTTTTGTGCATTGAATATTAATTATTTCAATGATTTGTGTTTAAAAGACTATACATACATACATACATAGATATACGTATATATATATGAGGAGGTGGATTGATGGGGCCTCCATATAAGTTTTTGCCATGGGCCCCTAGAATGCCAGGACCGGCCCTGATTTTAACCCTCTAGTCCACTCATTCCACACACTCCCTGCCTCCACTACTCTGCCCCATGCCCCCTCCTTGGCATGAGGCTTCTTGTTGATAGCTAATGCATCATCCTCACGAATTGCCTGATTGCCAGTAGACCATCATGCCCATAGAGAAGATGAGAGATGAGGCGAGGTGACGCGAGGGCCGCAACACTAATGGAGAAGATGGAGGGGATGTTATGGTGCTTGGGTGTGGAATGGGCAAGTGGCCAAGGAGGAGGCATCATCGTCCAAGCGGCAGCGGTCCACATCGTTTGACGATTATGTTGATTTGGCTCAGAAGGGAGTTGAATAATGAAGTGGTTGATGATACCATATGAGGATTTGATGACAAGGACGCCTCTCCTGAGAAAAAAAGATGAGGAGGCAATGAGTGGCATCGATAATGTCGACAGCTACTCCTACTCTAAGCCGTCTAGAGGCAAGGACAATGAATATGCCTTCTAGATAGCTAGAATTAGCTAGGGTTGTACTAGTAGTATGTAGTAGCAGCAACCTAGTTAGCACCTGTGTGGTGCTACCTAGACTGCTTAAGACTTTTTAAAAAAAATATTAATGTCGGTTCTAGTTGTATGTTGACACAAAATGGGGCATCTGAATGTTATCAGTGTTAGTTGTTTTGTTCTGGTTCAGGACCAGCCGACAACGGTTTGGGACTAATGCCGATGATATGCTCTGTAGTAGTGAAAATGTTACACATAACTTGCTATGTGCTATGTCTAGCAACGAGCAAATCACCCGTCTCACTTAATTCTCTCTTTCTATTTCTCCTCCCTTTAGAAAGATCTCTCTTCTAGTTGAACTTTTTGGCTCTTTTCTTTTCTTTGTTTCAAGCAAGTGAAACAATTAGGCTCTCACTTTTCATTAACCATCCCTCGATGTTATCAATCCATCCTAGTTGGAAGTACTCTCGATAGAAGGAAATTTAAAAGATAGCAATAGTACACTGTAAATTAAAAAGCATTTCTATCTTTATTTTTAATAGCATTAGAAACATTGCTATCAGCAGATTCTGTCTTTTTTCTCTTTATACTGAACACTATTTACAATCGCAATCAAAATATAATTCCAGAGAAACCAAGTGAGCAATTGCACTGTAACCTCTAAACTTATAACATTTTTCATTTATCCTCACGAATTTGCATTTTACATTTTCGATCCCCGAAACTTGCCGTTGTTTGTACGGCTGCCCCAAAATCATGAGGACAATCGTTAAACGTTGATGTGACTGTCTACATGGCCATTAACCATTGACGTGGACGCCCGTTAAATGCTGACGTGGCTTGCCACATGTGCAACAAATTTAAGAGATAAAATCCACTTCAAAAATACTTTTTTGGGAAAAGAGGAACTTTTTTTTTCATATTTGAAAACTAAAAACTAGAAATTTAAATATTTGAAAACAAAGACACCATAAATTCATTTTTTGAAAATAAATTATAAAAACATAAATTTTGAATTAAAAAGTTGTTCCTTCTCAGGTTTTTTGAAATTTTTAGAAGTGGATTTCACCTCATGCTTAAAACATAGCGCATGTGGCTAACCGTATCAGCTTTTAATGGCCACACAGCATCCACCTCGACGGTTAACTGCCATGTAGATAGCCAAGTCAATGTTTGGTGATTGTCCTAGCAGTTTTAGAGCAACAGTGTAAACAACGGTAAGTTCCAAGGCCCGACAAAGTAAAATACAAGTTTGAGAGCATAAGCGAAAACCGCTGCAGGTTTAGGGGGCTACAGTTCAATTTTCCCCAAAACTTGTCATTTTGTACAATTCAACGACATGACCTATTGTTTAGACCCCCCATATTATCCACTAGTTTGTCGATCGACATCATTACTGAAGTTACTTTTAGTGGAGAAACTTGTGATGATCATCATGATAATTACTTTTCTGAGGTTAAACCACGTAGTTTAAGTATTTAATTCATTTGGATGTGACACTCGAGGTTAAACGAACTGAGCTTGACGTAGTTTCGTTTGTCCAGTGTTGCGAAATCAACATGACGTTGCGAGAGAAGCAGTTAAAACAGTCTCTGTAAATGGCCCTAGAGAATTTCAACTGTGCAAGGTTTCTACAGCTCATATCCAAAACATTTCTCACCTTAAAGAACTACAAACATCAATTACCATCTCAGTTCTTAAATGATATGATTGCGCCGGCCATGTTTTGTTAAATCCCCCTATTTCATCAGCGGGAGCGCCTGATTTGAAGTCAAAATTTTATCTTCTTTTTTCAGTTGAGACAGGGTGATGACATTGTTGAAATTATAAAAATGCATGTCGACTATCATGCAAATATTAGTTGAAGAGTGATCACAGTATGTATGTTTTTTAATGCCTCGTGATGGTTGGTGGCCTACTTATGATATTAAGGCTAGTCTCTTTCAGAATCCAGGCTGCATGGAAAAGGTTAGTGTCGAGTTTGTTAAAAAATATTACCAAGAATTGGTTTTTTCTTCAAACAATGAGTAAAATTTGCTTCATGTTTGACGAATTAACAATTCAAAGTCAAGCATGCATGGTACGGTCGATAGTGGTAGGAGCCGACCTTTGCAGGATCGGAGTAGGTTTTACTGTTGTTCTATGGACAAAGCAAGGACTAATTCCCATCAATAACCATGAAAAAAGTAGACACTAATCAAATAAGTCAATGATTGATGAGGATTCATTGTCCTCCAAACAACAGGTGGCCATGGCTCCACCTCTCTGGGATTCCTGAAAGTTCTTGTGAGAAGTCGCTTCTCGAGTCTCTCAAAGTTCAGATTTTCAATAAATTAACCTAAGCCTAGCAAAAGATCAGAGAGTCGATGTTTGGATAGTTCTTCTATGAGTTTAATCACAAAAAGTACGTGCAAAATTTTCCATTTTAGCTTACTAGTCTAACTATCTAGTGTAATCATGGACATACATCAAGCCACATCTAGAAACTCTTAAAAAAACATAAATATAAACATATAGAAGCTCTCAAAAATACATAAATATAAAGATAGTGAACCACCTTCAAGAAGTAGATTCAAAATTCTTTTTCAGATCCAGCATAGCATTTATCTTGGGCTATTCATTCAACATCCGCTAGAAAGATGCTTGATTGGGCTGCTACATATATGCCTACGTTATGAACTTCACAGCTGATTTTACTGCCTCTTGCATGACAACTTGACAAGTCAACGACAGTATATATACCTAAGCTCCTTCCAAAATTCTTTTGCATATTTCATGCATATTTCAGCAGTCCATTTGGTGAAATTATTCGTTCACTAATGCAGATGTATCAACAATGCATGCAAATTTGACCTGTGTTCCTGCAATTTGACACTGGAAAGATAAACTAGACCTATTTGATCTCCAGAACGTCATCCTGCCAGCTTCCATTGGGAAAGGTTGTTGCTAGCAGATCATCAGGAATGAAAGTCCAAAGGATGTTATCACTCAAGAGGTGAAGGTAATCGAGAGAACTTAATCTGCACAGATAGCTATAGTATCTATCATAGTAAGCACACAAGAAACGAATGGTGACAACTACGTGCTAGTGGGTCGGTAATTGATACACCAAGAACAACTGCAAGTACATACTTTTCATGGTTATGTTCGTACAAGTTGCATAAAGCTTGGGCACGTTCTGGACTCAATTGTCCTCTCTTGTTGAAGGAGCCATCCCTGCTGAAGGGCTGTCGGCGAAGTACTCGGGGTGTTTCAAGTTCACACCATGCTGCAACGAAAATTTCATACAAATGCAGATCAGCAAAAAGAATTTCATACAAGTGTGAATCATAAATTAGATGTATGCTCGTGCGCAGATCATATATACGAGTTAACCATTGTAAACATACCATGAATGTCGCATAGCAATAATCATAAAACAAGTAAAATTTTAGCATAACACAATCATGTCTGCCATAGAGCTAGGAGCACATTGCTAGTTTTTTTTAGAGGGTACAAGAAAGACGCACACAATCTCACTCCACCACATCCACACACACCACATGCATGCACACATGTGCGC
Source organism: Raddia distichophylla (assembly GCA_005191435.1). Taxonomy (NCBI): domain Eukaryota; kingdom Viridiplantae; phylum Streptophyta; class Magnoliopsida; order Poales; family Poaceae; genus Raddia; species Raddia distichophylla. The sequence goes on along the minus strand of SPJY01027149.1, from coordinate 23,805 downwards.
TTGAATACATGCTAGAAACTGCAAATTAGTATGTGCATACCCACTAATAATTTCAGGAAAATCCCAAAAAAGGGTGAGAACCGGGGTTTGAACCCCCGACCTATAGCTCCTATAACCAGGATGCTACCAGCTAAGCTATGCTCAGTTCTCAGTGCATTGCTAGTTAGCTCTTTAAAATGCATCAGAAAATTGTTAGAAGGACAGAGTAATGCCTCTGGACTAGAGGGTCCACTAGCCGAAATAGGACATTATTTTAAGCAGATGCCCTATTCTTCTAACAATAATGACAGTGCTGGCAAGAGGCATCGTTGAGGAAAAAAATAAAATTCAGATTAGATTCATGACACATATCTCATCAAAATTTAAAATTTTTTAATCAAAACTGAAGTTTTTTTGGAGGATGTACGGAAACATAGCTGAAGAATATTTTCCCGATGTCCACAAGACCAGAATTTTAAGCAAAATGATATTTTGCACAACAGGAATGCTATTTTGTGAGGGATTAGGGTGTAAGGTAGATTGGTCCTTAACCTGAGTGTAAACAATGCCATCTTGACTATTGGAATGCAACTAAAGATGCCTTGAACTTGATTGCTGACTGAAGCAACTAGCAAAGCTGCTTTGGTGTGGACAAAAATATAGTCTTCTTGGTATAAACCTTGTAGAGAAGGGGATACTAGTTATGTGACATCTGAAAAATTTAGATTATGGAAGTGCCTGGTTCCTCGAAAATAATGATATTTTTGTGGCTGGTTTTGGATAAGAGCATTCTCACCAAAGATGATGAGAAAAATGAGAAAATGCATGGTTAGATTGGCAAAGTAAGGTTGCTTCTTTTGCTGAGTGTGAGTCTATTCTCCATCATTTTAGTTACTTAACAGTTGCCCATGTTACTTGGGAGGCGGGCCAAGATTTCTACTTTTTCTAGTATCATTCAAATTCCCCTTCTTCCTTGTTATGCTAATTAGTAATTACGGTAAAGATTAGTTTCATTTTTTCATCAGTTCAACAAACAGAGAAGTGATTTTGGCCTTAGCACGTTAGTGCCTGTGAAATATCCATAACAGAAGATATTTGTATCGTTCACTCTTGCAAAGATAAAAGCATATATAACTCAGCATCACTGCCATTTGAATGAGTCATGCCACAGTAACATTCTTGGAAGGAGAAACTACAGGGTATCAAGTGTCAAGTAGATCTGTAAGCCCATCCCAAGGTTGTGAACCTGTGCTTAAATGCTGATTTCATGCATCTTTACTCGGTGAGATGTTTTTATCTATTGTTAATTGATGGTTTGTCTTAAGAATTTTGGAGAGCTGTGACAGGAAAATGGTTTACCTCACGCAAGGCTTTAGAAAGATCATCCATTGTCAATACAAGACGTCTATCCTGAAGTATAATAAATGTGCTATCAGCAAACTGTAATAATGGCATGCAAGTCTTCATGCTACGAATAACTTGAAAGTTCAACGATGAAGTAAATTCACCTTTGGTTGTTTGCTCTTGTTATCTTTGATAGGTGCCGCTACCCTTGCTTTGCAGTGCCTAGTTTAAGGAAAGAATCATGGAGTGTTAAATTATGCCCAAGGCATATAGCAATAGTTCAGGGTTATAGCAAACCAATGAAAAAAATAATGTAACTTTGAATATGTGTAGATCAAACCAATGCTGATATTAAATTACCCAATCACATCAGTACAATACGTATTTTTTAACCTAGTATAATGCATATTGCAATGCGGTCACCTAACCTAGTTTGCTATATACGTAAGAATTAAACTTTCATGTTTGGTTCCATGTCTTGGTTAGGACTATCTTATAATAAGAGCTTGGATGGTGGGAAATCTGAAGAAGCTGACCTACCATTCCCAAGTGTGAGAATCACATGGCAACAAGCTCTGGACCAGTCATGCAGTCAGTCCTTAATAATAAGGCAGGGAGAAAGAAAGCAAAAAAGAGGCCCATCAAGTATAATGGGGAGGGCAAACTGTGCTGATCGAAAGGTAGAGACTGGGATACATGCCCTGAGATGCCAAAGAGCCGGCACGTTGCCAAATCAGTTCGACCAAGGGCTTTAAAGGTGGGCGACCTCGTTCTGCGCCGAGTCCAGAAGCTGTCCAGTGCCACCAAGTTAACTCCTCGTTGGGAGGGCCCGTTCACGGTCGTTTCTACTGCTCGCCCGGGGGCTGTTCGCCTGGCAATGGAGGACGGGAGAAAGCTGACCAGCACTTGGAACATCGACCAGCTTCGTAGGTTCTTTGTGTAGGTCTTTTGTTTAGCTTTGTGTTTTTTGTCAAACTTCGTGCCTTAGTTCGTCCAAGTCTCTCGGGCTGCCATATAAAGTTCAATTCATCAAAAGTGAATGTTCGCGGCCCCCTGTGGCCCTTTTCACTACTTGTCTTCTCAGACTACTCTTTCTCTCTAGTAACACTTAATGGCTGCCCGGTCTTGCGAACTCTTGGTTCTGCGATCTTCAGGGTTTCCCGACCCGTATCTAGCTTCAACGAGTTCCTAAACTCAGGATTGCGTAACACGGCATCCAGCCTTGCGGCTAAGCCTGCTCTCGTAAGCCCTCAGCGGCAGAGGCACTTACCGCTCACAGCACAACCACTTGGCGAAGCCTGCTCTCGTAAGTCCTCCGCTGCAGAGGCACTTTCCTTGTTCGGTTACCTACGGAATCGCCTAACTTACGTTAACGAGCAGTTCCTGGAACGAGTCGATCAGGATACAGGTGTCGCTCTTTCTCTCTACGCACGTGCTCCAATTCGCAAACTTAGGTTTTCGAGCATCGTCCGTACCGGGAGCTAGGGTGTCGCTCTTTTCCTTGTGCACCAGTTTGAATTCGCAAACTCAGTTTTTCGAGCAGCTGCACAACGGGGGCTGGGAGTTAGGCTGGCATTCTACCGTTTTTCTTAAAACTTCCTAGCGCTGTTTCGCCTTTCTCTTAATTTCTGCTCGCCCTTGTCTTTTTGCTGCTCTTTTTTGCAGGGAAAAGGTAAGTCTTTATTTACATAATCAAAAGTTGCAGGTACAAAGTCCCTTTCGGGATACAGCCCTACTGCTACTTAGAAGCAAGCTGCTCCTTTAGCTCCTCAACCACTAACTTGAGGCGCAGGACTTCCCCTTGGGCTTTGATTCCTTCTTTGGCCTCAGCTCGGAGACGCTCAGTTTCCTCCTTGCTGAGCCTGGCCTGCTCCTTGGCCTCTACGCGAAGGGCTTTGACCTCTTCGGCTTGCTCGTTGGCCTCTGCGCGAGCAGCTTCGGTCTCTTCGGTCATGGCCCGCAGATCTTCGGTCAGAGAATCTCTCTGACTTAGGCGCTTCTCGGCGGCCTTGAGCTGCTCGGCCAGCTCTCTGGCCCTTTCTTCCGCAGCTTGCGCCCTCGCGGCCAGCTCACAAGGCTCCTCGGCTCCTCCCGGATAGAGCCGCGGGGACGGATCCCTCTCACCGGTCAACTGAGCCTTGAGCTCCTTCACCTCCGCCACGTAGCATTTTCGGCTTTCGCTCGCGGCCATGAGCTCTTCCTCGAGCCATGTCATGCGGCGCTGCCCGCAGAAAGCTCCCATGATAGCGCTGCGCTCAATGGCGACGCCTTCCTCGAAGTCTGCCATGGTGACCCGCACGACCTAAGTGAGAGAAGAACAAATCTGTTAGGCTAAGTTGATGGTGACTTTAACGGACAAGTTCCCATTTAAGGTTTACCTCTCAAAGCCTACTCTTCAAGTTCTTGCGTAGGCGCTGCCCGAGCCCGTGGGTCGCAAAGTCCTGGATGCTCGGGGTGGCTGCAGCGCGGTGTCTCCTTCGCCGCGTCTTGCGGGAGCGCTTCCGCTCAGGGACGATGGCGACGGGCGAGGCCTCCTCACCCTCAAGCCCTTGCCCCTCCTCCTCTTCTTCTTCCGCCCGAGCGTCCTCGGGCAAGACCGGCGCCTCTCTGACTGGAGACGTCGGTGGAGTAACGGACAGGACGACTTGAGCTCCCTGTCCGCGATCTTCTTCTTGCTCCCCGATGGCAGGGACTTCTCCTTGCCCGCCGGAGATTGCCGTCGCCACAGGGACGATCTCCCCCTGCAACGAAGTGCCAGGTAGGACCGTCTGCTCGGTCCCGCCCGGGTCTTCTATCTCCCTTTTCTCAAGAACCTTAGTTGACTTGAGATCGATATCTCAACCGTCGACAGCTGGTTTTGATCTTTGAGACCATATTGGGTGTGTAATTAGCTGGGTAATCTTCGGGTCTTTCCTGGGTGTTCGCTTGTTTTGTTGAGATATTAATCTAGGGTTCGGGACGTCTGATACACAGGTTTGCTCCGTGTGTTTCATCCTTGGGTCTAGATTGATAGATCATTCCAGATAGCGTGAGTGGGGGGCATTAGTGTGATTTAGGATGGAGGACGATCGTTCTGTGGCATCATCAGAGGAGCTCCGGTTGGAAGATGAAACCCTGGTTGATGGGAGGCCGATTAGGCGTCGTACTCCAGTTGAGTTGGTAGATCAAATGGAGTTGCTCGTCCCGACGGAGGAGGGAGAGGCGGTGATCTCATTGGGGGAGGAGGAAGAAGAGCAGATCTTCAATTGCCCATGGACATTATTGGGAAAGCTTCTAGGTTCTGGCCCCAAGGGTCTTCTCTACTTAGCTGATTATCAATGCCCTGAAAACTATTTGGATGAACCCTAGGGGTCTCCAGGCAAAAACTCTGGGGGATAATATTTTTCTGATTCGGTTTTGAAGCAAGGCTGAGATGGAACAGATCTTGCAAGCGGGTCCTTGGGCTGTGAATTTCCATGCCATAGTTTTGTCCGCTTTGATAAAAATAAAGTGCTTGAGGAGATGATGTTTGATCGACTTCCGTTTTGGGTACTGGTGTATGATCTCCCTCTTTCAAATGGTTAACATGTAAATGTGCAAAGAAACTAGGCGATCTGACGGGGGAATTGTTGGAGATTGATGTCGATGAAGACGGAGGAGGATGGGCTACGTATCTTCAGTTTCGTGTGAGCATTGACATTACAAAACCTTTGAGAAGAACTTTCCCGATAGATTGTGGTGTAAGTGGTCTAAGGAGGTGCAGGATCAAATATGAAACACTGCCTTCCATTTGTTTTGCGTGTGGCAGAGTGGGTCATGACCACAAACTGTGCTCACGTTTTTCTGGTAAAAAGGAGTAATTGGAATATGGCATATGGATGCGAGCTGATTTGGATCAGAGGACAATGAGAGGGGGTAGGAGCTTTAATTATAATGCAAGGTTGGAGGAGGAGAGTTCCAAATCAGGGAGTATACAATCAGGAGGAGGGTTAAAGGAGCACAGGATGGATGTGGATCAGATTGTCGAGGAGGAACAGGAAGTAACATCTCCCTTGAAGGGAGGTTCAAAGAAGGGAGATGGGAGTGAGATGAGTAAGGAGAAAGGTTTTATGGGGTCAGTTCAACAGTCCTTGAAGCTGTCAGGTGTTGAAAGGGTTGAGTCACCACAAAGCTTGGAGGATAGCTCCTCGAGCAAAAAACAGAAGTGTACTTTGGGTACACCAAAGAAACTATCGACGGCGGCTGTAATCCAGTCCCGTCGGGAGCAATGAAAATCCTAAGCTAGTACTATCGTGGTTCGGGGTCGAACACGACAGTTGGCGAGTTGATGAGCCTCTACCCCAGGTGGTGTTTCTTTGTGAAACAAAGGCCTATGTGGAAAACATCAGAAGGAAAGCGAATCGGTTGGGCTTTTTGAACTGTTATGCAGTGGGTTGTAATGGAAAATGGAGGCTTGGCATTGTGGTGGAGTTTTCTTTGTGGTCTTCGGATCAAAACCATATCGACGGAATTATTAAACCTATAAATTCAGAAGTTACTTGGAGATTGTCAGGTGTCTATGGAGAACCTCATCCTGACCGCAGAGATAGAACTTGGAACTTAATCCATAATTTGTTTTGTAGATCAGAGTTGCCATGGCTGATTTGGAGACTGGAATGAGCTGGAATGAGTGTGTAAGTCAAATGGAGCACTGTAGCCATCGACGTAGACCGAAAAATCTTATGAGCATGATGCGTCAATGTTTGATTGCATGCGGCTTGTTTGATGTGGGTTTTATAGGACATCCTTATACCTGGAATAATCGGCAAGGGGGTGAAGACAATGTTCAGGTGAGGTTGGATAGAGTGTGCATCAATAATCAAATGAGCAATTCTTTTCAAAATATTCAAGTTGAGCATATTTTCACTGCAATTTCAGATCACTACATGCTAGCTATTCAGGTAAATGAAGTGGGGGAACGAATTGTGAGTACAACAAAAAGCTTTCATTTCGAAGCAATGTGGATGAAGGAGGAGGCTTTTCAGGTGTTCTTGGAGGAAGAGTGGCGACATTGCAACGATTAGGTGGGCAGTGGAAGCTTTGAAAAAAATTAAGGAACATTTCACGTGCAATGTTCAAATGGGGGCGAGAGGTGTTCGGATCAGTTAAAAGGTCAATTCAACGGTTAAGAGAAAGAATTGACCATCTTCTCAATGAAGGGATGCATTTCACTCACCCAGAAGTTCAGAGTCTTCATGCTGAGCTGATGGAGTGGTATAAAAAAAGAAGAAGTAATGTGGCAACAAAGAGCTAGACAAAAGTGGTTGGCTGAAGGAGATCAAAATACAAAGTATTTTTATGCCAAAGCTTCGGGGAGTTAACGGAAGAATAGAATTAAGAGATTGTTGCGTGAGGATGGTAGTTGGGCCGAGGATGAAGAAGATAAGAAGTTGATGGCATCAACTTTTTACGAAAAGTTGTTCAAGACAGAGGGAGTCAAAGGCCTACATGAAGTTTTGGATGCAGTTCAACCAAAGATGACGGGGAAATGAATGAGTTTTTGGGTAGATCAATAGTAGATGAGGAGATTAAGGCTGCACTTTTTGCTATGGGCCCATTAAAAGCACCGGGACCGGGTGGGCTACCACCGGTCTTTTTTCAGAAGAATTGGCATATTTTCAAGGATGAGGTATGTGCAGCAGTGAAATGTTTCCTAAAAGGTGTAGGAAACATGTGTGAAATCAATAGAACAAATCTGGTTTTAATACCAAAGGTGGAAAATGCAGATAAGCTTACTCAATTTCGCCCAATTAGCTTATGCAATGTTTTGTATAAAGTGGGTTCAAAGGTTTTGGCTAATAGGCTCAAACAAATACAGAATGAAGTTGTGTTGCAGGAGCAAAGTGCATTCATTCCTAGGAGGCTTATAACTAATAATGTGCTACTAGCTTTTGAATGCCTTAATTCTATCAAGACCAGAAGAAAGAAGAAAGTGAAGCTTTGTGCTATAAAATTAGATATGATGAAGGCGTATGACCGTGTTTAGTGGGACTATCTAAGGGGCATTATGTCAAAGCTAGGTTTTAATGAAGAATGGATTGACATGATTATGAGATGTGTGACAACTGCTACATTTTCAGTCAAGGTAAATGGACAGCTTTCAGAATCTTTTGTCCCAACAAGAGGGATTCGTCAAGGTGACCCTATATCGCCTTATTTATTTGTCCTTTGTGCTCAAGGACTCTCTTCTCTTTTTCTTTGAAAGAGAGAGATGAAGAGATGAAGGGAATTAAGTTTGGTCGACAAGGTATTTCTATCAATCACCTTTTATTTGCAGACGATTCCATAGTTTTTTTGGAGGCGGACAAAAGGGGTTTGGAGTCCCTGAACAATGTTTTGGAATTATATGCTAAGGGTTCTGGTCAGAAAGTCAACCATGAGAAATCAAAATTTTTTTGTGTCTTCTCATGGGGTGAATAAAACTAAGAACATGATCAGGGAAGTACTGAAAGTGGACAAGGAAGCTCTTAATGAGTCTTATTTGGGTATGCCTACAATGATGGGAAAACGTATAAGGGTGAATGCTTTCAGTCTATTGTTGAGAAGATAAAGAAGAGATTGAGTGTCTGGTCGGGGAAATACTTATCTAGAGCAGGTAAGGAAGTGTTAATTAAATCAGTTGCTCAGGCCATCCCAACTTACGTTATGAGCTGTTTGAAGCTGCCAATGAAACATGCCGTCTTATTGAGAGGGAGATCTCAAACTTTTGGTGGGAAAATAGTAATAATAAAGGTGTTCATTGGGTGGCTTGGGATAAGCTAAAAAGAACAAAGGAGGAAGTCGGTCTGGGGTTCAAGGATTTGTTGGCCTTTAATCATGCCATGTTGGCGAAACAGTGCTGGCGGGTGCTAACTAATCCTGATTCGTTGTGTGCAAAAGTGTTGAAAAGCCAGGTATTTCCCTAATTGTGGATTCTTACAAGCTACAGTGTCGAGCCTTGCTTCGGTTACTTGAAAAGTATCTGTTATGGGCGAGACCTGATTCAGAAAGGTTTATGTTGGCATATTGGTGATGGACGTAGTGTTGATGCTTGTAAGGATAGATGGATACCAAGAAATGGATTTCAAAGACCTCTTGGTTTGAACCATGAAAATTTAAGGGTTGAGGAGTTAATTGATCACACAATAGGACAATGGGATGAACAATTGGTAAATGCTCTTTTTTTACTAGGTGATGCTGATGCTATTTTGTCAATCAAATTACATGATGTTTTATTGCCTGATGTACCTGCATGGAGTTTTACTCGTGCTGGTCACTACTCGGTGAAGTCAGTTATCATACGAGCAGGAGTATGGTGTCAGGAATACAAGCTAGTAAGTGTAAGAGTGGGCAATCCTCTGAAGTGAAATATGACAAGGCATGGGCTTTGATATGGAAATTAAAGATACCCAATCAACTAAAGCATCTTACTTGGAGGATTTGTTGTGAAAGTTTGCCAACGGGGAGTAATTTAATTGTTAGGAACATTTCTCACCTTCCAAGGTGCTTGAATTGTTGCATGTACGAGAACCTTGAGCATATTTGCTATTCTTGCCTAGTAGAGGTTATGTTCTAGGATGATTTGGTGTAGATTCCAGAAGTAACAATTCCAAGGTGGTGCTCTTTGTTGAATAAGCTTTTGTTAGCTTGGTTGTTGGAGATGGTGTCAACTCTAGCAGTGGATGTTTATTTGGTAATTATCTTTGGCATCTCGGCATTATGGCAGTGCCGTGCAGTGTTTTTCAGAAATAATCCTGATGATGTCTCAAGTATGGTTTGCAAGACTAAATACAGTTATGAAGAACTAAAGTCTCTGACAAAGAATCAAGATTCTAATCACGAAAAGGTATCAATTAATGAACGAACTACCACTACAAGAAAAGTGATTATTTATGACGAAAACGTTGTGACGGTGTCAACTTTCGTCATAGAAATGAACTTTTCGGTGACAATTTTTTATTAATCGTCACAAAGTGTGTTGCGCGCCCTTTGCCCATGTATTTTTGTGATGAAACATGAAATTTCATCATAAAACAAATGCAAATATCATCATAGATAAGCAGAATCCATGCTCTGTTGGTGATATGTTGCTGGCATCACATATATGTATTTACTGTGACAATTTGAGTTCATCATGATGCATGTCCTACGGCATGGCATTTTGGATATGTATTCACATAAGCATTTTTGGACCATATGAGAATTTCTGAAATTACATGAGACAATTTTCTCTCTTTTTCACTTCTCTAATATCATGGGCCTTTTTTAGTCAACGGGGGTTGAGACAATAAATAATTTTCAGCATACAGAAACCATTCAGAATACCATATCCATTATAGCCTGGAACAATATCAATATTTTTCTAATCTTTCAAGTTGTTTGCTTCATAGATGCACCAAATTGCACCTTCGATGATGCTAGCCTTCACCAAACAGCTTCATTCTCGCATCCCGACAAAATCTCTCCTTGAAACTAATGGAGTGTGACATGTCAATAATGTTTTGGGCATATTTAAAAAATCTAAACATAAACATCAAGTGGATTCAACTTCTTTTTTACCATGTACATAGTCCTTGAAATTATACGACTCAAGTTTTTTTACAAGGGTCTAAGAATTTGGCTTATAACTCGTTCAATTTGTTTGTTCACATAACTACTAAAAGATAATAATTTATTAGTAAAAGTATTGCAATGAATTACAAAAGAGCAAAAACGATACACATAATTAGTTCATGAACAATTTATTGTTCTAAAAAAATAAACTTATAGCCGTCATTTTAAAATTTTATGGCCGCGCCACTCTTATCAGCCTAGCCCAAAAATTTCACACTTATCCCGTCTACTTAAAATCCAAAATTCCCTCCTTCCAAGTCCCCAGTCCCCACGGTGGGCGTTGGGAGCAGCGCCCAAATAAAAACCCTAGGTCGTCCACCGCTGCCCAGTCGCCTCCCCTCGGTGCGCCGCCCGCCGCCTCCTATTCCCACCCCGCTGCCTCGGCGCGCCGCCCGCTGCGTCCAATCCCCGCCTCGCCTCCTTGGTGTGCCACACTGTCGCCCTCCGTCGTCGCCCGCGCTGCCCCTCCACCTTCATGCGCCGTTACCTGGCAGAAGCCCTACAGCCCCTACTCCTCGCAGGCAAGTTTGATCTTAGCGGCTTCTTCTTCTACAGAGTCCGGGCTGATGAGCCTACAAAGGTCAACCACCGGAACCTCGCCGGAGTGCTTCGCTAGAACTGCGTTGCAGTCGATATCCGACCAGATGTACCGCTGGAGCTTCTATCCGTCAACTCGCCGGTGCCAGAGATCGCGAAACATGCACGTTCCTGATGGGGATTGTCATCTTCACCTGCGCGAGTCTTCTCTTGTTGGCCATGAGGATTGAGGAGCACTACAGCTTGCTCTCACCACACAAGTTACTTTTGTTGGCTTACTCCAATTTTACTTATATAAGGTAGCAACTTTATTAGTGTTGATTCAGGTGATAAATGTGGGAAATGTTGCAACTTGCTTTTAGAATTACTTGGATTTACATCATTTTTGAATGATTCCATGATAGAAGTGATGCAAGCTCCTTGACGACTGCAACAACCAAGGTTTAATTTCTTTGTACCCACAGATTTCATTGTAATTTGAGGTAATGCAAATCTTGTTACTTTTTTGCACTACCTTATCATGTTATTTTGGAAGGTACCTAGTGGTTGGCATATAGATGGAAAGAAATGCTAGTGAATAGCTTGGTTAATTTTGTTGTAAGAACAGCTTGGTGAATTGATTCTTTGTTCTGAGAGTATCTGCAAGATTATTTTGATTGATTTGCTGGGATATGTTAGTTCAGCTAGAAGTATATCATTGATTTGATGACGGTACTGATTCTAGGTTTAAATCATCCTCTATAGTGCATTATAATGGAATTTCACTTTCGTCTAGCGTTTGGTAAGAATTTAATACTTATCGCAAGAAGACTACACATCTTCTGTTGGAGCGTATAGGTGCTTGCTAACAAAATCGAAAACCCTATGCATCTCTGTAAGTTTCTGTGCAAAATAGTAGTAACTAAGCATGCCTACCATAGATCTAAAATAGCATTTTATTAATAGTGTACCTCTTTGTCATTTGCAGGGACAAATGGTGATTGATGAGCAAGACCTATGCAAGAATATTGTTGTGCTTATCAAACGAATTTGTATCTCTGATTGATGCCTGCTACCATGGTTATAAAATAGAATGGTATTTCTGCGTTAGAACTACTGTGATCTAGATGTATCAGTGAAGCATAGAAATGTAATGTGTATCTATGATGCTATGGTACTATGTATCGATGAATATTATATGACTTGATGACTTGTTGGTGAAACACTTAATTCTTGTGTGTATTTTGTCCTGCTATATTTAATAAAAAATAAAAAAAAATGATGTGGTAGATATGGCATGTCATCATTCAACGAATATGATGACGTGGAACATACGCCACGTCATGCAACATTTTGGACGCTGATGTGACACTAGAATGTTTAGTGATGAAATAATCTGTCCACGTGTCATCATATTACGACGATATTTTTCGTCACAAAAAATCGGGTCAACGCCCTTCGCAGCCCATCGGCATCATTTTTTATGACGAAATGGTGATTTTGAATAACGTTTTACATACTTCTCATGACGATTGTTATCGTCACTGAAAATAACTCTTCGATGACAAAGAGTTAAGGCGTCATAGAAAATAGTATTTTCTATGACGAAAGAACGCATTTCGTCAGTATAAGTATTCTGTGACGCACTTTCAATGACGAGTTTGATTTCGTCATAAGATCGTCACAAAAAATATGGGATGACGCTTTGCTGACTTGTGATGATGGATTCGTAGTGTCACTGAAAATCATTTCTCTACTAGTGTACTAGCAGAAAGTCAAGCTGTTTGATCGACGCCGCTTTTGATAAGGACTAAGGCTTAGCTGTCGGAGCAGCGGTGCCGCTTGATGAGGAAGGAAAGGTATCTGCTATTCGAGTGTCAGATTGTGGTAGGAAACATAATGTAGAAGCAGCTGAAGTGGCAGCTTTGGAAGAGGGTCTTATTTTGGCAGACGCAGAGGTTAAAGTGTTCTTCTCAGATTGTCTATCCATGGTGAACAAGTTGAACTCCAACGCATACAAGTCTTCTCAGCTTTGGTAGGAGATTGTTATATAAAGTTGACCAATAGTAAATGTTACTGCTGTCTATATGAAATGGTTCAAGAGTGCTTGGTGGGCTCAACGTGATAATACAAGATCTTTTTTAATAGAATAATATGAGTCTACATGGTTCAAATTTTAGGTTTGGTTCAAGAGTAAAAATTTGGGGTTACCATGCTAGCCGGTGTATACAAGACACCACTAATCTCTCGCAAGTATTTCGTGATTGACTCCTTTCATAATATGTATATTTTTTATTACACACATGGAATCTTGGACTTATAACATGCACGCAGTGCTCACATTAATTATTACGGCCTATTTTCTTCCTCATATCTACTTGGCCTAGCTCATACATACCTTTCAGGATGATTTTGACAAAACCGAGTGAATACAAATGCTGATATTTGATTGCTTGTATTTATAGTCAATTTAGCTGTAAAATTGTTTGGTTTCTTGAATTAGTCTAAGTGGATGCATGAAATGAGAAGTAATCAGAGCCCATATGAGTTAGGCCCATGAGATACGAAATCCACTTTTTTGAGAACCAGGTTGAGTGGATGCATTTGTATCCCATGAGCTAGACTTGTCCATTAATGAAAGCAACAAAACACTGTATCATTGCATCTCATGGGCCTAGCCAACCCATATGCGAGCAACCAAACAACCCCTTAATTACCTTGGCTCAGCGCATGTAAATCTTGCAACTCATGGAAGCCATTGTATGCACCCAAGTGTGCGAAGTTTGTGGGTCAATTGGAGATCAATCCAGATTGAGCATAATTGTGCAACAAAAGAATGATGAATCACGTGGCACTTCTAAAATCATGGAATGGACAGCTAGAGTATTTTGGAGAAATTGTGAAACCATAGAAGGTTTGTGAGACCATGTGGAGGTCCTCCCATGCATGTGATGAGTATATGTGCCATGGAGGTTTGTGCGCTTTGATTATTTTGTTTTGGTACCTGTCGGTATTGGTGTAATTTGGTTCAGGCAGGCTGGTTCAGGCCCTAGTTATAGCGTTGATCTCCTAGCTAGTGCCCAAAGTATGATTGTTGGGAAGCCATTTTGGGTGTCCTTTGCATTGCATGGTTTGCATTTTACTTATGTTGCAATTGGATAGTGCGGTTGTTGGCGGTTGCTAAATCCTAAATTCGTTCAGCCAACTATTCAGTGAAAATGAGGATTATACTAACTTCTATGCAACATTTTATGTTGACTAATGAAATTCCACAAGTTTAGATGCTTATTTGAGAGCAGGGATGAATAAAGGGAAAATTGAGCAAATTTATGCAAAGTGTGGGACCGGTCGACCCCACCTAGGCCGACTAGCCCCACCCTCTAACCACTAAGTCGTCCCCTTTTACATGCATGCAAATAAATGATGGCGGAGCAATGTGAAGCGTCGGATCAATGTCGGTTGAAACCAAGGGCAAGAATATGGTGGATCAAATATATGGTCCCCATGCATGACAATTATCAAACAACCGATGTGGAGAAGACATTCACTACGTCGGAATCACACTTTGCTGACTGGTTATAACAACCAATACTGACGGATAAAACAACTGTCACCCCGGATGGGTCACTGATGACAGTTAAAAACCTCGCTAATTAGCAAAATACGTGATGGATTAATATACTATCCGTCACTTATCCTCGCCTTCCAGAGGCCCACACACCTTGTATTTTCTGATCTTGGAACAACACGAGGACGCACGGGGACGCACGAGGGGGGCGGCGGTTCCTGCTGGGCGTGGTGGCAGCAGGTCCCTGGCGTCGGCGGCCGGCGACGAACGCTTGGGACAAGGCTTTGAGGATGGGGGAGCACCTGTTTTATATGGACTTGCTCCACTGGAACAACAATCGGACCCGCTGGAACAACGCGCATGAATTTTTGTTCCGCACTCTGGCTGGTCAATGGCGCGGGATTTTTTTGGGCCGGAGTTGGGCCAGGGGCGTCCGATCTCGCCCTGGACGAACGGATGTCCGGTCCGTAGTCGCCCCCAAACTTAAATTGTTTTTGAAGTTGTGAAATCCTTTTAAATTGTTGACACCAATTTTGTCGGATGTATTTAAAATAAATAAATTATGATAACGGCTAAATTTCCGTTATAAAATAAAATCATGAGACATTGGAAAGGCTAAAAAAAGGATAATAGACCAAATTCACCAAATAAACATGTAGCGTTAAAAAAATATATACACACATGCATGGTGCTGCATATGGATTAGCCGGCTAATTATAAGCAAGGGGATTAAGCTGATCCGCCGTTTAATCGAGGAATAAAATAATTAATGGAAAATGAATCACGCTGTAGCAGTCGAGTGAAGGCGCCTCATACAGTATTTGGACACGCCTGCGCGCGTACAAGGGAGCAGGCGAACGTGCGAACAGTTGCTTAAAAAAATAGCGCTGCTCATGAGTGTAGGCGCGTGAGTGCAAGCGCGCGCTGACTCTCCGGCACCTGGAAGACAAATTGTTCCTGTGTTGTGCACGCAAATCAAGAAGGTAAGAAGGTGAGACATATGTGATCTGCTCCTCCCTTCTTTCTTCACCTCTTTTGCATCCTCTTCATCATCTCTTCTGTGCTTTTGTGCCTCTTTTGTTTCACATCAAGGGCCATGAAAGGGTTAAAAAAATCTCTAGAAAAGACTTGTCAAAATCATGCTGCATACATTTGCTCTTCAAAATAAAATTGCATACGAAAAGCATCCTCATACGCTTGATTGGTCCGTTGACAAATTAAAAGGATGTGAAAATAAAATCCATATAAAAAATGCATACATAGAATGCATAGGAAAATCATTGCTCATAAGCTTGATGTGCATGCCTATTTTGGTTCACATCAAGGGTAATGGGAGAGTAAAAATCTGCATGCACATCATCACATATATCCATTTGGTTGAGAAACATAGATATCTAAACAGGTTTTCATACGCAAAATTAAGTATGATTCGTGAGTTAAGTTGGCTCGGCACCAGCGTGCATACATGGCTAGCGTGAGAAATTAGCATAGCATGTGTACTCACTTGAAAGAAAATGTGTTGTCTCTGCAACCAAATTATGAATTGATCGGCTATTAAAACTAGTGCTGGGAGAATGGGCCGGGCCAGGTGGGCTGGCACGGGCACGGCCCAATTTTTCAAGCCCGTGGCCCGGCACGGCATGATTTTTTATGGGCCGGACCGGCACGGCCCGAAATGGTGTGCCGGGCCGGGCCTCGAAACAAGGCACGGCGTGCCGCCCGGCCCGGCCCGACTGTACGGGCCGTGCTTGGGCCGGCCCGACCCGAATAGAGACACGGATCATTTTTTTTATATTTTGCATGGTCTTCCATTGCTCAAATTAATTTCTGTTCAATACGAAAGTTGTAGATAATGTCGAGACGCATCTTTTTAATGTAGACAAGTTTTTCATTTGATAAATGTATGAATTTATAAAAAATATTTTTGTCGCTGCCAGCTTTCGGGCCGACGGCACCGCCCTCGGTAATGCGCAATTTGCGAGGTCTTATGCTACTCGGATGAATTTGGGTTGAACAGGAAAGTTGTAGATAACTTCGAGGCACATCTTTTTTGTATAAACAACCTTTTCATTTGAGCAACGTATGAATTTATAAAAAATCATTTTTGCTGCTGTTTTGTCACTCGGGCCGGCCCGGCCCGAAGCCGGCCTGCCGTGCTTTTGGGCAGTGCCGGGCCTGCATTTTGGCACTCCGTGCTGGCCCGGCATGGCCCGAAATGCTGACCGGGCCGTGCCGGCCCATTTTGCACCGGCCCGAGGCACGACGGGCCCGGGCCGGGCCGGCACGGCACGGCCCAACTCCCACCACTAATTAAAACAGAGCATCAATCAGCATACATGCCATATTATCATAGCTAAGTGCAATTATTAAAATTTTGCCTTACATAAATTTGGAGGTTTGCTATTAGCACGGTAGTCCAAAAATGCAAATAGCCAGCTCGCTTCATATATATGCCTTGTTTGCCTTTTGTTCTAATTAAGAAGGCCAAGAAGAAAGATCGTTTAATTCTATCTTAAAATTATGTTGTGTTTGCATTAAAAAAATGGTATCAGTTAATCACGCATAAAGAATTAAGCCCTGTTCATTAATTTGGCATAAATATTCTGCGTGCCGCATTGCACCATGTTCCCTGAAAATGGACGTACGGTGTGTTGTGAAAATAAATAAAATAAATGTCAGTCTCAAACGACCGAGTATAAGAAGATCTAGCTTAATATATATTTAATTTGCATGCAAAGATATATATTGCTTGGAAAAATATATGCATGCCCCTCTTGCATATATTTGAATTAGCATGCACATGCCCATTTGACCAGTATATAATGCACACATAGAAAGTGAAAGTGCCTGCATAAGCCAGCTTATTCAACGTAGCTGCATATACAGTAACATTTTGATCTGTATGAAAGGCTAAAAGTAGCTATCAAGTTAAAACCAAAACCAATCTTCAGTGTGTACCGATCTATATCTTGTATAGACGCATGCATATATATATGGTCAGCAAAAATTACACTGTGTGTTGTAAAAGAACACGTTGATTAAGGCTAGGGCCGTATAAAAAAAAAATGTATGCTTCTAGTTGATCTTCAAGTTAACTGAGGTCAACATCAATGCATGTAGGACGTTCTGCCAAGAAAATCGGCATAAAACATCTGATGCATGGCTATAACACCACAATCGTCAATGTTCTGTGGTATATAAATATCTACTATACATGCAATATTATCAATTGGCTAGTAAAGCTAAGTAGCGATCATCATAATCAATTTTCAAATAAAGCGCCCACCATATGCTTGATTTGGTTCAAATCAAGGGTCAGGGGGTTAAATATAAATTACATGGCTTATTTGAATTGCTGGTCGGTTCAAACCGAGGGCCGTATAAAGTTCATTTCTGTCAAAATTATGCATATAGACTTGCATGTCAAAATAAATTAGATTATGCGCTACGTAGGATATATATTACGTTGCACCCAAAAAAATGTTTTCAAAATAAAAACCTATACTAGCCGTTCCATATTGTGCTAGTAAATCAAACGAATATATACTAGTCGTTACATATTGCGCTAGTAAAACAAAATCGAACAAATATCTACTAACCATTCTATACTGCGCTAGTAAAATAAAATCAAACAAATATTTGCTAGCCATCCATATTGCTCTAGTAAAATAAAAAGTAAAGAAAAGTCTCCGATGAAGCATCCATCATCGACACTCCGAAGACACGAAGATTATTTCTTTTTGTCTTTTCAAAATTTTTTATGTTGCAATTTGATGTAATATTTATGTTGAAATTCTTAATCAGGGGTATTGTCCATGTGGGATGTAATTAACAGAATTTAAATTAAAATGTATGAATTCTGAAAGTTTGGTACTCACATCTCTTGAATTTCTATAATCATTTTAAAATAATAAATTTGTATCTAATTACGTGGAGTTGGGATAAATCCTATTAAATTCAAAAACCGCTTTTAAAATAAAGCGAGCGCGTTTTCCCCGTCGTTCATAAATTGACAGGTTCATTTTTAAAATTTTGAAAAAGAGAGTGTCACATCCTTCACCTCCTGTTATAAAATCCCTAGCGATCCTTCTCTCCCCGTGACGTCCTTCACAATTCTTCACAAGAGAACTTTGTCGTACCACCGGGCATTGCTCATCGAAAACCTCGTCGACATCCTCTCTGTGACCATTGTTCTTCATAGATTCATTATCGTCGAACGATATACTTCCTCTTTGTTGTTCCATTAGCGTCGCTACATGCCTAGGTGTTTGTTATGCTACTCATCGTCGTCGCATTCTCAACGGAGCTCGTTGTTGACGTTGTCGTCCTTCTTCCCACGGCCAGCACCTATGCACGCTGCCTCAGCCGACCCAGGGCCAAGCCGATGGCACCGTGCCCTTTTCCTCCCCTTCCTCATGACATCGCCTCCTCCTGGGCCCTACCTCACCGTCGGCGAGCGCGCTGCTACACTGCCATGTTTGTTGCCGCCACCTTCTCGTTGCGCCATCTCCTCGGGTCATCCCGCGCCAATCTGGGAGCACTGCCACCTCCTCTTGCCTCCCTGACCCCGCCGCCACCCACTCCCATAGCCAGAAACCCCTCCACATTGCGCATTGCCCGACCCGCCGCCTCTTAGCACCGCAACCACCGCTGATGGCAACCTCTGGCTACACCGAGGCCACCCCGGAACCCCCTCCCTCTCTTCTCTCTTTCCTCCTACCCTCCTTGCTAGTCTTCGTCGGAGCATTGCCGCCATCGTCGCCCTACGCCGTCTCCTAGGCCTCAGGTCACCGATAAGTGGGTCCCACCTATCAACGTCCCAGCCAGTCATGTCGCCTACTAGGGCAAGCGCCTCCTGTCCTCTCAGTTGGGCCAAACCACCAAGTAGACTGACCCGGGTCAGCTACCCCGCGCGCTGGGTGGGCCCGATCAGGCCAGAGGCCATATATTGCTTTTCTTTATTTGTTAAAACAATAGAATTTTTTGTTTAATATCTCAAGATATCTATCTCCTAAATGGAAGAAACAAGTTTTATAATGTTTGTCAAAAAATATATACATGTCCATTAATTTGTAGGATTATATAAAATAGTTTCATTTTCTCTTATTATTTAGTTTTAGAAAAATGCATATATATTACTCTTTAGCTTTTGTGAATTTACTACAAAATAAATTTGAAATTTTTATAAAATTTGAATTCTTTATCTCTGCATATTTATTTAAGCATATGCTTTCATATTCATTAATATATTCTTTAGTATCATGATTATTTGTATATTTTCCACATTAGATTTGCTCGCTATCAACCATTCGACGAACATTGCAGTTGATCAAGCTGAGCACGCTGATCAAGACAAGTTCATGTTTACTCATGTTGCAAATCCCATGTTTGCCAATGTTTTGTTAGGTTTACGAGTTTCATGCTATGTTAAGCATAAAATGATAATTGCCTTAGGTTGTTAGTTAATATCCTAAATAATACTAAACTTGCTATGACCATGCCTTTGCCACCTTAGTATTACTATTTAATTGTTCTTGTTGTCATCGTTTGTATAGTTTATTTAAAACTTTTTAGCATTGTCGTTAGTCAACTTCTTTTGATGTGAAGACATTATCTCGATAAATGATTTGTTGGTGCAAAAACAAGGGGTTTCGGGTGAGAGAGAGAAGTGGACTCGACCTGGAGTTTAGAGTTTCGAACGAGGGAGGGGGTCGACGACCGGCTTAATTAGGGTTTTAGGGTTTCGGTCGGGGAAGGTTTCAAAGTCGGAATTAGGGTTTTGGAGGACGTCGGCTGATTAGGGTTTTGATCGAGAGATAGGCCGGGTCGAACATGATAGGGTTTCGGTCGAGAGTGGGACAAAGGTTGGCTCGACCAGGAGATCAGGGTTTCAGTCAAGGACAGACGGAGAGAAAAGAGAAAATAGGAAAGAGCTTTTTGTATGTAAATTTGTAATTTTGTAAATTGTAAATTATAATGAAAATCATTGGTAAAACAAATTCGTGCATGTAAATAGTCGTTCGAAAATTTAGGGATTTTCATATAGAGAATTAATAGAAATTATTTTACCTAGTTTTTCTTTTGAAATGAAACTTGGGACATTCTAATATTTATTAGGATGTCACACATAACCTCGCCGAGACTTGTTCGTCTCGTCGAGATCCTCATTGTAATCCTTTTTGGTATAAAGAAAAGCTGGACATAGGGCTATTATCTCTCCCGAGAGGCCTGAACCAGGATAAAAACCCTGTGTTTCCCTGTTGCTTGTTGATTGCTGTTCGCCTTGCTCGGCAAGTCTTCTATCTCCCTTTCTCAAGAACCTTAGTTGACTAGGGATCGATATCCCAACTGTCGACAATAAGCACACCGATGAAAATATCAAAACAAGACTAAATAAAAAGAGAGAGCAACAAAAAAAGTGTTTTGAACAGAATCATACCTCAAATAAGGCCTGAAGGGAATATGGGCTCAGGCCTAGCCCAGGGAGAGTGGAGGTACTCACTCTTTAAAACCTCTAGGACCCTTTCAGTTCCAGACAGCTATGCAGAATGAGGTGGAGGGTACAATAAGCACTATGCAATCGTGTAGCAGAAACTCGTGGCTCTATTCATATTTATATGAATGGATTATGTATTGCATTCCCTAAGAGCAGAAGGTTATGAACTACAAATATGGAACAAATGCTGTTCAATTTGCTTGATTGATTTGGCTTGTGAATATACTCCATTAGTGAATGGATGTGTGATTCGAATCTTGAGTATACACTTTGTAGCGTGCCATTGTCTTCCCTTATTCATATGTTGGTACACTTTAGAAATAATTGTGTTTACTGAAAAGGTTCCATCTAGTTACAAAGAAGACACCATATATGATATGATCAAAAATTGTTTCGTATTGTTTTTGTCAGGTTTGAAACGTGTTACACATGTAAGACGGATGACGCCTGATAAGCTCATGCTCAACTAAGATAAATATTTATTTGTTAGATATAAAGTGTTTGTACATTTGAAAAGGCGAGAGTTGCAAAATGTTTGTTGATTAGAATGGTTTATTTTGAAGAAAGTGTTTCTTTCAAAATAGTTAGTGCGAACACAGTGTGACTATATATCATTGGAAAATGTTTCAGTTCCTACGAAACTTTCAAATTATGCATAAGTTGTTATATGTTTTATGAAAGAAGAACCAACCTCGACATATGTCAAAAGCCGTCATTAATCACCTATATGATAGTGATGACAATTATTGTCATAAAATGATGAGGTTAAGACTTATGAAGATGCGTGATGGGCCTATACTATGAGAGATGGATAGGAGCGCGGAGAAGCACGCGAGCTAACGGCAACGGGTTCATTCACATGACAAAACACACAAAAACAGTGAGAACGCAGCATGGCTAAATAGGAAGACGCAGGGAAATCATCACCTTGTGAATCATTTCATGGACATTGCCGGGGCCTTTTGTCCCGTTTTGAGAGGAGGATGACTCTAGCAAGGCGTCCAATAGCGTTTTTACCCACTGAGCAAAGGGAGTTGCAAGAAATCTGCTCAGAGTAAAAAATGTTGAAGAACCATTAATTGCAAGCCTAAGACAAAGAGAAAGGGATTTATTTTATCTCGAATGGCATCCTGACTCGGATCGGGCCATCCCTTTACCATAAAGAACATGACATCCCTCTTTTTTAGGGGGTAATCCTATTTCTAAGATAATCGAAGACTATCTACTTGCCTGTGAGAACCAATTTCACCAAGCCATCAATCTAGACAACTAAGCCTACAAAATTAGAGGTCAATTCCCGATTGGCAGCGGACGCAACCTCGGACATTCTCCCTAGGTGTTTAAGAGAGCCACTGGAGGCTACAGATAAATAAAACCAATTCTTGGCCCAATCTTTTATTTTCTCTTTAAGGGCCGAGGTTGCGTACTCAACCCAAGAATTTTTTTGAGAGGTATAAATAGATTACTTCAACAACACCATCCTAATGCTTGTTAACCTATATATTGTATAAAAGTAAAAAAATAAGTCAACAATGGGTTCAACCCTGAGAAAACCCTGCACAAAGATAGAGAGGGAGATGATCGAGTTGGGTATCAAATTAAAAGGCTTGCATTTCAGCAAGGATAGAATCACCCATAGAAAATCACTCTCAGGAGGATGGAAATCCTTCAATAAGAACAGATAAAAAACTACAACATTTTCCTCTATGAGAGGAACTACGGTACCTAGAGGAGGAAGCTCTCCAAGACAAAGGCTCCAAGTGACCACGGGTCTTCAAGACTGGGGAACACTCTTAGAAATGTTGCATAGGGTAAGCTTAGCCATGAAAGAACCCAAAAACTCAGTGAAGGGTGGGGAATAGGGACGTATGCGCATGCCGATGAAAAAAAATCAAAAGAAGACAAAAGAAGAAGAGAGTGACAAAAATAGCATTTTGAACATAATTGTACCTCAAATAAGGTCTGAAAGAGAACGTAAGCTATTTTTCCATTCACTTTCTATTATAGGGTTTCAAACTTTAGATTGGAGCTACTCACTAGTTAAAGGTTCAAGGACCCTTCGAGTCCCAGACAGCTATATAGAATGAGGTGGAGGGTACAGTGAGTGATGTAACGGTGAAACAGAAACTAGTGGCTCAACTCATATCGATAAGAATGGATTATATACTGCGTATTTTTGTAATTTCAATGGATTATATATTATGTTTTTATTCTAATTTTATTTATTTAGCTTTTTCATAGCAAAGATGGTTAAATTTTTCCACCTGCAACTAAACTAGAACTAAACAAACTATCAAAGAGGGTCTTAGTACTTTGTTACATTAACATTGATTAGATGAAGGCGGATCGAACCTTTCTACCTGTGAGTTAGTATTATATTGGACAGGTGTTGGGGCGGTAGTGTTTGAGATGAGATCGGCAGGCGAGGAAGCGCCACCTCTCCGCTCCTGGCTTCTCGTAGCTTCCGCCACCGCAACAAAAGGCACTGGATATGTGCCCAGCCACCAGCTGGCCTGGCCTGGTGCACTCAATCGCTGCATTCAAGCACTGGGGAGCGAGCGCGTAGGGCCAGCGGCGGGATATATCGATCAGGCATGTCGAGCACCACCCCCACCACCACCACCGGCTCCGGCTCCGGCTCCCCCAAGGCTAAGGTACACCATTTATTTACATACATCGATCCATATAAAACTGCTGCCTTCAATAAATATATGTATTTATGCACTGCGCGCGATTTGACTTGAGCAAGCAAAAGGATGGTGGCGAGCCGCCGGCGACGGTGAAGAAGACGGTGGCGACGGTGGAGGTGCGGGAGTCGGCGGGGCAGGAGGGCGTGCTGAAGCCCACCAAGGTCGTGCATGAGATCCCGGCCAAGGAGGCCAAGGACCCGGCTAAGCAGGAGTAGTTACCTTTCCTACCCACACATGACACATGCATGTATGCATATCCATGCGCCAAAGTTGTAGCCACCAACGTTGGGTTGAATGTTCATTATTATTAATAAATAATGGGGTGACTAATAATGCTTGGTATATATACACACACACCTGCTACGTCTGGACGGCCCATGAACAATTATTTCTCCTATATATAAAAATTCAACACGATTTTGAGATGAAAATAGATTTGGATTGTATTTCCAAATATGTTTTTGGGTGTGCGGTCACAAATACACTGAACCGGGTCCAGTGAGATTGTTTATGGTGTGTTTGGTTGGGCCGTCTTGACGGTCCTGTTCAGTATGGGATGATTTTTTGTTTGGTTGAGAAAACACGGATGGGTTCGTCCAGCA
>SPJY01027120.1:0-11250 GCA_005191435.1 Raddia distichophylla | reverse complement strand
CTCAAACAAACAGGGCCTAATTATCACTGTCATATGAATTAAATGTTTAGTTCAATAATAATTGGAGCCATACATTCGTAATTCATTGTCAGGCTGATGTGCTGCTATTGTGGTACCATTCACAAAAAAAAAGTCTTAAACA
Organism: Raddia distichophylla; assembly: GCA_005191435.1. NCBI lineage: Eukaryota > Viridiplantae > Streptophyta > Magnoliopsida > Poales > Poaceae > Raddia > Raddia distichophylla. The sequence continues at coordinate 11,108 of SPJY01027120.1, read as the reverse complement.
AGACTAATTTTCAAACAGTGGGTTGTCAATCTGAATGTAAGTCAGACTATCATGGTGTTGTGCCATTATTTACTTGTATATTATCTTGTTTAGTTCAATAAGAATTTGAGGGAATAAATCTCAACCATACCAATGATTTATTTCTCAGTCATACAACTCAATTCTCCCATACATATGAATGTACAAGCATAGGACTGAATGTTTTCTCAAAGAATTAGCATAGGACTGAATTTACAACCATACATTTTTCAGTCACAAATTTCACAAGTGTATAACTAAATTTACAACTCAATTCTTAGGAAAATCAGGAGCATCCCCGAGAGCTTCTGGCAGTATGACCAAATTCACAATTGCCAATTACTCACAACCACCATAGTCACAAAAGGACACATGACAACCATTCCCTGAACCAGTATGACCAAATTCACAATTGCGAGGGCCTTCATGGAGGTAGTGGCAGATGGCTTCAATAGACTGATAATCCTTGTGATCATTACTACTTGGATGATTGGTGTTTGCTCTTCACAGCTGCGTCAAATGCGTCAACTGCTCTTCACAGCTCATGGAGAAACTGCATAATGGAAGCATAGGGCAAAACGAGGGCGTCGTTTCGGTGGTGGGGGCGGCCTGCTCAATGGCAGAGGAGACGGCGGCGCTGCTTGACTAAACGGTAGCTATGGGGACAGATCCACTAGGCTTGAGGACGAGGGCGGCGCCGGCGACATCCCAGCTTGGCTCGATTGTAGGGGCGACGGCGACACCGCTCATCTCGATGGCGGGAGCGGCGGCGCCACCGCTCGGCTCCAAGGCGAGGCCAGCAGCAGCGTGGTGCGTGCTCGGCTAGCAGCGTGGTGCTTGCTCGGCGGAGACGGAGGGGCGGCGCTGGCGGTAGCGGTGGTGGAGGGGCTGCGCCGGCGGTGGTGGGGGCGCGGTAGAGGAGGTGGAGCGGCGGCACCGGCAGTGGTGGGCGCGTGGTTTTGGAGGCGAAAGGGAGGCGCTGAGATTGGTGAGGGCACGTGTTCAACATCCGGAGAGGGTCCGCACGGGGCGTTTTTACGGACGGGCCCCATAGAATTTTTTTCCTTGACGTGGAGCGTCCCTATTGGCTGCGGATCACTATAAATAGACCCCCTCACCTCACTTGTATCATACACAACACATCAACACCACAACTATCACTTCCACTTTCTTGTTTAGAGTAGCTCTTTAGTTAGAGTAGGAGTTGGTAGTTCGAGTCGAGTCGAGTCGAGCTGAGGCTCGGAGTTCCGGCATTGTCTTCGAGAATTCGGGTATTAGCTCTTGTATCCTTTCCCTTTTGTTTTGCAAGACTACTTCATTTATTATATAAAGTGTCATTCTTTATTTGAGCTGAGCATATCTACATTTATGAGTTGTGTGGATCTACATTATTAGTAGTTTATTTTCGTTCGGATCCGAGTTTAGGTTCTTTCTCATATACTTAAAGAGCTTAAGTATTGAACCTAAATTGACTTCCTAGGTGCCGAGGAAGATCGATTAGAATTAGTAGCAGACATGGTGTCTGAGGCTAAGTCTAACTTGGTTTGCACCCAAGGCCACGTACTTTGTGGTAGGTGGTAGGTAGTGACAGCCCTATCCATCCGAGATATCAATTACCTCACGCGTAATCCACAGCGTTCGGTTTGGACCAGTAGAGCCCAATCGGGGGTGGTCATAACTATCCGGGATTCAGACACAAGATAGCGGGTAGTAGTGAACCATCGAGCTCCGACGACGATCATAAAGTTTCCCACTGTTATCATTTTGCCAAAGCTCACTCGATAATTGAATTACACAATTTTAGGAACTTATATAAACTCGTCTCGTTGTCCTCCCAACTATCTACCTAATTACTGTAATACTCTAATTAGTGTGTGTGTGTGTCACCGGTCTTTATTATTTATTTATCCTTACCCCCGTTATCTAGCTGGCTGGTACTTTAAATTTTATAGATATAGAGAATTATTCTTTTACCCTCGTTCCATGTGGATTCGATACTCTAGGAATACTCCTGGTGAAAACTGCAAGCGATATACGTCCGCTTGCGGATTAATTTCTTTGAGCGTAAAATCGCCAACAAGCGGTCACGGCGGCGCATCGGGCTGATCCTGTGCCCGACGAAGTTGTACACGATCGCGTAGCCCGTCCGCTTCTGCTTGACGAGCCCCGAGATCTGACATGCGGTCACCTCCTCCACCGGGGTAAGGTCGTCGCGCGCGAGCATCGCCGCATCCGGCGTGCCCGCTAAATAGGTTGGGAGCCACCCCGGGCCAAGTAGAACCACTTGCGAGGCCACCCGTCGACCTTCGATTTGATGTCGTAGTCCGGGTACGGCCCGGCACGGGCCCGGCGCGTGGTGATGTAAAACAGCCCGGCGTTCCCATCACGGCGACCGAGGGACTTCAGGTTGAAGTACTGGGCGAAGAGGTTCACCGTCGGCCGCACCCCGCAGTACGCCTCGCACAGGTGGGCAAAGATCGACATGTGGAGGTAGGACTGCGGGGAGAGGTTCACCGGCTACAGGCCGGTGATGGAGAAGAAGTCGGCCACGAACTCAGACTCCGGGACGCGGAAGCCGTATATGACAAAGGTTTCGAAGGAGACCAGCTCGGTGTCCAGCGGCTGCGGGCCTCGAGATGCATCAGGAAGCCGCCACGAGCCCGGCCTCACGAAGCCGTCCCTCTCTAGCTCCCTCATCCTATCCGTTGTGAGCGTGCTGTCGCCAAGAAACACTATGGTTGCGCGGGGGTAGGGAGCAGAGAAGCAGAGAACCAAAAAGCAGAAGGCGAGAAGCCAAGCAGCGAGCTGAAAGAAGGAAGACGAAGGCAAAGGGGGTTTATATAGGAAAACCCCCTAGCTCAGCCTTATAGGCGAAGGTAACTGTGGTGGCTCAGGTCGTGGGAGTCGTGCCCGAGAATCTCGCTGTAACTCCCCCCACTACCGTCAAATCAAATCAATGCTCAGTCCCTCACCTCAATGGTTTCGAGGGAAAACCTAGCAAGATCTCCCGCGCGACGAAAAAGAGTCTTGGGCTTAAAACCTCAGACCGGCCCGCGAAGCGACCCGCTCGAGGCTCGGGGGCTGGCTATTGGTGATTAATAAGCGGCCCACCTGGAGATGGGACGTCGGCCGGATCCGTACCGGCCCACCGCACGGGGAGAAGCCCAAAAGGTCATCCAAGGCCGTACAGAAGAACCTGCCTGGCTTACCGGACGCCTGTCCCGAGCTTGGCCAAGGCAACCATGCCTCTCTCGGACTTCCTGAAGCCCGGGAAGGAGCCCCACGGCCAGCACACCGCGCCACCTGTCCCCTGGACAGCTGGCGACGGCTGCCACGCTCCGCGACGCTCTCAACGGGCGGCGCAAGGCCGGCGCCGACCAGTCAAGGCTATATTGGGAATAAAGAGAAAGCGCTTTCCTCGTTAGCAGGCTGCTCCCCCATCTTAGCACACCAAGACGAATACTTGTCCATGTACTCACCAGACAAGCTTCTCTTTGTAGCTATAGATAGGATGGAGTCCGGACGAGACAAGGGCGCCGCAACTGAAGATGGACAAAGCGTGGGAGACGCGAGACCCACCGGATCAGCTCAGGACAGCCTGTTGCGCCTATATAAGAAGACACCCTCCAAGCAGGAGGGGGATCAGAACAAGCAAGCTTCCTGGACACATCGGCTCTCAGATCGACTCCTCCACCAGTAGCAGTAGCTAGGATAACTTTAGCCTTAGTTTGCTCAGTGCCGAGAATGCTCTTGTAAGGTTGAGAGCATCTCTGTAAGGCCGGGGTCGGGCATCCTCAAGCCCGACCTTGGCACCCCTGTATTGTTTTCCACCCGATACTCAACGAGAGCTGAAGTAGAGCTATTACCCGGCAGTGGGGGCTCGAACCAGGTAAAAAAACATCCGTGTCACCACCTTGACCTCTGTCCTCCTCAGGATCGCGTCCTCCTTCTCGTTCTATCCATCCCCATGCCAAGGAATTGCACCATCCGTGCTCAGGGAAGACCGCGCGGCCAGAGCTCCTAGCTCGGCCGCCACCCACGGGCTGCTGGGAAGGGTTGTTGTTGGGCCTCACTCCAACTACAAATTCGTCTGTCGGTCCGTGGATCCGTTTCCCAAACACCGGCAGGGATCATCATAAACAATGGCTTCCTTGGCTACGTTGGACAGAATACTGTTACAACACTTCATTCCAATCATCACTCAAAACAACTCCTTTTCGGGTGGTCTATGGTCGTGATCCGTCGTGCATGCTCTCTTACATGAAAGGTGGTGCCCGTTCCCCAGCCGTAGATGATCAGCTATTGGAACATGACCAGTTCTTGGCTGAAGTTCGTGAGCGTCTTCTTCAAGCTCAAACTGTTTCAGCTTCTTATTAAAATAAAACTCACCGTGAAGATATATTTCACATTGGCGACTGGGTATGGTTAAGAATTTCTCAGCGCTCGGCTATCTCTTTGGCCACAGTAACAACAGGCAAGCTGAGTCCTTGATTTTACGGGCCTTATCAAATCACTAAGGACGTGTTTGGTTTGAGGAGTCATTGCTTCCAGGATTATTTGGCCTTTCATGGGATTATCTCATCTAGGATTGGATAGTCTATTGAAGCTGTTTGGTTTGAGGAATAAAACAGTCATAATTTTTGTTTTGTTTGAGGAATGGAACGGTCACATTTTTTGTTTGGTTTGAGGGATGGAACGGTCACAGCGTGAATACATGCAACATGGCAGCGTAACAGTATTAGCACATGCTAAAAATACATGAAGACATGGCAATACTGACAATACATGCAAGCAGCTACATTGTTAATTAGAACTCTTCTAGGGCAAGCAACATTGTCTTGGCCTGAGGAATAATGCTACGTGCTGACAGTACATTCAAGCAACATGATAATTAAACTCTCAACACATGTATTAGCTTAGCAACACATAACGTGACCAATACAAGTAGTTTGTCTTGCAAAATACTTAATAATCATAGAGTTGACGATTCAGAGTTTTGATAAGTCCACGCTGTCCATGATCAAGGCTAAGTTTATCCTTCCATGACAAACAGAAGCTACCTTCCAACAAGTGATAAAACAAACCTGTCCACAAAATCAAACATCATATAAGATTAAAATCAAACGAACACATCTAAGATAGAAAAATTCTAGCATTTAGGGGAAGAGAGTGATCCAGGTTTCATACCAACACATCTAAGACAGATGATTTTTGATATATCGAGATATCCACACCAGTTTGTTGTCAAGACTAAGCTTAACAAAAGCATTAGCGATAGAAGGATTCTCAACAAGATAAGCATAGTAGTGTGCAAGGTCACCCTCATCAAATGCAGAGATATCCTTCATAATATCCCAGAGATTATCAGGAACCATTGGGGGAGCACGAGGTGCTGTCATCATGATAGCATTTGCAATGTTATTTAAGGCAGAAGTGGCAGCTGAAATCATGGTATCTTCTTCCGATGCAGATGCACGTCTCCTCTTTTTGCCTGAAGATTCAACTCCATGTTCAGGGCTTCCGTTGCGACTTCCATTGCCACGGAATATTGAAGTACCAGCCAAGTCATCAGAAGCGATGCTATCCGTGTCAGGAGCACCTGCCAAAGTTTCAGCAGCAAGTGATTGACTACTGCCTTTAGCAAAAATTCCAGTGGCTTGTTGATTGCCAAATATCACTGCCATATAGTGATAGTTCTCCAATGGTTTGTTGAAGAACTTTGCCTCACTTGGGTTTTGCTGAAAGCATTTATAAACAATAAGTAACTTGGCAGTGATATAGACATCAATTCTAATATGCATGCTGCTATTATTATATCCAATTTTACATTTCAATAACACTATCAAGAGTTAGCACAAGTGCAAATATTCTGTACCTAATTGTGAACCCAAGAAATCAAGTGCAAATAATTTCTATCTATGACTACAAAAATACAGTACATCTAACTGAATTACAGTACAATTATTTGATCAAAATCTACAACAATATTAGTAGGAAGAGAGTTTTGAGTGTAAAACATACTTTAATACGATCCATGTAGTTCTTTTGGTCAAGCGATATTGTCCCCGTGTCTTCATCAAAATGTGCTGAGCTAACTTTCTTAAGCCTAACAATGTTGGTCCAACGGGTTCTCCATGTCTTCATGTGATTGACAATTTGGGAACCACTAACACGGACATCAAAAGTATCATTCAATTCTTTTGCACATTGATTGTAGTAGGAAGTCTTGAATCCTTAGCATGTGTAGGCAACTATTATCATCTTGATGGTAAATAGAAGCAAGGTAGTCATTTCTCCTTATTTCCATATTAATCATTGGGGCATATGAAATTCTCTGTTTTCTTTTTCTTTTCCTCCTAACAATTTGTATATACGCAAATGTGGCAACAGCAAGGAAAGCAGCTCTAATAATTAAATGCCTTCGCATGTCATTAGCATCCATCTACAACAATTTTCATGAGAATTTCTGGATTAAAAACAAGTGAAGATAAATGCTGTACACATTTAAAAGCTATAAAAATAATGATTGCAATAGATTGATCAGCAAACATGAGTGAGATGTGCCCTCTCTTCCACCAAATAGAACAAAGTAGTAACTAGAGAAAAAATTAGCAATATAAAAAAAGCATATTGATCTTACTTGCTAGATTGGTAGAGCCTCCCTAGAAAATTCCAAAGATTTGAGTGAGTGAGATACAAGGGGATGCAACCTGAAAGAGTGAGAAAAAAGAAATTTCAGAAATCAATCAATGAAATAATAGGGGAGGAACAGACAGTAAAATACACCCTTTCACTAAGGACATATCAACGAATCAGTAAGCAAGACGAGAATTAATAATAGGTGAGATGGATAATGATTAACCTTTGTTAGATGCTGCTCATAAATCCTACTTATCCTAAATATGAATAATGATTGATTAAATTTTTTATGTCCATGACTGCATAAGCATTAAAATTTCTAATTGTTTGATGCTGCTAAGCTCTCCTAGTTGGTAAAAAAACAGATTAGTGCAAACTGATGCTTGTAGCATCCTATCATGTGCTCAAGGTAAAATTGTTCATGCATCTTAAATAATGCTACATGCTGACAGTACATGCAAGCAACATAACAATTAAAAATCTTAATACATGTATTGGCTCAGCAACACATCAGGTGACCAATACTGAATGGTTCACTAGCACACCCATATAAGTTTCATTGCAATGTTCTAATAATACTTATAAGAACAAGACTCCATAACACAGTTGTTCATGTAAGATTGAAATCAAACCAAGAGTATTGTCTTATGGACTGAATAATTTAAAGAGAAAAGGAAGGAAGCAAAATAATCTATATGTAAATTCATATATAACCAAGACAGGAAGGAAGATCTGGATGGATGAGATCCAAGGGGAGCAACCTGTACGAGTGAAAAGAAGCTCAAGAAATCAATCATACAGCAATAGGGGGAACAAATCAATCGTTCTGCAGCAAGAAATCGCCGTCTCAAGATCATCTAGCCGCTCTAGATCTGTCCGTGAGAATGATTTGGCTCAGATTCAGAACTGGCAAAACTAGTTCAAAGGCACGTTTTGGTTGCTCTGAAACGCAAACCTATTTCTTTGGATCAGAACAAATCACAACTAGCCACTCTCGTTCTAGGGTTGGATCAGACCGAAGGGCATGGGGACTCGAGGACATACCGAATCAGGTGTTTGGTGCCGATGTGCGGCGGCGCCATCGGCGAGCAGGGGCGCCGACGAGCAGCGGAGCCTGAAGACGGACGGACGGAGCAGGGCGGGGGAAGGCCGGAGACGGGGACAGGTGGTTGAGGAGCGTCATCGGCGAGCAGCGAAGGGGCGCCAGGAGAGGTGGATGGGCGGCGCTGACGAGCGGTGGAGGGGCGGCGCCGATGATGGGAGAGAAGCACCGTGCGCCGCCCTCGAGTCACGGCGTCATCCGATAAATCTGGAGTAATGAGGGGGTCACGGGATTTGGCTTAGGGCTGGCATCTCAAGTGATGCCTTGGTCGGGAACGAAGTCATCCGGTGACGCAAACCAAACAAGTGATGCGTTGGATCGGATGGTCCTGGACAGGTCGGTCCGGCGAACCAAACACGTAAGCGCATGGGATCGGTTGCATACCCTCTTTGCTTTCCAGAGGGTGCTTGAATCCATGATTTCTTGCACGTCGTTCTCCTTAAGAAGTTTCATGGCATTCCTCCTGATGTTCTAGTGGCGCATTCTCCTCTTTTGCATGGTAGGGTTGTACCGGAACCACTTCAAGCTCTTTGTGGTCGTAAAGTTCGTGGGGATCGACAGGTCCTCATTCAATGGAAGGATCTTTCAGCTGCACAAGAAGAGGTCCTAATGTTGATTCTTTCAAGAAGAGGTATCCTGATTTCTAGCTCGAGGACGAGCTGTTTGCGGAGGAGGGGGTGATGTTAGGTTCGGCACGACATACGTGTGCGTCATCGGCGTGGGCCGAGCTGCGCGTGAGGGATCCCAGCTTGGTCGGTCTACGTGCTGAACTAGGTCCAATCCCGAGTCTGAGTCTAAGTAGAGTTAGTACCTTTCCTTTTATGAGTCATGTTTCCTTTTGTGCTATGGGTCGGTTGTGAAGGCTTTATAAGCCATACCTGTCTATGTCCTAAGTTATCTAATTTGGCTCCGCCTCGCTGTCGTTTCAAGCCGGCATACGTCAAGCCTACTACTACCTCCGGTTATAAAAACAAGTCGTCATTGACTTTCCCACACGTCTTTGACCATTCGTCTTATTCAAAAATTTAGTGCAAACATGTATAAATATAAGTCATGCCTAAAGTATCTTTAGTGATAAAATAAATCACAACAAAATTAATGATTACTTACCAAATTTTTTAAATAAGACGAATAATCAAAAGTTTGTTTAAAAGTAACGGCGTCTTTTATGACCGGCGGTAGTACTACATAAGAGTATGTACAATGGTTGACACAGCAGCCTTGTCTAACCATTGCCATGTCATTTATAGAGATGGCTTAGAAACAACTCATACAATGGTATAGATGATTTAGAGACAGTTGCACCTTTTCTTATGTCATTTAATCACACATAAGATTTCTTGATTCGCGTATAGAGTAGTTTCTTACATTAGACACGGCTCAACTCTCTATGTGCAATCTCTCCTTCACATCATTATACATCTTACATGACAAGCCTTAGACACAGCTTAGAAATAGCTGACGTATAGCATCATTATACATCCTACATGACAAGCCTTAGACACAGCTTAGAAATAGCTGACGTGTAGCATCATTATACATCCTACATGACAAGCCTAGGCCTTGTTCTTTTCAGCGTATCGTACCGTTGCGTATTACTGTAGCAAATTTTGTTATTTTTATATAGCCTATATGTTGTGATAATTTGTTACGATTTTTTCGTGGCTTTTAATAGTCCTTCCAAAGATCCTAAAACTATTTTTTAATTATTTTTTTATAATCTTTAGACCTCTTTTCGAGGGCTCTCAAATTTGCTACAGTAATACGCAAACGGTACGATACGCTGAAAAGAACAAGGCCTAGGCTTGTCATGTAGGATGTATAATGATGCTACACGTCAGCTATTTCTAAGCTGTGTCTAAGGCTTGTCATGTAGGATGTATAATGATGCTATACGTCAGCTATTTCTAAGCTGTGTCTAAGGCTTGTCATGTAAGATGTATAATGATGTGAAGGAGAGATTGCACATAGAGAGTTGAGCCGTGTCTAATGTAAGAAACTACTCTATACGCGAATCAAGAAATCTTATGTGTGATTAAATGACATAAGAAAAGGTGCAACTGTCTCTAAATCATCTATACCATTGTATGAGTTGTTTCTAAGCCATCTCTATAAATGACATGGCAATGGTTAGACAAGGCTGCTGTGTCAACCATTGTACATACTCTTATGTAGTACTACCGCCGGTCATAAAAGACGCCGTTACTTTTAAACAAACTTTCTGGGGACGCAAGAGGGAGAAGATGACGCTGGACCTGGTGAAGCCCTCCCGCCGACAGGGAGCCAAAGACGAGGAAGAAGCCACCTCCAGCGAGAACTCGCCGGAGACCGCCCTTGACGTCGCCGGTGAACTCCCCATCAACGAGACGCCTTTATTTGCAAACCTAAAACTACCGCTAGCCCTACTTCTGTACAAATCCCAGCTTAGATCCGTACCTCCCTCCTCCCGACGGCAGCCCGGAGGCCACCGGCGGCGAGGAAGAAGGCCAGATCCAGGCGGGATTTGGTTTCTCTCTCCTGTCGCCCTTTCCTCCGCCTCTCTACTTCTTTTGGAACGAGAGCTGCTCGATGACTCAAGTCCCTCTTGTACACGCGTGTTCTCCCAAGAAACGAGGAGGTGGTTTCAGATTTCAGTCATTGTTTCCGTATTGGCCGGTGAAATGGGGCACTACAAGACTACAGCGCTCCTTAAAACCCATCAATACAAACATCTTAATACCACAATTATATGGTATACATGACACACCTTAATACCATCAATATATGCATTGCCACAGACTGACAGAAGAGATAAACATAGCATGAGTAAATGATAAAAACTGGAACAATATGAGGATAAACCAAAGACGTGGATTTGATGTCCAACAGAATATGCTTAACATTTAGCATAGTTATGCTATATATGGAATTATGATATACAAAATTTGATGCCGCAGGTAGCAGACATCTAGCTTCGCTAGCACAGTTATGATACGATATACAGCACAATTCCTAACTGATGGCATCTAAAATTGGGAAGGAACATTCCATGGCAATTCCGCAGATACCCACTGGCTCATCTATTTCCCTAGGAATATTAAGAAAACCACCATCACCCCAATTTGGCCCATACGAATTCTTAATTCGCCAATACTTTTGCCCGTTAGGTGTTATGCCATAAGCCACAACCAAAGCAGAGTGACTTAAATTGATGCCCTTCCTCTTGCCACCAATGTAGATCCCATCTTTGAATAACATCACTGGCTCCGGCCTTCCAAGATCCACAGCCACAGCAATGGGCTGGTGCGCAACCGCTTTCTTCAAGGCCTCCTCGTCTTTTGCAGGTACAAAGAGGAGAGGGAGATTAGTG
>SPJY01027103.1:0-11382 GCA_005191435.1 Raddia distichophylla | reverse complement strand
CTACGTAATACTCCTACTTTCATATGGAGTCCTGAATTTATTTCGCCGCCCGGCCTAGGCAGACGTTTTATATATGTATGCATGATTGGGATGTACGTGCCTGCACCCGCCCTATTTATAGTGTTACTGTGCTAGTCTGTTAGTTATAGTTTAGGAAGAATTAGAAAAAATTATTAGGAAGATTTATAATGGGAGAAAAAAACCTGCAGGGAGTATCAATCAACATAACCACAATGCTTTATATGGCCGATGCAAATCTAAGTGCTTGTCACAAAAGCAGATGCACGCATGTGCACTGGCTAGCCTCCCTTAAGCTCACGATTCACGAATCGGATGGGGATTAAATATTTAAATCGGTCAGGAAATGTGCCATTGTAGATGAGTGCATAGGAGAAGGCTAAAAAAATTGTTAGATTTTGTTTTAACTAAGTGCATGTATCAAATTTATAGTATTATAGATCCAATATATTAATATTATTATTTGTTATCAAATTTATTTTGTGTTTGCTAGATTAGCTTACCACAACATTGTAGATGAGTGCATAGGAGAAGGCTAAAAAAATTGTTAGATTTTGTTTTAACATTTTCTGGGCAATTCTAGATACCCCACTGTTCATTGATATCCTACCCTTGTTAATTTTTTAAAAGGCTGGTCATCCACATCTCATGTAAAACGACAATGCCTACATCAATGTTTTATAAATGTTTCTATTCTGTACGTCTATGTTTCTGCACTGCTATGTTACTATGTTTTCTGCATTTCCATGTTTTGTGCCTAATTCCCAGTCAAAACATGGGATACTTTCTCGAGTATGGCTTATCTGCTGCTTGACACTTGTCAGATTGTCCATGCGATGATTTATGAGCCTCTAAGTTAATTTTGTGCCATGAAATTTTTTTCCACTTTTTTCCACAACATCTATTATAACCTTTCTCTCACTAAATCAAACAATTATGTAAGTATGGTTGGATGAAACAGAGCATACAATGAGTAGCCCTTTTTCTATGATGATGGCCTTATTTTGAGAAATTCTCATGTTGAACTTATTATCAGAGGGGACATTTGCCTACATTTTTAGTTGAGAACAAATATGCAACTTCTTGACTTTAACAAGAACTTATCAATTGTCATCCTAGATTCTAGTAGTAGGATTCCAGTTTGGTTTTATGCGTGTTAATTGCAATTAAAACGGTTGCCTTACGTCTTATATCAACATCGATGCATGTGACTTCGTGTTTATCAATCTTTGCTTATTTCACAAAAATAATATTTGGGATTGGTTTTTAACCCGTAAAGAATCTTCTGATTTCTTTGGTTTTACCTTTTGAGGACACACCCTACATGTAATTTCCTTATCTGTTTTTTCATGCTGCCTATTTAATGATGTAAAATAGTTTTTACTAGATTATAGCATTATGTTTGGATCAAATATCTGATGGTAAATCACGCAGAAGGTACGTCTTAGAGAGACTGCATACTGTCCATATAGTTTTCCTTGCTCATTCTTCTTAGAGTAAATTACACTGTTGCCCCTTAAAGTTGGTTTTAAATCTCACTTAGCCCCCTAAACTTTGTTTTGTCCGCTGCGGCCCCTTAAAGTTGTTCCCGGGTGTCACGCAAGCCAATTTTTTCAGCACCCAAAGCCAACTTCCGGGGGTTGTGGTGCAACAAAATCCAACTTTCTGGGGCTTTGTGACACCCGGAAACAACTTTAAGGGGCCGCAGCGAACAAAACAAAGTTTAGGGGGCTAAGTGAGATTTTCGACCAACTTTAAGGGGCAACAGTGTAATTTACTCTTCTTCTTAATAGCTAACTACATCATGCCTAATTATTGCAGCAGCGCATTACTGGAAATTGTTATTGGAAATTGACATTAAATGGCCAATTTTCGGTAAAGTCACTTTATTTTGCATTAATGTGCTTGGACATCCCTAAAGTAAATATGAACTTGTGGAAATTAAAAGCCCCGTTGAAACTTAAAATTTTCCTATGGTATCTACGGCGCAGTGTGGTTCTTACGCAAGATAACCTTGCTGAGAGAAACTGGAAAGGTAGCAAAATCTGTTGTTTCTGTCATAAGGAGGAGACGATTAGACACTTGTTTTTTGATTGTCGGTTTGCCAGGGCTATTTGGAACATTTGTTCGAGCGGCCACGGGGGTTGTCCAGCCAGTTGGGGTGGATCAGTTGTTTGGATCGTGGCTTTGAAGAAGGGTTGAGACTCATGTTTCTGCTAGGAGCGATAGCTTTGTGCTGGTATCTTTGGCTTGCAGAAATGATTTGGTGTTTAAAAAGAAGAGTTTATTTTCTCCTTTGCAGGTTATTCATACGGTGGCATACTGGCTCACAAGCTAGGCTATTCTCCAGAGGACGGACTTGCAGGCGTTAGTTGTGGAGGGATCGCAACTGTTGGTGTAAGTGGCCAAGGCTATTTTTTCCCAGGCACATGGGTGGCGGTCTAGTCTTCGGATTGTGGGCTACTAAGAGTGTGTCTGTTTGTGTTAATTCCTTTCTGAGGTCATGCCAAGGCTTTGTATCTTCTTGATGTACTATTCTTGGACATTAATAAAAGACTACCTTTATCGAAAAAAGGAGCATTTGCCAGCTAGCTTGACAATAATAATTCGCAATTCTGCAGGCCGGATATATAGTATATATCGAGATTAACTTTGAATAACATAGATATATAATGGCTATATTGACGGCGCATAGATCACACGTAGTACAATGCGCAGCGCTTGACGACCGCGGCGTGGCCGACGGCGAAGCTCGCGGCCACGGACAGGCCGAGCTTGGACGCGTAGGCCAGTTCGCCGGAGCCGATCTAGGCGCTCATCCGCCGGCGGAAGGTTCACGCCCCGATGAACGTCACGGCCGTCGATGCGTAGAGCAGCAACTCCACCGCGCCGTCGATGTGCGCCTCGAGGATCCCGCTCCGGTGATCGCCGCCGCCGCCCAGCTTGCTCAGGTGGAGAAAGATTGCGACCAACTCCAGCATCGCCAGCGCCAAGTCAAAACCCGCCAAGAACCTGCATGCATGCACAGGGTAACGCACTTGCGTGCATCATCATATATATGGCCTCTTCGCTGTTCTGAATTTGTTTCGGTTGTAGTTGAAAGAATTGTCTCTTTAGAAAAACACGATAAGAATAAAAAGTTATTTAAAATATTTTTAAATAACACTATCGCGGTTCTAGTTTGTTATGGTTGTAGTTGGCAAAATTGAGAGCCTTTAGAAAGACACTAGCAAGCGTGCACGTGCACGTCGGAGCAGGTGTAGGAGCATTCATTATTTCATTAGTTGTTCCATTTGGTTGATATTAACGTGGCACATCTCATGAAACATCTGAACAAGCAAAATTAAATAACAGATAATCAAGATATAGATATAGATATAAATTAATTAACGGATGCAATAAAATGCAAATAATTGTTTTTTATTAACAGGTCAATTCTTTACATGGATGTACGAATAAATACATGTGACACTTACTCATTTAATTAAAAGTAGCGATGCGTTCTTTTGATGGGCCGGTCAGGTCGTAAATTGTAATTATATATGTTTATCATAATTGTTATTTACCGTGCTGCAAGCTTAATTAACAAGTTGCATACGTCCGCACACATTGATATGGAGAGGAGGATATTGGAGCGTATTCTTAAGAGAGCTACGTAATACTCCTACTTCTATACGGAGTCCTGAATTTATTTCACTGCCTAGCCCAGGCAGACGTTTTATATATGTAGGCATGATTGGGGCGTACGTGTCTGCATCCATCCTATTCATATATAGTGTTACTGTGCTAGTTTGTTAGTTCTAGTTTAGAAAGAATTAGGAAAAATTATTAGAAAGATTTATAATGGGAGAAAAAAAACCCGAAGGGAGTATCACTGTCAATCAAGAAAACCACAATGCTTTATGGCCGATGCAAATCTAAGTGCTTGTCACAAAAGCAGATGCACGCATGTGCACTGGCTAGCCTCCCTTAGCTCACGAATTGGATGTGGATTAAATATTTAAATCGGTCAGGAAATGTGCCATTGTAGATGACTCCCGAGGGCCCTTCTCCATGGCGTTCAGCGGCGTCGCATATCTGAATTCTGGAGGAGAGAAGGGACGAGAAAAAGGGCTCGGTTTCCTTCATGGCGCTGCTCTCCCCGTTCTCCCCACCGCCGCAGCGCCCTGCAGCCACGGCTCCGCATATCAAGGGGCGAGCATGGGGAGCCATGTGGCCGCGCCATGTTCAGCAAGGACGAGAGTTGGCGCGGCGACGGATGCGGCCGGCGAAGTCGCTGCAGCTCGATTTTCTAACCATATTTCCTTCATTTCATTCCCTTCCCTGTTCTTTTCCTCACATTCGTTCCCTTCATTTCCTATCATCTCCAACAGCATCCCTTCGAAGAAATTTACGAAGAAAACTGAGAGAGAATCTCGTTCTAAGGGGAATGCAGGAAGAAATTTCTTCTGACGAGAACCACGACGATATTCTGTTGGAGCATCAGAATTTCTTCGCGAAGAGATTTTGGCCCCTAAAGAGACTCGGTTGGAGATGGTCTAACGGGCCACGAGCTTCGGGAAGCACCTGAAGCAAAATTAAGCATCAGGGTTGTTATTAGTGCTGGGGAAACGGGCCGTGCCAAACGGGACAGCCCGGACACGGCCCGAAAAAAACAGGCTTGTGGCCTGGCACGGCACAGACATTTGATGGGCCGGGCCAGCACGGTCCGAAACGAAATGGCGTGCAGGGCCGGGCCTGGAAACCAGGCACGACGTGCTGCTCGGCCCGGCCCGACTGTACAGGCCGTGCTTGGGCCGGCCCGGCTCAAAAAGAGATCCGAGTCAGTATTTTATATTTTTCATGATCTTCTATTGCTCGGATGAATTTCTGTTCAATATAAAAGTTGTATATAATTTCGATACTCATCTTTTTCATGTAGAAAATTTTTCATTTGAGTAACGTATGATTCGGATGAACAGCTTTCGGGCCAACGGTACCGTCATCGGTAATTCACCATTTTCAAGGTCTTATATTGCTCAAATGAATTTTGGTTGAACATGAAAGTTGTAGATAATTTCGAGACGTATCTTTTTTGTATAAACAACCTTTTCATTTGAGTAACGTATGAATTTTTAAAAAATTATTTTACCTGCTGTTTTGTTACTTAGGCCGTGCTCTGGCCGGCCCAGCCCGAAGCTGGCCCGCCGTGCTTTGGGGCCATGTCGGGCCTAGATTTTGGCGCTCCGTGCTGGCCCGGCACGGCCTGAAGTGCTGGCCGGGCCGTGTCGGCCCGTTTTGCACCGGCCCGAGGCACGACCCAACTCCCACCGCTAGTTGTTATACGTAATAAAGAAATGGAATAATTAGGTGAGTGACACCCAATTCTGGTGTCAAGATCAAAATGACATTAAATCAGAGGCCTTTCTAATATTGGGCACTCAAATTTCTTCAAACCATAACAATTTAACCCTTTTCACTTTTTTTTTTCATTTTTGTGTCCTTTCCCCATTTCGTGAAGAAAATGACCATTTACTGTTACCTTCGTTCTCTATTTAGATCAAATTACTATCACCCTCCTTTTCCTCACCCCTCATCTCCAATGGCCATACCACTCCACTTGCCATTACGCCGCCACTGCTCCTCCTCGCTCGTTGCGCACCACCTCGATCGTCGTTCGTGCTCGTCGCTTGTGCGTCTCACCTGTCCCTGGCTCCTCTTTTGCTCCGCTTTCGTGTTCCGCCACCCATCCCTACCGAACATGCACTCGCGTCTCGGTAAAGTCACTTTATTTTGCGTTAATGTGCTTGGACATCCCTAAAGTAAATATAAACTTGTGGAAATTAAAAACCCTGTTGAAACTTAAAATTTTTCTATGGTATCTACGGCGCGTTGTGGTTCTTACGCAAGATAACCTTGCTGGGAGAAACTGGAAAGGTAGCAAAATCTGATGTTTCTGTCATAAGGAGGAGACGATTAGACACTTGTTTTTTTATTGTCGGTTTGCCAGGGCTGTTTGGAATGTTTGTACGAGTGGCCACGGGGTTGTCCAGCCAGTTGGGGTGGATCAGTTGTTTGGATCTGATATGTCTAAACCGAATAGGGTTTATTTTAGGAAAGTTAGGCAGAGTCCGGCTCTGTTTCAGGAGGAAGTCGGACAGAGAGAGGGTGCAGTTCCTGTACAGGGAGGTATCGGCCAGGAGTTGGCTTAGACACAGAATTAGAAGTAGACTAGAAGTGCCTTACTGGAAATTGTTTTACTGGAAGTTGACATTAAATGGCCAATTCTCGGTAAAGTCACTTTATTTTGCGTTAATGTGCTTGGACATCCCTAAAGTAAATATAAACTTGTGGAAATTAAAAAACCCGTTGAAACTTAAAAATTTTCTATGGTATATACGGCGCGGTGTGATTCTTACGCAAGATAACCTTGCTGAGAGAAACTGGAAAGGTAGCAAAATCTGATGTTTCTGTCATAAGGAGGAAACGATTAGACACTTGTTTTTTTATTGTCGGTTTGCCAGGGCTGTTTCGAATATTTGTACGAGTGGCCACGGGGGTTGTCCAGCCAGTTGGGGTGGATCAGTTGTTTGGATCGTGGCTATGAGGGTTCGAAGAAGGGTTGAGACTCATGTTTCTGCTAGGAGCAGCGGCTTTGTGCATGTCGTTTTGGCTTTGCAGAAAAGATTTGGTGTTAAAAAAGAAGAGTTTATTTTCTCCCTTGCAGGTTATTCATTTGGCGGCATACTGGCTCACAAGCTGGGCTATTCTCCAGAGGGAGAACTTCCAGGTGTTAGTTGTGGAGGGATCGCAACTGTTGGTGCAAGTGGCCAATGCTATTTTTTGCTGGGCATGTGGATGGCGGTCTAGTCTCCGGATTGCGGGCTACTAAGAGTGAGTCTATTTGTGTTCCATTCTGAGGTCATGACAAGGCTTTGTATCTTCTTGATGTACTGTTCGCTGTCGAAGGATTAGCAACCAGTGTGGATGGTATTCAATCCAACGTGGCTGAATTGGGGAAAACTGTGGCGGAATTCATCAAGGCAGCGGGCAAGCAGCTAGCATCACCCTCGGGTGGTTCGGCAGCCGAAGTTGGAAGGGGAGATCGCCCGCTACTTCCACGGCGGGTGCGCACGGAGAACAGGGAGGAGGACAGAGATAACGAGCAGGGCGGCCGACGGTGGATGCCGCATGCCCCCCGGTATGAACTGCCACTGTTTGATGGGACGGAAGACCCATTGCTGTGGTTATGTCAATGCGAGCATTTTGGAAGGCTGCACAATGTTCCAAAGGAGGAGTGGGTGGAGATGGCAGGGATGCATCTGCGTGGGGAAGCTCAGGAGGTTTTGGATAATTAGGAGGAGGAAGATCAATACATCTCGTGGGATGAATTTCATGAAACGTTCCTGCAGTGATTCACGCGCCATTCGACCGCAGGACCGCTCGGAGATTTGTCTAATTTAAAACAGGGCAGCGGAAGGGCGGAAGATTACGCGCGGGAGTTTCAACGACTTCTCGCACGTACGCCGAAGGTATCTAAGGCGAATCAGATTTAGCTATTTACAGTAGGACTATCTCCAACGTTATCGGCCGATGTCCGTCGGGATCGCCTGCGAGATTTGGCTGATGCCATTGGGCTGGCTTGCGAAGCCGAGCGGAGGGAGGATTTATGGCTTGCAAAGACAGCACAAGTGGCGCGAGCCCGTGCTAGCTTTGGCCGTGGTGCGCCGCTGACTTCGGTGCCGGGATCGTGGTCGGGAGTGAGTACGGCGACGCGACCACCTGGTCCAGGCGCAACAGCCAGCCACAGCGCAGCATCTCAGCGTGCGCCAAGTTCAATAACCCCGGCGCCTAGTCAAGGTGGAGGCAGGGGAACGGCTGTTGCATCGCAGGCTTCGGCAGTAGCAACAACAGCACATCTCCACCCTATCGGCGCCGTCTAAGTCTTGAGGAGATGGCCGAGCGAAGGGAGAAGGGCCTCTGTTATAATTGTGATGAGGTATACTCTCGAGGACATCGTTGTAAGCGTCTTTTTCACTTGGAGGTTGTAAGTGAAGGAGAGGAGGATGATGAGCATGAGGAGGAAGAACCAGCCCTGTCCGCTATAGCAATGCGCGGTCCAAAATCGGGAAATACAATGCAGGTGATTGTGGAGATGGGAGGACAATATCTAGTGGGATTGGTGGATAGTGGCAGCACTCATAATTTTATTAGCAGTCATGCTGCTTCGAAGGTGAAGTTGGAGCAGATGGCCGGCACAGGGCAGCAAGTGCGAGTAGCCAACGGAGCTCAGTTACCATGCCTGGGAAAAGTGCCCGATGTCCAGTTCTGCATCCAGAAATATTCTTTCGCTGATTCCTTTTTGTTGATTCCTCTAGAAGGCTTTGATGTGGTCTTGGGAATTCAATGGTTGAAACAGCTGGGAGATATCAGCTGGAATTTCGATTCTCTTCAAATGAAATTTCCTTTGCAAGGACGCACGGTCATTCAATGGTTGAAACAGCTGGGAGATATTAGCTGGAATTTCGATTCTCTTCAAATGAAATTTCCTTTGCAAGGACACACGGTCTGCTTACAAGGAATCAGGGCCCGAGGGGTGGAGCTGCAGCTGCACAGCTTAGCCACGGGAGAAGACAGACAACTGCAAGATATTTTGGGTAAATTTGATGATCTATTTCAAGAACCGCAGGGACTGCCGCCTTCGCGTCATTGTGATCACCGAATCTGTTTAAAGGAAGGATCGGACCCCGTTGTTGTACGACCATATCGTTATCCACATCACCAGAAGGAAAGAACCACAGGGACTGCCTCCTTCGTGTCATTGTGATCACCGAATCTGTTTGAAGGATCGGACCCAGTTGTCGTACGGCCATATCGTTATCCACATCGCCAGAAGGATGAGATTGAGCGTCAATGTGAAGATATGCTGGCCCAAGGCATTATTCGGCCTAGTCGATCTCCATTTTCTTCACCGGTACTCTTAGTACGCAAGGAGGATGGGTCATGGAGATTTTGTATAGATTATCGCGAACTTAATGCCAAAACTATTAAGGATAAATTTCCAATACCGGTGGTGGAAGAATTGCTTGACGAGTTACATGGGGCGAAATTTTTCACTAAGCTTGATTTGAGATCGGGATATCATCAAGTTCGCATGCGTGACGACGATATTGAAAAGACGGCATTCCGTACTCACCATGGACATTTTGAGTCCCTGGTTATGGCATTTGGATTGTGTAATGCTCCTTCGACTTTTCAAGCCCTGATGAATGAGGTACTAGCTAAGTTCCTTCGCAAATTTGTATTGGTTTTCTTCGACGATATTCTTGTGTACAGCTCGTCTTGGGAGGAACATCTTCAGCATCTTCACCTAGTTTTGGCTCAACTCCGCCACCATCAATTATATTTAAAGCGGACCAAGTGTGCTTTTGCTCAACGTACCGTGGGTTACCTTGGGCATGTTATTTCTGCTGGGGGCGTGGAGGCTAACCCCAACAAGGTTCAGGATGTGGATCGTTGGCCTACTCCTATGTCCGTTGCTGATGTGCGGAGCTTTTTAGGCTTAGCAGGGTATTATCGACGTTTCATCCATCATTATGCGTCGATTGCGGAACCTCTTACTAATCTTCTTCATCATCGAGAGTTTCAATGGTCCGAAGAGGCTGAGTCGGCTTTCCAGTGTTTGAAGCAAGCTTTACAATCTGCTCCTGTTCTCCGCCTCCCGAACTTTGATGTTCCTTTCGTGGTTGAATGTGATGCTTCGAGTACCGGTATTGGGGCGGTGCTCCAACAGGAAGGACATCCAGTGGCTTATTATAGCCGAAAATTGGCTGATCAGCATGCAAAACTTGCAGCTTATGAACGTGAATTGATTGGATTATCGAAGGCAATTCGGCATTGGAGACCATATTTGTGGGGGAGACCGTTCAGCGTCCGCACGGATCATGCAAGTTTAAAATATCTCCTCGAGCAGGCTTTGGTCACTCCACCTCAACAACATTGGTTAAGCAAGCTAATGGGTTTTGATTTTTTGGTCGAATATAAACCAGGACGAGCTAATGTGGTCGCAGACGCATTGTCTCGACTTCATGCACCTTTAGTAATTTGTGCAGCCATCTCATCACCTACCTTGCAGGCACGGGATGTTTGGGAAAAGGAATTGAGAGAGGATCCGGAAATTCAGCA
This sequence comes from Raddia distichophylla, assembly GCA_005191435.1. Classification (NCBI taxonomy): domain Eukaryota; kingdom Viridiplantae; phylum Streptophyta; class Magnoliopsida; order Poales; family Poaceae; genus Raddia; species Raddia distichophylla. Next base: position 1,200 of record SPJY01027103.1, on the reverse strand, counting down.
AAGGTGTGGCCGACTTTTGTCTACAGCTCCCTCTATAGATGAACCTATGCGGGATGGTGCTGCGCGGTCAGCCTTGGTGCAGGACTTGCCGCGGTTGACAGCAGAGTCCGAAGGGGCTGAGTCCCGTGCTGCTCTCTGGTCCACCCGTGATGGTCTTCTTTTCCATAAAGGACGCCTGTTTGTTCCAGCCAATTCTCCAATTCAAACTCAGGTGGTGGCTGCTTATCACGATTTGACACATGAGGGAGTGCACAAAACCCTTCATCGTATCCAGCATAATTTCTTTTGGGAGGGTCTTCAACGGTCTGTGGAAGAGTTTATTAGTTGCTGTTCTGTTTGTCAGCAGCATAAAGCTAGCACTTTGGCTCCAGCTGGTCTTTTGCAGCCCTTGCCCATCCCTCATCATATTTGGGCTGATGTGTCAATGGACTTTGTGGTTGCTCTTCCAAAGTCTCAAGGCAAGACAGCTTTGATAGTGGTGGTGGATCGTTTATCTAAGTATAGTCATTTCATTGCAATTAAGAGGCCTGTTACTGCCTCTATGGTTGCTGATCTCTTCTTTGACCAGATTGTGAGATTACTTTGTGGTTGCTCTTCCAAAGTCTCAAGGCAAGACGGCTTTGTTAGTAGTGGTGGATCGTTTATCTAAATATAGTCATTTCATTGCTATTAAAAGGGCCTGTTACTGCCTCTGTGGTTGCTGATCTCTTCTGGCAGGATCTTTTCAAGCGCTGTGGCACAAGGTTACTTCCTCTTCTTATCATCCACAGACGGATGGCCAGACGGAAGTGGTTAATCGCACTATTGAGATGTATCTTCGTTGTTTAGCAGCGGAACGGCCATCGACATGGGTAAAGTGGTTACCATGGGCCGAATTTTGTTATAATTCTTCCTATCATTCTGCGCTTCGAATGACTCCATTTGAATTGGTGTATGGACGTCCGCCTCCTCTATTGGTGCCATATAACCAGGGAACAACTGTTGTGGATGCTGTTGATTGTACGTTGGTGGATCGAGATGATTTGTTGGATCAGGCTCGACATCATCTTGTGACTGCTCAGAATAGGATGAAACAGCGGTATGATCTTCATCACCGCGAGGTAACATATTCTGTGGGAGATTGGGTGTGGTTGAAGCTTCAAAGTCATCGCCAGCTTTCTGTCCGACCAAATCATGATCACAAACTGGCGCCACGATTCT
>SPJY01027091.1:0-19773 GCA_005191435.1 Raddia distichophylla | reverse complement strand
TGGTCCAGAAAGCGATTGAGGGTGGGCAACTTCGCTACCAGGTAAGAATTCGTAGATCGACACAGAGTCGTTCCCAATCGGTTTTATTGGGATGGTTGACGCTAAAAGAAAAGCCGATGATTCTGAGAGTTTTAATCGGTTTAAAGTACTTGTTGGCTCTAAGAGGATTATAGTGGAAGAAAGGCCAGAACTAAAGTTTTGATCAGCAGGCCGACGAGGTGTTGGAAGAAATGGCGAGTGGCGCAAAGTGAAGTGTGGGCAAAATTATAATCCAATTTCCAAGCCAAGGTCAAAGCCAACCTTCGATCAGCTTTTAGAGAAATATGACCGGATGGCTAAGGAAACACCTCGTAAGAGTGCTAAATCGAATATTCCGGCAACGGTTCAGGAGAAATCAAAGGAGCAGAATTGGGAGATGGAGCATTGGGATTGTCCTTTTTTCGGTATTGCTGGGAAGAGAGAATGTCATTGCCTACTCTGGAGAATTGCTCGATGAACCACACGTTTATCCCTCCCAAAAGATCATCGGTAAAAGATCGACTGGTGTTTCCTAGTGAAAAAGCCGATGAACTCCCGATGGAGAAGAATACTAATGTGCATCGGCCTCCCAAGGTGCCGTTGTCACAGTGGTGTCCAAGTGGAATCACTAAGTCTCAGAAGCGCCTCTTGCAACGGATGAGAAGTGCTGAAACAACAGAGGCAGAAGCTGAGAAGTTTAGGGACGCTCTGTTGGAGCAGGTAAAGCCGATGAAACCAGCTAGGGGCATGCAAGAATGGAGGCCTAAGCTATGATCGGCTGTTGTCATTGATACTAAGGCAGGTTCCGATGAGATCTCAATTGACACCAACATGGTTTGTGTATTACCTAGGGAATTCATGTGTGATTATGAAGAGGCTGTTGCAGAACTGGTAGTTGGAGCTGAGGATGCTATATTCAAGAAACCAGAGAATTCCCGTCTGCACTTGAAGCCATTGTTTATTATTGGTTATATGAATGGGAAGCCGATTTCCAGAATGATGGTGGACAGTGGAGCTACTGTAAATCTGATGCCATATTCTGTGTGTCGAAAAATCGGAAAATCTATAGAAGATTTGGTCAAGACCAATATGGTTTTGAGTGACTTCAATGGAAATCCGACCGAAGCTAAAGGGGTTCTGGTCGTGGAGCTCACTGTAGGGAGTAAGACAATCCCAACGGCATTTTTTCTAATTGAAGGAAAAGGGAGTTATAATGTGCTATTGGGAAAAGATTGGATACACGCCAATTGATGCATTCCATCGACATTACATTAAATTCTGATACAGTGGATTGGCGATCAGATAGAAGTGGTCAGAGGAGAGTCTCTAACCGCAGAAGCCGATTGTGTCGAAATACATCACAACCTGGAGGCGTTATCGGGAAAACCCTTGGAGAATTGTGATTTCCTCAGTGTCAGTAAGTTGGGTTTCAAGCCAACAACATTAGAGGCACAATCGGTAACTCAAGGACACGAGGGTTTTTTATGGGAACCGCGGCTCTAGAAGAAATAGAGTATAAGATGGGCCAAGGATTCATATCGGCTGATGAACTTGAAAAAGTCGATATTGGAATAGATGGGAAAGAAAGGCCCACTTACATTAGTAAACAGTTGCCGTGGGGATATAAGGATCGGCTTATCCAGATACTTAAGGATTGGGTTGATTGTTTCGCTTGGGAATATCATGAGATGCCTGGTTTGGACTGATCTATAGTTGAGCATAAGATTAAAATGAAACCTTAATTTCGGCCAGTTAAACAATCACCGAGGAGAATCAGTTGGAAAATTTATGATCAAGTGAAGGCTGAAATTCGAAGACTGTTAGATGCAAAGTTTATTCGGCCATGCAAATATGCCAATTGGATCTCAAATATTGTTCCAGTAGGGAAGAAAGATTCTGATAAAATTCGGGTTTGCATTGATTTTCAAGATTTGAATAAAGCAACATATAAGGACGAATATCCGATGCCGATTGCCGATAGATTACGCTGCTTCTGGCAATCGGATTATCAGTTTCCTAGATGGCAATGCTGGATACAATCAAATCTTCATGGCCGAAGAAGATGTGAACAAGGCTGCGTTTAGATGTCCTGGTGCTATCGGCTTGATCGAGTGGGTCGTGATGACTTTTGGGCTGATTAGTGCTGGAGCTACATATCAAAGAGGGATGAATTTGATTTGCCATGACTTAATCGGTAACAATCAGATCTTTATGGCCGAAGAAGATGTGAGCAAAACTGCGTTTAGATGTCCTGGTTCTATCGGCTTGTTTGAATGGGTCGTGATGACTTTTGGGCTGATCAGTGCTGGGGCTACATATCAAAGGGGCATGAACTTGATTTGCCACGATTTAATCGATAAACTTGTTGAAATATATATCGATGATGTGGTGATTAAATCCTAGGAGGAGGAACGACACTTGGCTGATATTATAACCGTTCTGGATCGGTTTAGGAAATATGGCATGAAGATGAATCCGAAAAAGTGTGCGTTTGGGGTATCGGCCGGCAAGTTCTTGGGATTTATGGTGCATCACAGAGGGATCGAGGTTCACCCTGATCGAGTAAAGGTGATCCTCGATACTAAACCTCCAGACTCAAAGGTTCGTCTGCAGGAACTAATCGGTAAAATTAATTATTTGAGGAGGTTTATTTCTAATTTATCGGAAAGGATCATTCCGTTTTCGTCGTTGCTTAAGCTGAAAAATTCCGATAAGTTCGTTTGGGGGCCGGAACAGCAGAGTGCGTTTGAAGATATCAAGAGGTACTTGACGAACCCACCTGTTCTGATAGCTCCGAAAGATGGTTTGCCGTTTAAGCTTTATTTATCAGTATCGGAAATTGGTTGAAATCTACATTGATAATGTGGTGGTTAAATCTCAGGAGGAAGAACAACACTAGGCTGATATTGTAACCGTTTTGGATCGATTTCGGAAATATGGCATGAGGATGAATCCAAAGAACTGTGCTATTGGAGTATCGGCCGGCAAGTTCTTGGGGTTTATGGTGCATCAGAGAGGAATCGAAGTTCACCCTGATAGAGTGAAGGCGATTCTGAATACTAAACCTCCAGATTCAAAGGTTCGTTTACAAGAGCTCATTGGTAAGAATAATTATTTAAGGAGGTTTATATCAAATTTATTGGAAAGAATCATCCCGTTTTCTCCATTGCTTAAGTTGAAAAATTCCGATAAGTTTGTTTGGGGAACAGAGCAGCAGAAAGCATTTGATAATATTAAAGAATATCTGGTCAATCCACCTGTTTTGGTCGCTCCGAAAGAAGATTTGCCGTTTAAATTGTATCTATCGGTATCGGATAAAACAATAGGGGTAGTTCTGGTCCAAGAAATCGACGGAAAGAAACATGCAATTTTCTATTTGAGCAGGAAGTTGTTGTACCCGGAAACCCGATACAAGGTAGTGGAAAGGTATTACCTGTGTTTATACTTTGCTTGCACTAAACTGAGGCATTATTTGTTGGGTGCTGAGTGCAAAGTGGTTTGTCAGACCGATGTGGTTAAATACATGCTTAACGCTCCGATTATCAAAGGGCGTCTCGGAAAGTGGGCGTATACTCTCATCGAGTTTGATTTAACATACTAATCTCCGAAAGCTGTCAAGGGGCAGGTATTAGCCGATTTCATCACGCACCATCAAGACATTAATCTTTTGATTCTTCTTCCTTGGATAATGTTCTTTGATGGATCGGTTTGTGAGAAGGGATGTGGAATCGGTATTTTTATAGTTTCTCCTGGTGGTGTAACTTACCGATTCAGTGTTACAGTGGATTTTCGATTGACCAACAATCATGTAGAGTACGAAGCTTTGATTCAGGAATTGGAGTGGTTAATTCATGCTGGAGCTATTGCTGTGGAGGTTTATGGAGATTCGCAATTAGTGGTTTTCCAGATGATCGGTAAATATGAATGTCACAGCGACCTACTTTGGGAATATCTAGAAAAAGCTTCTGATTTGGCTAAGTATTTCAGCATGTTTACAATTCATTATATACCGAGAGAACAGAATTGTGAAGCCAATGATTTAGCTCAGGAAGCGTCAGGTTATAAATTACCGATTATGGAATTGGAACTTATTCCGATTGCAAGCCCAGTTCCGAGAGGATGGCAGGTAGAAATTATCAGCTATCTTAAAGATCCTCAGGGGAAAGCCGATAGGAAGCTTAAAAGAAGAGCTCAAAGGTATGTTTTAATTAGTGACAAGTTATACTATCGGAGTTTTGAAGGGTTATTGCTTGAATGCCTGAATGAAGAAGATGCTAAAGTTGCAATTGGAGAAGTTCATGAAGGACTGTGTGGAACACATCAATCAACATATAAGATGAGATGGATGTTAAAGCGCGTGGGATATTTTTGGCCAACGATGGTAGATGATTGTTTTAAATATTATAAAGGTTGCAAAGATTGTCAAAAGTTTAAAAATATTCAGCATGCGCCTACATCAATTTTGCATCTGATCGTGAAGCCGTGGCCTTTTAGAGGATGGGGAATTGATATGATCGGAGAAATATTTCCTACCTCGTCCAAGGGGCATCGGTATATTTTGGTAGGAATGGATTATTTTACGAAGTGGGTTGAAGCTGTACCATTGAAGAAAGTGACTGCTACTGAAGCGATCGATTTTGTTAAATAACATATAATTTACCGATTCGGGATTCCTCAGACGATCACCACGGATCAGGGATCGGTATTTATGTCAGAAGCATTTCAAGATTACGCTCGGAGCTTGGGAATCACAACAATCAATTCCTCGCCGTATTATGCTCAAGCCAACGGTCAAGCAGAATCTTCAAATAAGAGCGCTATAAAACTTATCAAGCGAAAAATCGATGAAAGGCCGCGGGGTTGGCATAATACTTTGGCGGATGCGCTATGAGCGTATCGGATTGCTAAACATGGAGCTACCAAAGTGTCACCATTTGAGTTGGTGTATGGTCAAGAGACTGTTCTGCCAGTTAAAGCTATCATCGGATCTACGAGGGTTGAAGAACAGAATAATGTGAAAGCCGATGATTATAAGAATGTGATGATGGATAAGCTGGATGATATGGTGGCTGTTCGATTAAGAGCGTTGGAGCATATTGAGCGTGATAAACAAAGAGTTGCTCGACATTATAATAAGAAAGTTGTGCCGAAAACTTTTGAAGTGCGAGATCTTGTATGGAAAAGATTTTTACCGATTGGTTCAAGGGATCCTAAATATGGGAAGTGGTCTCCAAATTGGGAAGGACCATTTAAGATCAATCGGATTATTCCTGAAAATGCTTATATTTTGGAGACACTTGAAGGGAAAGTTTTCGGTAAAGCGATTAATGCTAAATATCTGAAAAAAATACTATCCAAGTGTTTGGGTTGGTACTTGAGTGTGGAAGGTAAAAGCCGATTCCTAGGAATCGCCTATAGTCCAAAAAGCCGATTCGAGGTTGATGTTTTCCTCAACGCGTTGCTGTTGAGCAAAAGCCGATTCTAAGGAATCGCCTATAGGTTAAGACATTAGTGAAAAGCGAAACAGATTGCATAAAGAGATAAAGTTATTACATAGGCACGAAGGCCTCAATTGTTTTTGCCCCAAGGGGCAAGGTGGAACATTGTTTTACGATCGGGGGGCAAGGTGGAACATTGTTTTACGATCGGTATAAAACCGATCCATACATGGAGCAAAGTTTACAAATTTGTCTCGCAGGCCAATCATTCACAAAATTCAAAAATTGCAGCGGCAACACTGGTGATTGTGTCCCGGACCTGGTTGACGGTATCGGTATCCTCTTCGACCAATCCAGGTATAATCGGGATTTTCTTCTTGGCATCCAGCACTGCTAAGCCGCAAGCTTTCACAATGCTATACTGCTCTTTAGCTGCCGATTTAGATTCCTCAAAGTCTGAGCGGGCGGCTGTTTCGGCTTTCTTTGCTTTCTCCAACTCTTGTTGCAAGGACTTGACCCTTGAAATTGCCTTGGAGGCTGCAACTTTTGCCGATTCGGCCTCTTGCTTTAACTTGAGGAGTTTGTCATTCTGAGAGTTGGCATCCTGAATCAACCCCTTTAGTTCTGCCTCGGCATCTTTGAGGGCTTCTCGCTGATGAAGCCGATCCAGCGCAGCATCAAAATCGGCTTTCTTGTTATTAAGAGATAACAATTTTGAAATAGCCGATACCACCTGCTCCGGGAGGATTTCCATGATGGAGTCTGCTATCTCCCGGACGGCAGATGGGTTGGCCAAGAGAGCCGATTCTTCGCTGACCAGCTCCCACATTTGCTTCAGCTTGACCAGAGTGTCTTGGGAAAACCGATTTTTCTTGGTTGGTGCAGCAGGAGGTGACTCGATGACAACGGCTGGAGGAGATGAAGTCTTGATCGGGGAAGATAGGAAGTCCAGCTCGTCGTCAAGCCAATCCATGCTGGATGGATCGAAGTTGAGCTCATCGGTTTTCTTTCCATCGTAAGTGATGACCTGCGTGGACACCACGGTTACCCGAGTTGGGCTTCGGGGTTGGAACATATACTGAAAAGAAAATTTAAAGTCACTAAGAGATCAGAATTTAAAGTTTTTATGATTTAAAGTAAGAAATTTTCTGATTACATCTTGGGGGTTGAAAGCCGGTGGCGTTTGAGATGCCGGTGGAGGAGCAAGAGTGCCATCTTTCTTCTTGGAGATGGGGGAAGTGTCCTGAAATTGAAATTCCGATAAGAAAAAGCCGAAGGGAGTTATGAAAGTTTGGGGAAAATCAAGTGCTTACTGTGTCACATACAGACTCGGTGCTATCGGGAGTACGCACCTTTTGGGGCCTCGGCTTTTTGGCAGCCAATTTCTTCCCTAGGTCGGGCTCACCGTCAGGCCTCCCTGTTGATCAAAAGTGAATGAGAAATCGGATGTTTGGGAATTATATATTATAAGCCGATTGTACCTCTTTTCTTGGGTTGCTGAGAAGAACCCTGGGTAAAGGCCGATGCAGACTTCGCAGTCGAGTGAAGACGGCCAGCTTCCTCTCCGACGAGCTTGGCCCTCGGGCGCTTGTCTCCGCTCTGAAAAAGAAATAAGCATGAGGTTAGTAATCGAAAAAGAATAACATAAGTTAGCGAACGCACGCAAGTTACTAACCTCGCTGTTAGAAGACGATGCGTGATTCTGGGTTTCTGTTCTTTCATTGTCTAAATCTGATGAAGAGGGTCCTGATTCAGATGAATTCTCCTCTTTGTCATCATTGCCTTCATCGTCGGAATTATCAGATTGGAGTTATCATTATGGCTTGTTTCTGATTCCGATGAAAGCTCCGCCATGCCAGCAACTTTTGGCTAGTTGGGTTTGCAAGTCTGTCTCTGGCCAGTGAGCCGTTCGATTAATGTCGCGGCTCTGCTTTCAGTAGCGTAGATGTTTTTGGCGATGGCTTCCCACCAAACATCGAACTTTGGTGACGCGTCAGACCACATTACGAACTCCATTGGCATTTCGAAATCTATGTGCGCAGCTGATAGAATTCCATATGCCGATTGGGGGTTCAAGTCTTCTCTGGCATTCAGATGGCGGTATATGAACAGATCAGGAATTTCTTGTCCCAAGTTGAATTGCCGAGCGACCATGGCTGGGTGATAGAACTCGTATGATGGTTTCCTGATATGAGTTCTTGTGCTCAGAATAGCAAAGAAAATGCCTGGAGATATGAATTCCTTATATACTGGCAGAGCTGCTTCCTTTAGGGAGCTGGCCAATCAGAAAAATGAGGGGATTGGATATCGGTCCAAATCGGTGTATGGGTTGAAGTGTTCTAAGCTATATTCCGATTCAGACATGGTGTAAAATGCCACTAAGGAATGAGAGAGATCTTCCTGGTTTAAGCGCCTTCTGTTGCAGTTGACCGATATCATTTCTCCGTATGACCTGCAGGGGCGCTCGCTGCTATCAGAATTTTCCTCATTCGGAAATTTTAGGCTGAAGTCTACATCTCCAATGGAGTTATATATCCGGAGCTTCAAAAACATGCCAATGAACCAGAAGGGGCCGCCTAGGTTTCCAATTGAATAATCGGCTTTCTTGGAGCAGAGACCTTCCCTGATCTCATGCATCATCCGATAGGTGGCTCCTAGCAGGTATTTTTCGATTGCCAGTTTTTGGCCTGATGGCAGTGCCTCAGCTACTCTCAGGTATACCTTGCTAGGGCTGAGGGATTGTCCACAAAAGAAAAATCGATCCAACCACATATTTAAAAAGGCGATGTGTTCTTCGTCCTCGACATCGCCTGTCTACTGATGGGTGCTAATATAATGCTGCCATCCAAAGTTCTTCTCAGGAACCAGCTTTAGAGTGGTGGACAGATCAAAAGCCAATAGCATTTCGCCATCGGGACTTAGACCGGTTAGCATCGCTACATCTAAGAGCGTAGGGCTTATGGGTCCTGTTGGAAAAAGGAAGGCATTGGCCGTGTCGCACCAGTAATAAGCCGATGCTGCCATAAAGGGTTCGTCTGCTAGCGCGGGATGTAAGGAAAGAAGGATGGCATCGGTTATTCCTAATTTATCTTCTGGCCATAGACCCGAATGAGCCAGTCCTTATATCCCTTGATCGGGCTAGGCCAGGATCTAAAAGCCGATTTTCAGCTGTCTATACTGAGTTTATCGGCAAATAAGGGGAGTCTCGCTACAGAATGGTATATGAAATCTGATGGATCTCTTTCCCCTATTGGTCCCAAGGAATACAATGCTTCAGAGTCTAAGCATCGGAATAATACCTGAGACATGTTGCCGATTGAGAGTTGGAGGAGGATTGACTGTGCGCTGGGACTGCTGAGGGCTCTGGAAAATCCGATGCAAGAGACGTGTGCGCAGAGGAGAGCGTGAAAGTGACAGCGAATGGGGTCTATTTATAGCAGTGGTAAAAACTAGGGTTTTGCCGCGGGTTTCGGCGTTACTGTTTCGGCCCATATCGTCTGCTGGGCTGACAAGTGTTCTCAAAATGGGCCGAAAGTGAGGAATTGTAGGCGTAAAGGTGTAAAACATTCCAATATGACTAATCCGATTTTTACTTAAAAGTTCAGGTAATGAGAATACTCATTGCCAAACTTATTTTTGTGTCAATTTCGACGATACTTCCTGGGGACCTCAACTCAACCTCTGCCTTGTAGTTGTACAATAGCTGAAAGCTCTCTGCCCAACTCCCATAGAGCTCACTCATTGCTCTCTCCCTCCCCTTCCATACAATGCCATGTTCAGTGTTCACATTATATTCATTATCTAACTTTACCTTCAGTTCCATGGCACCATGTTAGGATATAACCTCAAGATAGGCACTGCCATACGAGCCACCCAACTCTGATATGTCATTTTACTAGATTTCCTGCTAATTGAAGGACATCGATGATCAGGTCCTATCTCTTTTACCTACAATGACAAAGAACGAAAAAAGCTATAAGTATAACTACAACATTAGTACACAAAAAATACTTAAAAGAAAATTACCACGATTCTTTCTTCCCCTTGCACCTTTTTAGCTACTATTTTCCAAGGGCATCCTACCATTTTGCACGCACCAAGATACCTGGTAGATTAGACTTCTTAGGCTTTACATCAAACTCCCCTGAGATAACATATTGTTTTAGAGCCATTTTGAACTCTTCTATAGAAGGAAAAATCAGGCCAACATCCATTGTGGCATTTTCTTGATCATAGTCTGGGTGCTCCTCTACACCATCAGTAGACAAAGCTTCGCCTGCTTCACCTTCAGTGTCAACTTCTATATTGCCTCCCACATTAGTGTTAGCAACCGTTTCTTCCTCCCTCAAACCAAGCAAAGAATACATCTCCTCCTCAGCCATAAAAACATTTAAATCATCCATTCCTTCCTCGGACATGGGAGCATCGCAATCATCCATGCCTTCCTCTGCCATGGGAACATTGCAATCATCCATGCATTCCAAACCCAAACGGGTCCAAGTCTTGCACTATTTCAATACTTGACCAATCAATCGAACTAGTTTGATTTGATGACTCAACTATATGTGAAAGACCCTGAAATGAAATGCAGAAAATGAAATTCTATTAGAGAAATTGCTTGACAGTGAAATCAAATGCACTAATACACCAAATAAGTTGTGTTCCACATGCACTAATACAATGACTTTGTTGTGGGTTTGCGCTGGATCACTGATATAGTAACACATACATTGCAGTAAGAAGCAGCAATTAAGCATCAAGTAATCGACGAGCCAAATTACATCGCTAAGCCAATGTTCGCCCAATTCCGAAACGCCCTACGTCGCGCACCGCCACTAATACAGTGAAACAAAACTTGTTTGGTGCGGTACCGGCGGCGGGAAGGGCTACAAAGTAGATGCTACAAGTCAGTACCGGCGGCGGGAAGGTGTTGACACCCAAATTTGGCAGGAAAATCGGATATGGTGAAATGATTAAAACTATCAGAGTTATTGGGCCTAATCGGAAAATGGGCTTCGTCGGTAAAGAAGAGAAGCATATTGAAGAATATCGGTAGTTATAAGACTTCGGGAAGAATACGTACTGATAAGAAAATATCTTTTGTGATGCGGTAAAATAGGTCGTATCGGTATCGAATTTATAACACTATAAATAGGACCTTAGGTATCGACATCAGGAACACATCATACTCAAAAAACACAAACTACTTTCTCGAATCCGATCGACCTCATCGAAAGGCTTCAACTCGCAGGTAGAGCTATCTTGATGGGATAATCGATTCTCTCCTTGTAACCCGTATGCATGGCTGCATCATCTTGATCTTATGTATACAAAGCATGTTAAACTGTCTCGGGATTTACCGATCTTTAATATGTTCCCGCATATTGCACTATCTCGATTTAATCGATCTGTAATGTGTGTTTATCTTGCAATGCCGATTGTCAAAGTGTCTTGTATGCTTTTCCTGAATTCGATATATGCGACTGCCTCGTTTAATCGATCTTGCGTACACCTTGTTTAGGATTTGCATTTATAGATGTTTGCCGATTTGTATTGTATCTACCTTCATTAGTTTTTAAACCTTTAAACCGATCTGTTGGTTTACATCTCGTTTAGATTTGAATACTGTCTTGGCCTGACCAATCTATTCGATCTATTCCTTGATTTAATCCGATATATTGACTAAAAGGTTTATTGCTGATATTATACAAAAAAACGAAAAAGAAGATTTGTAATTGGATATCTATATTTAATTGCTCTATCTAGCATTAAGCCGATAGATTCTGTAATCGGGCTATATAAAGCCGATTCGAAATAACCTGATCTGGCTATTTAAAAGCCGATTAGGGCTAGTCACTGACGATTTTCTCCTTGTCAATTTACAGGTCAAATTGACTGGCACGCTTGGATCTTGGTTGCGATGCTAGCACTGACTAGACGCCTCCGCATGTGTGTTCGCAAAAGATCACTTTTTTGTGTCAACATACTTTTTGGCACGCTCGGTGGGACTCCAAAGATCAAAACCGACAAGATGACGCGCACCGATACCGAAGCGGTGTTGGAAGCTCTCAACCTTGCTGTTGAGGCAGTGACGTTTGACGAATTGAGCCCAGATCAGAAAAGAGAAGTTGAAGATAGGCTCGCGGCGGAAATTCACGAAGAAAGCAAGAAAAGAATGCTTACTGGCTATCGGAAAACGCTCAGTGGCCAAATTACGAAGACTTCCATTGGAGATCCACTGCTCACTGGTGATTTTTCCGAAGTAATAAGAGATCAAATTAATAGCTCTGTTTACCGATCATCTATTCCTTGATTTAATCCGATATATTGACTAAAAGGTTTATTGCTGATATTATACAAAAAAACGAAAAAGAAGATTTGTAATTGGATATCTATATTTAATTGCTCTATCTGGTATTAAGCCGATAGATTCTGTAATCGGGCTATATAAAGCCGATTCGAAATAACCTGATCTGGCTATTTAAAAGCCGATTAGGGCTAGTCACTGACGATTTTCTCCTTGTCAATTTACAGGTCAAATTGACTGGCACGCTTGGATCTTGGTTGCGACGCTAGCATTGACTAGACGCCTCCGCACGTGTGTTCGCAAAAGATCACTTTTTTGTGTCAACAGAAGGGCGCCCCGGCCGGCTGCCGCGCCTGCCGATGGGAAGGCGGCGCCATGATCCTTGCCGGCGATGTGAAGGGCGGCGCGGCCGGTTGCAGAGGGAGGGCGGCGCAGCCATGCCCCTCCCATCCGGCGGGGAGGGCGCGGCCATGGCCCGACGGCGGGAAGGGTGGCGGGAAAGGCAGCGCGAGCAGGAAGACGGCGGAGTCTAGGCCGCCGCGGACGTGCGGAGAAATCCCGAGATGGGAAACCAACAGACATACGGTGAAACAAAGAGGCGGTGGGAATTTTCTAGAAAACCCCCTGTGGGCAGAACTATCCCCATCTAGTCTCACAGGGTAAAAATACCAAAGCAGAGCAACTTTGGGCAAAAAGACAAAGGCGCATCAACTTTGGGGCAAAAATCCAATTTTCCCCAAGCATGATGACGGTGTGAGCCCAGTTCAAGCACCGCGTGGTTCAAGGAGCAGCACGAGGCGCGGGGTCTCGGACGCGACTTCCCTGCTCCCGGGCTTGCTCCCTCCCATGCTCTCGAGACGTGGCAGCTTCGCATTGGGGGAGGAAGGTAAGCCTGGAGAGCAACACACATGTGAGGAGGGAGAACGGGAGGGAGCAGGGAAGCCAAATTCCCTACCTACGGTGTAGAGATGATGGCTATGGAGCTGCACTATTATGTACTCGAGAAAATGCCCATAAGGGAGATTGGGATGATTGTAATCAGAAGAAAATGTTCAGGGCTCCTGTGCACCCCCCTCTAGTCATCGATTCCGATCCTTCAAAATCATCCATCGAAACAATCCTCTTTATATTGGCGGAGTAATTGGATGGGTATTTAACATCATGCAAGCGCCGATCGAATTCAATTTTCTCTACCTTGGATATAGCGTAGCAGGCTAGACGAAGGTATATTTTTCCTTTAGTGGTCTTGGACGGTATTGGTGCCACCTTTGTTCTTATGTTCATATCAAATATGTTCGTCCGAGTGTTTAGCTCTTATTTTGTTTTGTCCTTCATATTCAACAATAAACTGACCAAACTGTGATAGACATTTAACTCAATATGCATCACATGATAGCATTGTCGAATGACAAGAAATTCCTAATATGGTAGTGTCGGTGTCTGGGAAACGGGCCTCCGAGGGCAGCGGGTCCACGGACCGGCAGACGAATTTGTAGTTGGAGTGAGGCCCAACGACAACCCTTCCCAGCAGGCCGGGGCGGCGGCCGAGCTCGCGGGGGCTCTGGCCACTCGGTCTTCCCGAACTACGCTTGGTGCGACCTGGGATCCGGATACAGATCCGTCATACGGTGAGATTGAGAGGGGTGAGAAGTGAGGCGAAGGAAATACAAACCGTGGAGACAAGTGATTTTACCCTGGTTCGAGCCCCCACTGCCGGGTAATAGCTCTACTCCAGCCTTCGTTGATTATGTGGTGAAAAACAGTACAAGGGCGCCGAGACCGGGCTTGAAGGCGCCGATCCCGAGGTTACAAGGGAGTTTTGGACACTTAGGTGGCTAGAATCTACCGGGCTATGGCTACCGCTAAGGAAGCTTCTGATTTGGAAGAGGATCCCGCTACGTTGGGCAGGCTTCTCCTTTTATAGGCGCGGCGGGCTGCTCGGAGCTGATACGGTGAGCCCCGCGCCTATTTCTGCTTTATCCATCTTTAGTGGTGGCGCCCTTGTCTCATTCCGGGCTCTGTCCTGTCTGTGGCTTGCAAAGAGAAGCTGGTCAGGCTAGTACTGGACACGTGTTCTCTTGGTGTGCTTACACGGGGGAGCAGCCTGCGTAGGAAGAAAGCACTTTTCTTTTAACCCCAAAATAGCATTGACTGGACCGAGCCAGCCCCACGCCACCCGTTGGGGGCGTCGAGTAGCGTGGCAGCTGTTGCCATCTGCCCAAGGGGCAAACGACAAGGCGAGCTGCCCACGTGGCTCTCCCCGGGCTACGGATACCCTGGGGAGATACAATTCTTCTCGGTCAAGGCCGAGAAAAGTATGGTGGGGCACAACAGCTGTCGCCACCTGCCCAGGGACAGTCGGACTGTCCGCGCGGCCCTCCTCCGGGCTAAGGATAGCCCGGAAGGTACGCAACGCTCCTGGTTTGGGCCTAGGGAGGCGTGGTTGACTTGGTCAAGCCCGGGGATGGCCCCGGCGGGCTAGACGTCTCCTTTGGTACGGCTGGGGGTGGCCTTTTGGGTTCCTTCTTACGCGGCAGGCCGGTATGGATCCGGCCCAAGGACCATCTCGGGGTGGGCCGCTTACGAATCACCAACAGGTAGAGTCCAAAAAATAGACCTTTTCTTTCAAATGCCATTTAATGTGGTTTGTGCATTCCTCCTTTCTCTCAACCTGTTTCATTTTTCCCAACACGAAATTGAAATCCTTTAGCATGTCATGGGTTTTTCACCTGCGGCTCCGACGTCGAGCCATTCTCTTTTTTATCGTTGAATTCTTTGTGCATCGGTCGATATGGATCATTTTTGCACAACAGCCTTCTATGGTGCATGTACAGTCTTTCGAGAGTTCCTCGGCCAAACACCTGCGGTATCCTCTAAGGAGTGAGGACAAGCTTTGCTGAATTTTGTGGTCATGCCCTATAGGTTTCCTAGCGTGGGGAAATCGTTTATGGTTTAGAACAATATGCCATGTAGCATGAAGGTCTCCCTTAGGGTCTGAGTCCCATACCTTGACCCATTCGTTCCATAGGGTCTGTAGTTCCTCTACCAATTATGCTAGGTACACATCGATATCATTTTCATGCTACTTGAGGACTTAGATTACTATGCACATCATAATGTATTTTCACTTTATGCATAGGCAAGGAGGTAAATTAAATATGCATAAATTCACAGGCCAATTACTATGTTTGCTGCTCCAGTTACCAAAGAGGTTCATATCGTCTGTGCTCAGCCAAGACCTTAAGTTTCTAGCGTCCATGGAAAAATTAGGGAATTTACGTTCAATGAGTCTCCATTGCGGAGTGTCTACAGGGAGTTTGAGCTTGCCAGCTTATTGTGATCCACTGAGTGCCCCTTGAACATTCTAGACTATTTCCAAACCAACATTTCAATCACGGAGTCATCGGCAGGAATCACATGCTCTTTGTTGGTGGCCCTCGCTTTTTTTGGACCTCGAGATGGTCATCGTCTTGTCCATCTAACCTCCTCTTGTAGTCGGATTCCCCACATACTGGGCATGAGTGCATGTGTGCATGCTTGTGACGTTATAGGATACAGTCGTTCAGGCATTCATGGATTTTTTGCACTTCCAATCCTAGAGGACAAACTACCATTTTTGCATCATACACTGATTTTAGCAATAGATTTCCATCCAGAAGATCTCTTAGCAGTAGTAACAGCTCAGTAAAACCCTTGTTGGACTATCAATTCTTTGCCTTTATATGCAAGAGTTCAAGAACAATTGCTAACTTACTATATTTCAGCTTGCATCCGTCGATTATTGGTTTCTTCAACTCTTCAGTCCACTTCTTGAATTTAGCAAACTCTTTCGATGTGTTGTAGTCTGTTTCTACGTCCCGCATCATCTCCTCGAAGTTGTACTCATTATTCGAGCAACTTCCACCAATATCACACTCTCCACCAACATCATCGTTGCAGTTTTTTATGAGAGAACTATCACATTCCTATGTATTCTCTTCATCACCATGGCTCCTCTAACATGGATAACCTTTCTTAAACCCCCTCTTCAACAAATGAAGCTCGATTTGCTCTATGTTTCTACAAAGCTTCAGGTTTTCACAGTCAATGTGCAGACGCCATGGGAGCTCTTATAATCACTCGTACGCTAGTCACGTACTCTCATGTTGCACGGTTTTTAGTATACATCCATGTCCTATCCATTATCTGAAAAATTTTAACGTACGATCAATTTTATATATATGTCACATGCATTACCATGGAAATGGCCTTTAGTCCCGGTTAGCAACTGACTTTAGTCTCAGTTGCCAAACCGGGACAACTCCTAGGAACTAAAGGTCGTAGGTCTTTAGTCTCGGTTCCCCCAACCGGGACACAAGCCCTATTCACGGTGTAGAAAATATCTAAAAAATATGGCAAACCCAAGACTCAAACCTGGAACCTCCTGCCACCACGAGACTCCCCACTCACCCTTCTAACCAACCCACCAAGCCACGTGTATTTACTAGACTAGGATATGCATTCCTTTTGAAGTATGCTGGAACGAGGCTATATTCCAAGTTCGTGTTATGAACCGGAACTAAAGTGTGCTCGTGCCAGCTGGCATGTATCTGTCTGCCAAAGCGATCTTCCGTCTCGATTCGTGACACAAACTGAGACTAATATGGGCGAAAAATCGCGCTTTTAACCCAGTATCCATGAACCGGGACTTATGCCACTATCAGTCCAGGTTTGTGGCTAACCAGGGGTTATGTGCTAGGATAGAAGGCTCGTTCCCCAGCAGTGATGATCTCTAGATCTCATATGTGTATTCCTAATTGAGTGATTCAAATATCTATAATTTATGTTATTTTTCTACTTTTTTCTCTCTTTTTTCATGATACATGTTGGTAAGACTAATTTTCGAATAAAATTTACATCTAAAAACTTATAATTTTCACTTCCAAATTTGACTACACAATTTTATTTATTTTGTAGATTTTTTCTCATGTTTTTATGAATTTTATACCCTTCCAAGAAGTATACAAGTATACAAACATATACGATATTCTCAAAGTGCATTCTTGTTAAATAACATTAAACCAAATATTAATTGCTCTCTCCCACACATCGATATCATTCGAACAACAAAAATTTGGAAATGTAGCAAGAAATCAATAAAAAAAATAAGCTAGTTTGGAACATTAATTATAGAAAAAAGACTACTTACCCCCTGAAGTATTGACCATGACGCACATAACACCCTGACTTAGAAAACCAGGTAACCAGCCCCGCAAACTATTTAAACCAGTGCACTTAGCCCCCTGGTAGCGGTTTAGAGGTGTTTTTGCCATCGAGGCTACATAGGTGGATGGTTTTGCCATCGTGGTAGCCTACGTGGCAATTTTATTTAAAAAATATTATTTTCACTACGGGTCCACATGTCATCCATATCTCTCTCCCATCTCTCTTCTTCCTCCCTCTCTTAGACATTTCATCGAGCTGGTCGCACATACAAAACAGAGCGGTGCTCACCGGCTCCTCGTCTCCCTCTTGCGGCTCGGCTGGCACACGACGGTCGCGTCGTGGGAGTGGTTGGGCAGAGGCGGCGGGCAGCATGATGGGCGGAGGAGGGAAGCACCGTCGTCGGCAGGCGATGCGAGGGCGGGGACGCGGAGGGGCGGTGTGGCCACACACTGAAGGAGGAGGCGAGCGGCGCGGCACGCGACGGATGGGCGGCGCCGTCGACGGGAGAGACGGGGGGTGCCGAGGGGCAGTCGGCGTAGAGGGAGAGGTCACCACGCGCGGGCCAGTCGGCGTGGACAAAGGTGGCTGCGCCGGGCCGCCGCTGGTGAATAGTGCCGCCATGCTGTTGCCGCCCTTCGCCGTCGGTGAAGAGCACCGCCGCGCCTGCCGCCGCCCTTCGTGTGCCACCCGTCCGTCACGGAGGAGACGGAGGCGGCGTGGAGGGAGAGGTCGCTGTGCTAGAGACGGAGGCGGTCGTGCCGGGCTAGTTGACATGGAGGGAGAGGTTGTCGCGCCGGGCCAGTCAGCGTGGAGGGAACCGGCCGTGCCGGGCCACCGTCGGTGAAGAGTTCCGCACCTGTCGCGGCCCTCCGTGCCACTGCTCCTTGAAAGAGAGAGGGAGAGAGATGAGGGGAGGGGAGGAAGAGAGATGAGGGGAGGGGATGACATCATGGCCCAACATATTTTCCTTTTCTTTTTATTTTGTTTTATGATTAGATTAACACTTTAGCGCGCCACGTAGACAAAATGAGCCATGTGGACGACAAAGTATCAAAACCACCCTCAATACTGCCTGCAGGAGTTATTTGCACCGGTTTCAATAGTTCGTGGGGCTGGTTACCTACCTTTTGAAGTCAGGGGGTTATGTCCGTTCGGATCAATACTTCAGAGGGGCAAGTAGACTTTTTTCTTAATTATATATTAAAATTTAGGTCTAGGTAAAGTTGATCTAGCTAGCTAACTTCCATGTATTTACCTTGCAACCACTAGCAATAGACGTAGTAAAAAAGAGAGCAATTAGAGAATAGAGAGGTATCACTTACCTTCCAAACAGTAAAATACTTCAAATCTTTGAGAAATGAGCAAAAGTTGGATGTTTAGTACTAGTTTGTTCTATCCTCCGCCGGTGCAGCACACCACAATGTCGGGAAATAGAAGGTGATGGATAGCAATAACTCAGTCTCAGGCCAATTATTGTGGTGCGTAGGACTATTACTGGAGGTTCGATATCAGTGGTTCGAATATCAAACCGCTCACGATAGGATATTATCCCTAGCATTTCTTTGCATGAACCGCTAGGGATAGTTTCAGTAGTGGTTTGTTCAAATATCGCTAGTGATCCTCATACTATGACTGACGGTTGTCATCGCTGACAGTTTTTTTAGGGGTCGGGCACGGAGCGAGGAGGGTCAGAGCTCATCATTGGAGGTTTTCACCTTAGCGATAAGGGGGCGCGGGTTGGCGTTTCTTCAGTAGCTTGGGCCGCTGAAGTTGCATGGATAAATACACAGGGAATTAACCAACAAAATTTCTCTCTCTTCTCTTAACCTTTTCTTCTTGTTTTGAAAATTGCTTGATTTGCTATAATGATTCTGTTCATCAGTGATTGATTCCTGGGTATGAACTAAAAGTCTGGGACACTAGCTGCAATGTGGTGTTAACACCCAAATTTCGCTAAAAACGATTCAACAAAAAGAATCTTGAATCAGCTAGAAATGGAAATACACATGGACTGGATCCGTGAGGAAGAGTGATTTGTGACGAATCAAGTAAAAATGGAAAGAAAATGATAAAGATTGGCATGGAGAAGAAGAAGAAAGTGAGAGGAGTTCAAGTCGGGTTAAATAGCAAGATTCATGAAAAGTTTGTGTAGAACAGAATCTGTTTGGAATCGTTGGTCTTTACCAATACCTAGCCTTTGGCCATAGGAAATTACCGAAATAATCAACGTTTAAATGGAAATTAATAAAATAATCCACTAGCTAAACAAATTACTTGAATAGTGATGGCCCTGCCACTGGGCACGGCGGCTGACACACCCCATGGCTAGAGCAAAGCTCCCGCCACCCCGCGTGGCTTTGGCCTGCTCCCACCACCCCACATGGCGGCTGCTCGGTGGATGCTCGACATGTCGCCGCCGCAGCTCGCTGGATTGCCGACACGTCGCACAGGCAGCCGGACAGAGAAAGGGGGAATCTTGCATGTCTGCATGGCTGCTCGAATCACGCGAACGAGATTAACACTGTAATTAAGAGCTGCAGTAGGCCGACCGACAAAACTGTGTTACTTTTTGAATAAAATATTCTTCCACCGACAGAAATATGTGGAGGATGCACCAACAACGCACGGTTGGTTTAATCGAACAGTAAACACGTGATTTACGCTAATTAATAGAGTTTAGAAGTCACGGTGATCACAAAATTCTGTTTATATATATCGCTGTCCTGCCCGCTGGAAGCCTTCACACTTATTCCTCACCCGGTGGAGCTCGAGAGTCAGTAGTCAAGTTGTAAGATCAAGCCTCCC
>SPJY01027081.1:0-10492 GCA_005191435.1 Raddia distichophylla | reverse complement strand
ATAACTGCAACCGGCTTGGTTTCGATCCATTTGGTAAACTTATCGATGGCGACAAAGAGATGAGTGAATCCGCCTTGCGCTCGCTTGAGGGGGCCCACCATGTCCAGGTTCCAGACGGCGAAGGGCCAAGAGATTGGAATTGTTTGTAGATCCTGGGCTGACATGTGAATTTGTCTTGTAAAGAACTGACACCCGTCACATCTACGTACTATGTCTTCCGCATCTGTGACCGTGGTTGGCCAGAAGAACCCTTACCGATAAGCTTTGCCCACCAGGGTGCTGGCTGCCGCGTGGTGCCCGCACTCCCCCGAGTGTATTTCATTGAGCAGATCTCTGCCTTATTGCTCTGATATGCAATGCTTTAGTACCCCGGAACTTCTCTTTCTGAAAAGTTCATCCCCGACTACCTTGTAGCTTTTGCTTCGGTGTGTAATGCACTCGGCAAGGCTTTGATCATCTGGCAGCTCGTCATGCAGAAGATAATCTAAGTACGGCTGAGTCCACCCGAGATTAATTGATAATACCTCTGCATCGGGTTCTGGCTGCTTCTCTTGATCTTCTCCTAGTGCAGACGGTAGCATGATATACGGCGCGCGCAATTCTTGGACGAAAACACCATCGACAAGGACCCTCTTTAGTTTGCTTCCTCGCACGACCAGATCCAGCACCAGAGGACGGTTCTAACACCAGAGGATACCTCCCGGGGAAGGCAATCCGATCTGGGTGGTCCGATCGATCGAAGGTAATGGGTACCTCAGACCAGCGAAGTATTTTGGGGTCGCGGGCATGATGGCATTAATCTCCCGAGTGGTAAGCTTTTGCTTCTGCTTGGACTTGTACGCATCAAAGACCTGAATATGTAGCTGATCTCGCGCTCGGCATCTTGGTAGTCTCTGTTAGGCTTCTTGCCCTGACCGTCTTTGGCCGCCGACTGCTTCGAGTTTTCGGCGAATTTCTGCAGAATGAGGCAATCCTTGGCAGAATGTTTTCCTCGTGGATGAAAGGGACATACCGAGTCTATAACCTTGTTGTAGTCGTTGTCGTTGGGGGCTTAGGCCGATTGCGCTCCATATTGGCGACCATCTCGTTCCCCTTCCGCTTCTTATCCTTGGGTTTGCCCTACTCATCGTTAGGCTTCTTCTTGGAGCCTCCGTCGTTACCACCACGATGATTCATGATGGTCTCCTCGGCGTTGGCTTCCTGGTCCGCCATTGTGAACCTGGCCTTGAGATTATGCGGGGTCCCGAGTCATCTGCCTAATTAACTCCTCGGATTTGCATCCGGCGAAAAAGGCATCGATGACCGTTTGCTCCGAAACGTCTCGGATCTCGTTCTTCTTCTTGGTAAAGCGCTTGATGAACTCACGAAGAGTCTCGTTCTTGCGCCGATGTAGCTGTCCAATCTCCCATCTCCCCACGAGCCTTTCATAGGTCCCTTGGAAATTGGCGATGAACTGTTCCTGGAGGTCGTCCCAAGACTCGATCGAATTCTCCGGGAGTCCCGTGAGTCAGGTTTGGGAGGTTGGGGTCAGAGCGACTGGCAAATAGTTTGCCATGACATTCTGATCGCCTCCTGCCGCGCTGATTGTCAGAGCATAAACCTGCAGCCAGTTCTTTGGATCCCACTCGCCATCGAACTTGTCAATGCCTTTGAGGTCAAAACCGTCCGGCCAAACCACTCGGCGAAGATCCGAGGTAAAGGCCCGAATTCCCTCCAACGGTCATGGCCGCCTCCGCCTCGGGGATCTGCTGCGATGCTCCCGTTGCGGGTCTTGACGACGCTCGTGATGGTGGTCGCGCCGACTGGCGGTGCTCTCGGCCTGATCATCAACACAGCGGCTGTGGTGACTACGAGAGTTTCGCTCATCGTCGAAGCGCTCCCGCCGTTTGGCTTCTATGTCTTGACGAAGATCATGGGTGGCCGTCTGGCGAGAATTGCCAGCCGCGGAGGCGCGGAGGCTCCGATTGCGCGTAGAACGGCAGCGAGCCGAAGCGGTCGGAGTCGGAAGCGCCTAGTTTTGTTGAATGGCCGCCATCTCCACCATGGCCATCGCTTGAGCGAGGGTCTGGACAAGCGGGCTGCCTTCTGGAAGTTGCGGCGCGATGGTCTCAAGAAGAGTCTTCGTGGCGATGATGTTTGCCTGGGGGTCGTGTAGACGTCCTGATCCCTTAGCTTCACCGTGCGAAGCTCATTCTGGACTTCGCGGTTGCGAATGCAAAGCTGTCGTATGCGATCTTGATCCTCCACTCGGCGCGAGTCTGGATCCACCGCCACAGTGGCGGTCGCCTCGTTCCCGACTGGTGGGGAGGCGGAGTAATGATCTCCCGCGCCAAGGACGAAAACTTCTCGATAGTTACGTACCTCTGTGCTCTCATCAGACTCGAAGTCGGAGAGGGAGAGGCTGACTTGTTCGCTCTGTCCGATGGGTTGGCCAGCATTGATGACACCCACGAACGTAGTTGGATCTGATCGGATAAGTCCGACCGGATCGGAAGATGAGTTTCCCGACTGGTAATCTCCTGTCCAAATCTCAGAGGAAATCCGTGCAAAGGTCACAGCGGAGTTCTCGAGTCCGAAGGGAAATCCAGTCAAGGGCGTTGAGTTGTTGTCGGGAAGAATAGATTTCATGCCAGTGCGGTCGAGCCCGCCAAGTCCTTTTTCGTCTTCCTCGGGGAGAGGTGCGAGGTTGAACAGCGAGCGGGTCAATCCACTGAAGGTACTTTCCAAATTCTTCAAGCCAAGGGGCAATGGGTCCCGTTGATTGCGCGTACCTTCTTGCCAAGAGATCTCTCCAGGAGGAGAGAGATGAAGATTGCCAACGCCGTCGGCGATGAAGTCCAGGGTGCCGAAGCGAAGGGACTACCCCAACCTCATGGCGACGTGCGGCGATCTTGAGGAAACCATCTAGCTTGAGAGATGATCTTGACGCTTCCCCCTACCTGGCGCGTCAACTGTCGACTGATGACTAACTGGGGGGTCACCGTCGGCAATGAATTTGTACGAGGGGGCGTTAGCAAGAACCAAACCAGATGGTAGCATAAGACCGGGTTTATCCAGGTTCGGGCCCTCAGCACCGAGGTAATACCCTACTTCCTGTGCTCTGGGATTACGATTGATCAAGATGCGAGATGCAAGATGGCCAAGATGATGGCAATGTATGCTCTATGATGTTGAGATATATCAATGGCCTCTACCCCCTCCCTTTATATAGTGCAGAGGGAGATAGAGTTACAAGGTAGCACGTGATTCACGGTACCTAATTATGTTATGCTGTTACATGATATGCAGGTATTGATCTCCTAATTACATGGAGCTTGATCATATCCTCGAGAACATCCTTGGTACTCAAGTAACCGTAGCCCGAGTGGTCTTTTTCCAATCATCCGACTCGGATCGCTCCCTATCTGCTCCCTTATGGGCCTTCTAGAGGATACCCGGGGCCCATGTAGTCCACACTAGTATGAATCTCCTAATAACATGGAGCTGTACTCTATCCTCAGGAGCATCCTTGGTGATCAAGTCTTGCATAACCCGAGTGGTCTCTATCCTGATCCAGCCGGCCTGAGTCGCCCCTATCTGCCTCCTTATGGGTCTTCTAGAGGATACTCGGGGCCCATGCAGTCCACACTTAAGCTGCGAAACATGGAAGACATTGTGGACGTCTCCCAGTTATACCGGTAGGTCCAACTGGTAAGCTACTTGCCGTCTTCCAGCGGTGATGGGGTAGGGCCCCACATAACGTGGTGCCAATTTTCCCTTCTGATGGAACCTCTGGTTATCCTTCCATGGCAATTTCTTCCCACTTCCATTCTAGGATATTGAGAGGTTGAAGCAATCCAGGTGGTTACTGTTGTTCGGCCTTGACCTGTTGACATACTGGCATTACTCCAATATTCCACTATATCCACTTTCATCCTTGGCCACCAAAATCACAGTTTCATGTCCTGTTACATCTTGGTGCTTCCCGGGTATAGGGTGTAAGGAGAGCTATGTGACTCAGACAGAATGAGCTCCCTCAGGGCCGGATCCTGTGGGACAAATATCCGCTTCCCTAACCACAGCACACCCTGTTCATCCTTGGAAACCTTGTAACCCTTGACCTTGGCGATGAGCCATTCGATCCGTTGGGTACTTGGATGATCTCTTTGCTTCTCCTTGATTTGATTGAGTAGATCGGGCTTGACTTCCAAGGTGGCCAGGTACCCTTGTTTGACCACTTAGATTCTAAGGCGACTCAAATCCTCAACTATTTGTTCTGGAACTGAATTGATCTCCATGTGATTGCATTGGGACTTCCTGCTAAGAGCATCGTCTATGACGTTGACCTTTTCAGGGTAGTACGGAATGTTCAAATCATTGTCGTTGATCAGCTCTAGCCATCACCTTTGTCTCATGTTTAGGGTGCTCTGGGTGAAAACATACTTGAGGCTCTTATGGTCGGTGAATATGTCACAGGGTCGTCCCACCAGATAGTGCCTCCAGATCTTAAGTGCATGCACTACGGCAGCCAGCTCCAAGTCGTGGGTGGGATAGTTGATCTCGTGCTTCCGCAGTTGACGTGATGCATAGGCAACCACTCTTCCTTCTTGTATCAAGACACATCCCAGTCCATACTTGGAGGCGTCGCAGTATACATCAAATTTCTTACTAGTGTCCGGTGTCACTAGTACGGGAGTGGATGCAAGCCGCTGCTTAAGCTCTTGAAAGCTTTTCTCACAGGCATCCGTCCATTCAACAGGCATCCGTCCATTCAAACTTCTTATCCTTTTTCAAAAGCTGGGTCATCGGTCGAGCTGTTTTTGAGAAATTCTCAATGAAACGTCGATAGCCATTCCCATGAAACTCCTTACTTTGGTAACAGATGTAGGTGCTACCCACTCCATCACTGTGGCCACCTTTGCCGGGTCCACCTTGATTCCGTCGGCAGATACGATGTGTCCTAGGAAACTGACATCATCTATCCAAAACTCACACTTGCTAAACTTTGTGTAGAGTTGATTTTCTCTGAGCTTGTCCAGGACCAGGCGCAGATGCTTCCGATGTTCTCCGTCATACTTGAAATATATTAGAATGTCATCAATGAAAACCACTACGAAGTGGTCTAGAAATTCCATCAGGATCTTGTTCATCATATTCATAAAGTGGGCTGGGGCGTTGGTCAAACCAAATGACATTACTAGATACTCATAAAGTCCATATCTGGTGGTGTGTTGGCGATTCTTATGCCTATTATTGTTTTAATTCGCAAGCGCACGGATATCGCAGTAGCTTTCACCCAGGAGTATTCCTAAGGTATCAATTTCCCACGAGGAACGAGAAGTTTCTATTTTCTAAACTTATTCACCCGGATGGATATGATTATGGTGAATTGGAATCAACAATGGGATAAATGTATTTCGGATCAAGAGGCTCTTCGGACACCAGTCAAAAAGGTTCAAGTTCTATTCTTATTTAATTTGCAACTCTGAATCAGAGCTCAGGCACTCACTACCACCCGCTATCCTGAATTGGAATCCCGAATGATTATGATCGTCCTGATTTGGCTCAACTGGTCTGCAACTAACGGGGCGGATTTCACAAAGTCTAAGCCGGATAATAGGGCTATCACCACCTATTACCTACCACACGTCCGTTGAAGCAGGTGCCTACCGACTACTAACTAGTCCAAACAACACGTCTGTTCCTAGTAGTAATACGTACCAAGGACGTAACTTCGATACGTACCCCTACTACCTCTTATACTAATCTCTATGTGGACAATTAAGCACAAAGATCTTAGCACTCAAGAATAGTACGGGCCTAATACCAACAGAGACAAAAATAAATAGATTGAACTTGATAATTAAATAAGGCAAGACTGAGTGTTACCGACAGAAGACGGAAGTAGAACCCGCATCCGAGTCCAGCTCCGGAGCTCTAGTGAGGGATATCGACACTCCGGCTCCTCCCCTACACTAACTCTCCTCTCTCTCCTACTCTACTTGAGAGTAGCACAACTCTACTTCACTCTCCCTTGTGTTTCTCTTTGTTGTTCATCTTCAAATGAAGGAGATTACCTCCTTTTATAGGCCACCATGACCAATGGGGTGTTGACACGACTAGGGACAGGTGTCACAAGCTCCTTGCCGAAGAGGGAATCCAAAGGGACCAAGAGGTGGGTCGGCCGGCTGGCCTGCCTTTGTCGATCCCAGCCCTCCAATTTGGCTAGGATACTCCTTGTGCGGTGTAGATCTTCTCCCTAAGTCGGTTTGGCAGTTGGAGACCGGTAGCATCGGGTTCCCTTAGGATCCTATGCATAACTTGAGAAGTACTCCTCTTTCTGGATGAAACCGACTGAAATCAACGGCTTAGATGTGCTCTAGGATCCCTTGTAGAAGCCCTGGTGCGACCCTGGCCTGACTGGGTGAGGGAGCTGGGTCGGCCGGCATAGGGTGGATCGGCCGACCCACTCTTTTGCCCGGCTCGGGCCCAATTTCGCTCAGTGGGTCCCTGCATGTAAAATCTTATCAAAACTCGTGGAACTCTGTAAATTTGCACAATTTTAGTTCTGGTTCCATTCATTTCACCAAATGTTGACGGTCGGAATCATGTTAATTGTTATCAAAATTGACCGTCAACATGGTGAAAGCTGTCTTGGGTATATCTGCCTCCCTAACTCGGACCTGGTGATACCCTGACCTAAGGTCAATTTTTGAGAAGCGTTTGGCACCTCTCAGTTGGTCAAACAGATCATCTATTCTAGGAAGAGGGTACTTATTCTTGATGGTGACGGTATTTAGGGCTCGATAATCCACGACCATCCGCTGGGTCTTGTCCTTTTTATCCACAAACATGGCTGGGGAATCCCATGGTGAGAACTGGGGCGAATTAATCCTTGACCTTGCATCTCATCCAACTGTTTCTTCAGTTCGGCCAGCTCCGCCGGGTTCATCTTGTAGTATAGTTTATATATTGGGGTGGTTCCAGGGATTAACTCTATGGGAAACTCCATGCCACGATCCGGTGGCAGTCCTGGTAGTTCATCGGGGAAGACGTCGAGATACTCCTTTACTACAGTCACCATAGCAGGATCTTCCTTCTTCAGGTGCCATATGGCTCTGCCCCATCTAAAGGCGGTGCCTACCATCCATGCTCTCGTAACATCCACTCCAGAACAGCTTGATTTCTCTACGGGCACAGTCTATAACTCCCTTTTAGTGCTGGAGCCAATCCATCCCGATGATCAAATCAATCCCACGACAGGGTACGACCATAAGGTCAAGCGAAAGCTATTATTTTCCTGCCTTATTTCTACATAAAGACACGCCCTGGTGGCGGTCAGCATACCCCCAAGGAATTATTACCAGAGTCTTATTTAGCGGAAGTTTTGTAGCCCATATTTATCCACATAGTGTTGTGCAATCAATGAATGCGATGTTCCGAAATCGAAAAGTAATACACTGGGTTGTCGAGGAACGGGAACATACACATCAGCACACCCGACGGCTTCTTTGACGGTGACATGGTTGAGCCTTCCATGCCCAACAGTGGTGGCTGATCCGGCCACAGAACCTTGTTCCATTGCTCTTCCCGACGGTGACTGTCCTCTGACAGTGTGTTCACCGTATTGAAAGATGCCGGAGCCCTTCTCTTCTCGGGACACGCTGCAGCAAAGTGCCATGGGTTGTGACAAAGGAAACAAGCTCTAGCAACCCTATTAGCAGAAGCGGCTTGGTTGTAGGTCTGAGGAGGTGTAGCTGGCCTCCCCGTGGTCTGGTAGCCTTGGTTCCCGGGGCCCTAGTAGGTCGGTCTCGGATGGTAAGGCAATTGCATCCTTTGGTACTGGGTCACAGGACGTGGAAAGTTGGTTGCACTCGCCCTGCCTTGGCTTGAATTCGCTCCAGCTCGAACTGCCAGCTTCCTCTTCCGAGTGACCTCCATGCCCTTCGTCTCATTCCCTAGAATCAACGCCTTGTTCACCATATGCTGGAAGTCATGGTAATCCAGCAATATCAGGCGTGACCGCAGGCTGGGTAGCATACCCTTCAGAAACTTATCGATCTTCCCGTCCTCGTCTTCGACATCACCCAAGGCATACCATGCTAGCTGATTAAACCGGGTCAGGTAGTCATTGATAGAGGAGTTCCCCTGCTTCAGCTAGCGGAATTCTTGCTTCTTCATCAGAATGACTCACTGAGGTACATGTCCATCGTCTACTAGGACACCAGCCATACACCTAATAACAAAAGCTAAAGCCCATCATCTACTAGGGCGGACGGCTCTAGGGCTCACGGAGAGGGACTACAAGCTCTAGCCACGATGACGGCAGGAGTAGACGAAACGCGGAGGCGCACGCCTTAGTAGGAACTCGAAGCTGATGGCGAAGGGTGGCCTCGTAGGTGGTCCCGGAGCCGGCGGTGCAGGGTCAACGTCACCTCCAATGTTGGTGTCGAAGTCGGAGTCGGTGTCCATCGGCAACTGCTCCTGTGGGGCCTCTGAGAAAGACGGCCCATGGCGCAGTATCCCTACCAAGGCTCGGGGGCGCAGAGTCCTCTTCCGCATCGTAATGCGGCGGTCCTCATACTCCGGTGGCGGATAATCCGGCCCCGGAGGTGAGAGCGAAGGGTCCTGCTGGTCACGCTGTGCCAGCACCTGACGTGCCTCCTCCTGCTGACGACTACGAAGCACCTCCCTCGCCACGTCCCGCTGGCATCTCGCCATAGCGAAGCTCATATCAAAGTGGTGGAGGCGTCTCCCCACCACCCTCAGCTCATTGTCCACCGCCCGGAGCGACGAACGTAAGAGGCTGATCTCCTCCAGCGCACCATCAACCACCTGAGTAGTACCATCGTGAAGGCACGCCAAGCGGATCAACTGGTGCTGAATCGGTACGGAGGCGCTGTCGAAGCCAGGGAGCGTCCTCATATGCATCGCTGTCGGAAGTGCATAGGCCCCCTGAGATAGACACTGTACTCCCTCTTGAGTCTGGTAGTGGCCTCCATAACAGCGTCGTTGATCGCCGCCTGTAGGTGATCTCTCGGCGTCTCGGTGTCGTAACTATGTGCCTCAACCTCACCCTGCTCATAGTAGATGGCTACCCGCATGAGGTAGGCAGGACGAGGAAGGGATCGAGCAGCCCTCCAAAAGAACCTTGGCCTCTCGCTGAAGGAAAGGGAACGGCACAGTTGTTGGAGTCCCCGGACCCACTAGCTCCAAAAAGTGGGTCCTTGTAGCCGTGCATCGATCTCTCGTCAACGAAGGAGTGCTGGTTGCATCGATCCATCTAAAAGAAATTTTTCACAAACAATTTGTTAAAACAAGTAGGTAGAGTATTAAAGAAATGTTTTAAGCATCAAAATAATTGTAAAAGGAAAATATAATTTTTCCTAGTTTTCGACCTCTAAGTTCGAAGGGAAATTTACCCCCACGCCACTCAATTCACACGCCTGGCTCTATATGACATTACTTTCGTCGATCTTCACTTAAATGCCACCGGACGTGTGAATTGATTTCCTCCATACCATTTTGGCTATAATTTTTTCCATTTTAGCCCCTCCTTGTCTATTTTTCTTTTAATTTTAGCCCCTCTTCCTCTCCTAGCCGCCTCTATTGCCGCCTCCGTCGTCGCCTAACGCCCACTCCGGCCACGGCCTCCTTCTTGACCGCCGCGCCTACACCACCACCGTCTCCCACCTCCGCTCTGCCCGCGCGTTTCGCTTCCTCGTCCCGTACTGCTAGTCGATTATGCTCGGGCCCGAGGACGTCGACCGCCTGGACGCCGCTCCCGCTGGTCTTCCCCTACGAAGGCGGGAGACGGTGACAGTCGGGGAGGAGGTCGTGGGCGAAGTGGGAGGCGACGGAGGCGGAGTAGGCGTCCAGGAGAGGGAGAGGGGCTAAAATGAAAAGAAAAATAGCAAGAGAGGGACTAAAATGGAAAAAATAGCCAAAATGGCATAGAGGAAATCAATTCGCACGCCCGGTGGCATTCGGGTGAAGGTCGACGAAAGTAATGGCATACAGAGCCAGGCGTGCGAATTGAGTGGCGTGGGGATAAATTTCCCAAGTTCGAAGGGTCCTACAGTTGCATGCTCTGATACCAGCTTTGTCGGCCCTCAATTTCAACTTATGTTGAGAGTCGAAATTCCATGTACTAGTCCCTGGATCGGTACACTAGTACGGAAGATCACATAGCTGATACAAGCATACATCGATTGATCATAATCCCTGAATATTACATACCAAGATACGTCCTTAGGTGAATTTAGTAAGGAAACCCACGGAGCCTTATATTACAAAACAAAGTTCAGAGTTTGCAGCCATCCCAAAATATGTACCCAAAATAATATCCCATCGGCTAGGTGTCGGACAAGCGACTAAAGCTTCCCCTACGACTCATCAGGCCCACCGATGTCATGTCCTTCGTCTTCATGGCACTCGTTTGGATCCTCCTCGATCCCATTGTCTAAAGAATGTAAATAGGCGAGGTCAGCGTTGTAACAGCCCGGCTGTTATT